>OZ012735.1:746471175-746656175 GCA_963859935.3 Lathyrus sativus | reverse complement strand
CATGTACCCCTGTTCAGGACTGCTGTACCCCCTTTGTTGTTTTTATTTTCTTTTTGTTATTTCTTTTGTAAATAATCTTGATATTGTAATATATATTATATTTTCTTTTAATAATTTCTTTTAAAGTATTATATGTATATATTATATATAGTTTTTTTTATATATTCTATTTTCTCTTCATTTCTTTTAATAATTTCTTTTAGAATTTTATTTTCTTTTAGAAGTTGTTTTCTATTAAAGTTGAGTTCTCATCTCCTTTTGGTATTGGTTTTTTCTCACCATTTCATTTTTGTAGGTCGATGACGAGACCTCCGTAAACCGTTATTAATCAGATTGTTGATGGACAATGTAGGATTCGAGACCGCTTTTTTCTCTCCTCATCTTTTCTTCTTCTTCTGATTTTATTTTGCTTTTTCTGTTGTGCTGTCCGTGTGACATGATTCAATTGGAGAATGATTTTCAATATCATTTCTCTATCTTGTCTTTGACACGGATATCAATATGCTACCTCTTGGGGTTTGACTTATTTTATAAGTCGAATTATGACGGTTCAGCGTCACATTGTTTCTGGTTTGAAATATCATCATCAAGGATAAAAGAGTAGAGCTTGGAAATGGAGCTTGCATGCAAAAGTCAAGGGTCAACGGAACCACTCCGTTCGGTAACATTGTTTTTATTTCATTTCTTTCATCTCCTTCTTTTCAACCGTCGAGTGTTGTGAGTTGTAGCGTTAGATACGTGAGAAATGGTGATTGAGTGGCCACCTCTCGATTGCCTAGAGTGTTTAGTATACGTCCTTAGGACGATATACGACGCATTTGCTCCTACGCTTAGGACCTCGTGTGTGCGTCCCGTTCTGAACCTTTTCTCTCGCGTCCTGGCGATCGAGACTTCCCTTTTTTCTCTCGCGTCTTGGCGATTGATATTTCTCTCTTTTCTCTCGCGTTCTGGCGATCGAGCTCCCTTCTCTTGCCCCCGTGCAATCGAGACTGTTTTCTGTAGTTGGTCGAACTACGACTGCTCTGATCTCTCATATCTGTTGAGAGTACATAGGCATAGGATTGTGATAATCCTAGCGAGCACTTTTCCCCCTTTCCTGTAGTTAGCTGAACTACAGCTGCTCTAATTTTTTGTACCAGACCGTAGTTCTAGTTCCCGTAGGTTCCCATACCTTTAAACCCCGACATACTACGTCCGTTCTACCACAAACAGGTAACGCCTAAGTCTCCAATGGTTGAGCAGCATACACCTAACTGCTAGAATGCGCATGCTAGTATTGTCAACCTTTTTCTCTCACCCCCGTGTGATCGAGAACACCCTTGTTTACCCGTAGTTATCCTGAACTACGTTTTTCTATAATTTCTCATGCCATATGAGAATACGTAGGCACAAGACGCGACGTCTTGGCGAGCAATTCCCCTCGTAGTTTCCTGAACTACGTTGACTCTGACTTTCCCATTGCACGAGGGAATACGTAGGCATAGAGCTGCGATGCTCTATCGAGTCAGTTCTTTCCGTTTAGCTTTAGCAGTCGTAGCTAGATTGTTTTTTACCTATAGACTATACAACCAAGCGTGGATCCCGTCGAGTACGACAGACGTGAGACGTTCTCTTACCTTTCCCTTGAGTAACTGACTCCCGAATCCAGACATGGTTGCGACGACCTTGTCTTTCCCTTTTTCTTTAGGTTTTTGCGATCGTTTCCTTTCCCTCTCTTTGGGATAAATAACGAAAGTGGTGGCTCTTCTGTTTTTTCCGCCAGTTGTTTTTCGCTATTGCGACAGCGTGCACACACATTCATAAACAAACGCGCGCGTATTCCCTCACAGACACACGCACATAAACAAACATGCACGCATGCACTCACAGACACGCGCACATAAACAAACGCGCGCACACACACATGTGAGTATGCACGCACGCACTCACACGCAGACACAGACACACACGTACGCACGCATGCAAACGCACGCCCGCCCCGCACACACGCTTTCCCCCCGCCCGCCCGCCCACGAATGCAGGCACACACACACGTACACACACATATGCACTCACGCGCGTACACACTCACACATAGCGTGAATTCCACTGTATGTTTTCACTATATTCCTATTGAGATTAGAAGGGATTTTTTTAATTATAAGTTAAGTATACCTTTCTTTAAGTTCTCAAATTTTTGATGGGACTAACTTAATTCCCCTTTTTCTTAGTATTCTTGTTTGTAAAAACTTTTATCTTTATTATATCAAACCTTATTAAAAAAAATTATTTTTCTATAATTTTTTGTAATCTTTTTATAAATATATTTGCAATATCTTATCTCTTAAACAAGTTAAATTCTATGAATGAATGTTGGCTTAACTTGTCGCTTTTACCTTCAAATTACTAATGCTGTTGTATTAGTTTAATGACTGTATTAAAATTTAAACAGTGCAATTTTTATCGCATTGTTATTTAGGAATAAATAACATAGCCAAGAGATAGACAAACATATCATTAATAATTTTGTATAACTTTGAGCACGTTGAAAAATCATAATAAGAGTCTAAGTCTAAAACAAGACTTATAATAAGTTAGTAAATGAAAAAAGGAATTTGAAAATAATAAATCAATAGACATAATCACTACAACATTTTAACTCTATAGCAACATAGGAAACGCGCTGCCAAAACTAAAAAATCTGTTGCATTTCTCTATCAGAAAGGTTTTAGGATCGTGTTAAACTGAAGCGTTCCTTTATCCTTTTGCAACGATTATTATTCCCAATGTAACGCCCCGTACATAACTGTTCTTTTAGTTTTCCATAAAGAGCGCTTATCAATAACAACAGTTGTACCTTGTTCTGAAAGTAAAATCATTGGCTTTCTAGTGGTTTTAGGAACAACTATTTCATGTGATATAGCAATAGTTTGTAGCTGTTGCTCATTTAAAACCATTCTAGTAGATCCATATCTTAATTTCTTCTTCGAAGGCTATAGCAACAGTTTTTATACTACAACAAATGTTTATAACCGTTGCAACAAATGATGTTTTTCTTAAAATATGAAATCATTTTATTTTATAAACCTAATAATAAATATTATCATTTACAATTTTTATATAATAATATTCTTATACAAATTTAAAATGATCATTTAATTATAAAAAAACATAATAAAAAATAACATAATTCATTTCAATGTGGAATGTATATTGAAGATGTAGAATAACATAATTCATTTCAATGTGGAATGTATATATTCTAATGTTAATCATGATTCACAATTAACAAATCAATATACATTTCATATTGTCAATAATCATTCATAATCAAAATAAAATCTTGAATCTAGAAAAGTAAACTTAAACATCTAAATTTACATCTACATCTCTTCACTGTCGAATGACTGAAAATCTTCATTGATATCATCATTCATGATTTGCAAACTAAAAGTAATAAAATGGAAAAAAATTATTATCCGAAAGCTCTAAAACTATAATGTAAAATATAAAACAATTCAATCTTACTTGATCATTTAGTTGGAGCATGTGTTGATGTAGAAGAACACAAGACACTATTAGCATCAGTTGCAGGGGATGATACCAAAGCTGCGAGAGCCTCTATATTCAACTCTGAGGTGTTTTGATTCAAAATGGCCTTAAGAAGCAGCTGCATTTTTCTTTCCATTTCTTCTTTATCTTGACGACGTTTCTCCTCCATTTCTTGTATCCTATCATTAAACTGTCTAACCTCATCCACATGCTCTTTTTTGAGTTTTGTTATTTCTTCATTTCTTTTCAAGAGAGTCGGTGTTGTGGTTCTTCCATGGCAACCCATCTCCCCGATTTTTGTTTATCAAATACACTTTCAAAAGCTTCTGAAAAAGGTTGCCCATGATTTTCAATTAAGTCTTGAAGCTTTATCTAGCATATATTATATAATAGTAGTGAATGAAATACAAAGAACAAGACATAACAATTAAAATTAATTAAAAGGTTAAGGTATGATTAATTATACCTTATTCTAGTATTGAATGCTACTTCTAGGACCTAGCAAGTAGTAAATTCGGAATTTCTAGGAACTGTTTTAAAATTCGAAGCAAAATAAGAACATAATGTGTCTAATCCTATTATAGAAGCAAAATATTTCAATTTTATTATTTATTTGATCAATATATATATATATATATATATATATATATATATATATATATATATATATATATATATATATATATATATATATAATTCTTTTATGATTAATGTCTTCTGTTGGAAAGTATTGCTGTGAATTTTGGATAATTTATTTGAATTATATTGTAGACGATGTAAAAAAATTGGTGTCTAAAGTCTTATAGACGTGCAAGGCGGTGTTGTTATGGCTATGTAAGTTATTCCTATAGGATAGTGAATGGTAACAGAACTAAGACCTTGACTTTGGATGCTCATCTTTGCATGTTAGGAATGACAAAGGATAGATATTGGCAAATAAATGCAACACCAATTAAAACTATAGAAAACTTGGATGAATTAAAAAATGGTAATAAAAAATATCTTTTGAGGTTCAGTATGCCCAATATAATAAATTAATAATGTGACTTTAGTTGTCGGTAACACACAGTAAAGCAACAAAAATCTTTAGTTGTATGATCTCTCTCCATCTCATATTTCTTTTAGAATGTAGTTATTTTAAATGACCATGTTCTTTTACTATCAAAATCAAAACTGATGTTCATGTTCTATACTATTTCAGAACGTGCAGAGGGGCACTCATCTTTATTTGGAAACAAATTTAATGTTATGATTGCATTAAAATTTTGGAGAAACATATCCATTCATGATAGAACGTTTGTGTATTTGTAGTACAAAATATAGCAGTTTTTTTCTTCTAGAATCATGATTCATTATTTATTTTCTACAGTTATAATTTGTAAGTTTATGAATATTTCATTTTTTAGAATGGAAATGCCACTACCATTTATAAAGAGACAAATTTGAAACCATTTTTCCAAACATTATATAAAAAGAAATTCAAATAAGATAAATTTGGTGTCACTGTGTCAAGATTGACCATGACCACCACATTCAAGTAAAAAAGTACATGCAAACTAACGTAATCTCATATCATACAAGTTAAAAACAATAACTTACAATTGCATGGCTGGTTTCTTGATCCAATTCCTTTCCTTTTCTACTTTGTCGAGTAGAAATGAACATTTCAGCCTGAGCCGGAGGTTTTTTATCTCCATTACTTTCACGCTAAACCAAGTAAAACAAAATTATGATAATATTAATAAAATAACACAGTTTAATATCCAATTAGAATAATTTAAGAAAGAATATCATTTTTCTCTTATAACAACAAAGGCTTTACTCCCTCTCCACTCGATGTCTCCATTTTAGTTGAGTTATCTTTTCGGTATTTTGATGACTGACTTCCTACATTCGTTGATATAGAAAAAAGCCCACTCATGTTAGTTGTGAAGTATGTATTAGGATAAGTCAACCTCTTAGATCTATGATCTATTCTAATATATTAAAACCAAACCAAACATTATTTTGCCATATGTATCCATTTCTCCTTGTGCCTATTATTAATATATTAATTATATATGCTAAAAGACCACCCAGTTAGATGGATTTGTAAAGGACAACAGTTAGATGTACAAGGAAAGCAGTTAAATGGCAGCAGTTATATCTTACTTTAGTTTCTAAAAGAGTTCAAAAATAAAGGACAACTGTTAGATGTACAAGGACAACATTTGAAGGACAACAATTATATCTTACTTGAGTTTTTTTATCTCTCAAATAATCCAATAACTTTCTAAAATCTTCTTCTGGTACCTCTCGTGGAAGACTTTTTAGCTGATCGCACAAGGTTTTATACTTAGTAAAATGATTCCTTTTAAGTGAGCATTTATATCGTCTCCAAGCATCATTTATAATAGCAAATACAACTTTCCTTCCTTCTTTTGGAACATTGTACTTTTCCTGCAAAAATATATATTTAGAAAGATGTATACGTTAAAGTATGCTAACAAAACAAAATAAAATAAAATAATTAATTACATTAACATAATCCCACACAGGACCTATATTGTGTGTCTCCCAAAACTTAACCAAATCAATCCAACTAGTGAAAGTGAGAGGACATAAATCTGAAATTCTTCCTATTGTCCCCAAAAAACTACTTTGTTCAGACACTGTTTTTTCATCTGGCCCAATTGGTTATCCTTCTTCATTCAAGGTGACATCTTGTCTATCTTTGAATTCTCAAGCATGAATTTTCCGACATAAAGTCTTTCCTCGTTTTCTTATTACTACACATTGACTCATAGGAAAAATAAGACATGAGAAAATCCTGAAGGTGATTAAACAATTTGATATGTTATCTTCCAAGTGATACATATATGCCATTCTTTTTAAACAAAACTTATATAACCCAAAGAAGCTACATCCTTTCGAAAATAGTGTAATTACATCTATTTTTACATGCACTTGCAAAAGATGTTTATTCTGGTGTGATTATTACACCCATTTATGTTCAAGTGAAGAATGGTGGAAATAGTGTAATGATGATCTCTATGTAAATATTCCTTATTTGACTCAATATTCATTCCATGCTTCAATAATGAGATTAGATACTCTCATGTGTTAGAGAATTAAAATAGGATCTTGCAAGAAATGAAAAATGTATAATTTTTCTATGTTTCATTCTATAGAAGAACATTTTCTAATTCCTCTTAAACAACACAAAATTCAAATTGGATAACATTAAATTCTATGTTTATATGCAGCACATGGTTAATTTAACAATTCTAATTTTTGAAAACATCTTTATACATTTGTCTGATTTTCTCTCTCTCTCAAAATTAATGGCTTAGTGATGAAATTTGACAAATTAGATTTTGTTGCCAAACTTTCATATATCATTAGTAAAACCTTCAATTTCTTATCATTGACAATAAGGAAATCTTTTTTAAATCAACATGAATATTAATTAAAATTATAAAACAAATTTGACAAGATATAAACCAAACTCAATCAACAATTAGAAAAAAAAACTCAGTGTTGAGATGCAGGGGATAATAGTTGTAAAGATAATAGTTGTTAAATTGATTAGGTAGAGCACGGTGTGTTTGAACATTAGCTTGTGATGATATTATATCTAAATACCAAACCTTAACATTAAATACTCATTATGTAATCAACAGATTGGTCGAGATAATTTAGCTTTCCATAATACTCTTTCAACAACTAAAAACTAGGAGAAACTAACATTTGTTGTATGACTAAGCTATTAAAAAATTAGGATTTGAATGCTGACCTATTACAAATAAGTAGGTAAATCTAGTTGTCATGTGTGTGGCTTCTCTTATGATACTAAACCTTCACACACAAATATTGAGGATAAAAAAGTGTTACGAGCTTGAGACCCTACAACAACTTAACACTTAATTAAATTAAGATATTATGTTAAAACACACCACCTTAGCATCACGAATCATAGAAGTAGCCAATAGAACTTAAAACACGGTTCACCTAACACTCTTTAAGCCTAAATGCAATGAAAAACACTAAAAAAAAGAGTAATAAAGGAAGACAATGACAACCAAATTATCCATCCAGCCATCTTTTTAAACTATGACAGAACCCAAATTTGTCTTCATACTAACATATCCACCCTACCCTGCAATTGATATATAACAAGCCAAGCCAATAAACCCCCGCAACAGGTGGCCATTTACACACCAAAACAACCACCCAACAAATGAAGCTAAAAATTGGAATTTATTTTACTATCTCAAGTAAAAGTTTTGGTAGAGATATAAGTAATTCGATTGGTAAAAATATTTATTTATATCTGATTGCTTTTGTCAAGAAGATCACACTACTAACATATCCTATTATTTCTCTTAAATTTTTCCATTTTATCAAGGAAATTTTGAGTTAATTGATCAAGGAGCAATAATACATTAGCACAATACTGCTTTGAGTTTTAAAACCTTATACCAGAAAGTTCCACGAACAAAGAAATTAATCTAGTTATGACTAGTTCACCCTTACATAACACTAAATCTAAGGTTAAACAACATAGGAAATCAACAATTTTAACTAACCGGGTATTAGATTTTGAAATAAGAGTATTATTACTTTATTTGAGAAACAGAATCAAATCAAAGACAAAATCAAATCACATACAAAGAGAGCATGCAACAATAATAACCCTAAAATCTAATTTTTTTTAAAAAAATCCAAACCCCGTCCATTTCAAAACATCATCCAAACTTAATAAAAAAATTAGCAAATTTGATATGAAAAAAGAAATAAATCGAATAGAAAAAATGACTTACTAATATGAAAGGATTGAAAACCCTTTGAGGTTTGAGAAATATTGAACTGACAAAGTCTCCAATGGTTAGGGTTTTAGACCTGAAAAAGAAGAAAGGGTTATATTCGTACCTAGAGAAAAGAGAAAATTAGAGGATAGTTTGTAATTGTTGAAGGAAGCTTGTACGTTAGTTGAAGGAGAACTCATAATTGAAGGAAGCTCGAGGGACAAATCGTAGACAAGAGAAGAAGGAGAAGCTCATCTGATTGAAAAGAAAGGGTTAGGGTTAGAGTTTAGGGAAAGAATCTCGTAGGCAGGAGAATCACGAAACAATTTTGGGTGGAAGAAAATTCATTTTCGCGGTCTCACAAAATACAGAAAGGGATTTGCGAGGAATTTTTGTTTAAGCGTGTTTAATGGTTACCTTGTTCGATTCCAGGGAAGAAGTGTGAATTGAAAAATATTTTTTTAATTAAATAAGGAGAACGGTCACTTACATATAAATATATTATTTAAATAATTAAAATTTATATGAGAACGACTTTAAACGGTGGTTAAAAAATATTGTTCTTCTTGATATATACGAGAATGCTTTTTAGCCGTTGTTTAAAATTTTAAATAAATATATATGCTACCTCAATGAAATATAAAATTTGTTGTCTATTACTTTTCTACAAGAACGGGTATTTAACCTTCCAAAAATTAGGCGTTGCTATAGGATGGGTATTTAATCTCCCAAAAATTAGGCGTTGCTATTAAAAATGTTGTAGTGAATTGAATTTGTTCTTAAATTAACCATGTTTTTTAAAAATAAATTCTAAAATAATCATTTTTTTTTAAATATCAAACTAACCATGTTTCAAACAAAACAATTCTCTGATAAGTGGTGTAGACAGGCCCATTAATGCATACATACAACTTTTGTATGCGTCTGACACATGCATATAGGACATGTCACTGCATGTGGTATGTATGCATGCATCCTCTAGGAGCATATGCCACAGACAATGGCTATTATTTACAAAAGTTGGTATAACAAGATAACATAGTAGCCACTTACTGTGGCGCATGCTCTTAGAGAATGTATGCATGTGCCACCAATTGTCAACGGATTTTTTTTGTTTGAAATATGATTAGTTTGATTTTTTTTTTAAATATGATTATTTTGGATTTTATTATGAAAAACATGGTTATTTTAAGAAAAAATTATGGAAAAAATTGTGCTACTAAGTACTTGAATCAAAGCCTAAATCATACCGACATATTAAACGAGAGACATTAAACTATATGCTGACACCTCATACACCATATCACTCAAAGTCTTCCACACCAATCAATATTTAATGTGACAGCTTTAGAAAATATTGATCATGTTAATCTATTTGATAAGTGAGATGTAATTTTAAAAAACAAAATTTTACCATATTCTAATTTCATTTTCCTACATTTTTTCTTTTAGCTAACAACATTTCTTAATCATTTTTAAATCAATTTATGTGATTATAGTCTCACTTTTCTACATTGATGGTCTTCTTCTCACTAATTTTTTTCTTTATGTTTGGACAATTTACATGAATACATATCAACCGAATGAGATAACTTTGTAAATGTTAATTTTCTTTGTTCTTCTGCAATATCTGAATTTCTGGTGATATCTTTTTCATATCATTTTTTAATTTTATTTTTAAAAAGAATTAATTTACTTTCATCCGATTTTCAAGAAAATTTGACCTAACACTACCTTACAAAATGAGAGATGCTCTATATAAACTATTTTAATGCTCTATCTACCAATGTGGGACTTTAGGATCTTCTCAATATGGACGAGTATAGCTACCAACCTTTTGAAGAAAACAATTAAGGAATACAATTACAAAGTCGAATGAGTTAATTCTATAAATGATAAAAAAAAAGAAATTGTTTTTCTTTCACAATACAATACCTAAATTTTGTTTTTCTTTCACAATACAATACCTTAATTTTTTCCTGATATCTTTTTCATAATCATTTTTTCAATATAATCTTAAATAGTTTTTAATTTAATTTCATCTAACTTTCAAGAAAATTCACAATCCCTTGATTCATTTTCCGCAAATACTCTCTCCTAAATCAATTTATCTAATTTAATCTTTTTTTTTCATACTTGATTGGTCTTCTTCTTCTTACTTTTTTTTATAATTGGACAATCTACAAACCAGTTGAACGAAATAATTATGTAAAGTGTAAATTTTATTTTCTTTCTCATTATCTATATTTTTTTGCTCATATTTTTTCCATAATAATTTTTTAATTAGTTAAAAAAATATAATGCTATAAACGGTAATTTTTATATTTTTTCTTCTTAATACTTATACTTTCTTTTCAGCTCATATTTTTTTCTTAATTTTTTAAATACTTTAAGGCTTACTAGATTATAATCCTCGTTGACAATTATCTATAAATATATTAAATAAAATATTTTCTATAATTATAATAAATAGTCCATGATTTTTTTATAATAATGAATGCCAGTAGTATAAAATTAGATATGTTTTATGTTGTGTAAGGATGTACTACATGGATTAACTTTCACCATAATGTTCTATTAAATACCATGTTTCTATTTAAATAATTAATCTCGAGATCTTTCTTAATAATTTTTTTTATGATATTTTTAGATATTCTTCTTCATCTAGTTATTTGACTTCTCTCTATCTGATCTACTCTATGTACCACTGAATTTACGAGTCTTTTTTGTACATGCCTAAATCACCTAAGTTTATTTTTCAAAATCTTCTTTACTATAGGTGTTACCCCAACATTGTTTCTACTATTTTTATTTCTAATCCAATCATTTTTAGTCTTACTGCACATCCAACACAACATCATCATCTTTGCTACACTTTGTTATTGTGTAGATTCTTAAACACCCAGTATTCTACCCCTTCAACATCATAAGTTTTTACCGTAGTCCAATAAAATTTTCTCTTCAGTTTGAGTGGTACATCTGCGTCACATAAAACCCCCAAAGCCCTCCTACATTTCATCCACCCAGCTCAAATTCGATGATTTACATCCCCTTCTATTGCTCCATCATTTTTTATTATAGACCTAAGATATTTAAATCCTGTGACTTGAGAGATGATCTGGTCTCCTACTTTAATCTCTAGGTTAGAAACACTTTTTCTTTTGTTGAACTTACATTCCATATACTCCGTCTTACTTTTACTTAGGAGAAAACCATGTGTTTCTAAAGTTCATCTCCAAGTCTCCAACCTCTCATTTAAATCTTCTGCAAAAGCATGCATCTCAGTGCTAGCTCTTAGATGTGTTATGTGAATACATCCAAATTTATGGTAAAAAGGCATGAGCTTATAGTTGAACCTTAATGCAAACATATTGTAATGGGGAAATTGTTTGTCTCTCCACCTTGTGTTTGCACACTAGGCAATACCCCTTCATACATATCTTCAATGTTGGGTAAAAACCCCAATCACAATAACAATGGTGAATAATAGAGAATTAGGGTGAAAATATGATATATTGATGGATAATAATTTTACATACATGTGTTGCATCCTTTATATAGGATCATACTACTAACTAACTAACTTCTAGTTAGTAGCCACATACATAGTTAGCGTTATCAGTAACCGCATGTTGAACTATCAATAACCACTTACTAAACTATCAGTAATCACATGATGAACTATCAGTAACAACTTATTGAACTATCAATAACCACTTATTGAACTATCAATAACCACATGACCACTTGAGTTGTTATTTTCTTAATACACCATCTTACTTCAAGTCTTCCTAGGCTTTCATACTCACGTGTTTCTTCAACCTCTTGAACAATTCAATTTACAGTCCTTTGGTTAGCCGATGAACAACTTGATCTTCACTTTTGTAATACCCCAACTTCAATTTTACTTCACTCACAAGTTTTCTCAAGTAGTAAAATCTCATACCTATATGCTTGCTTCTCCCAAGTGCAATGAAATTTTTGGCAAGGTTTATAGTGGAAATTTTATATATCATTAATGCCACAACTTCATACTCTTTGTTATACAACTCATTCATCAAATTCATCAACCATGCAACTTGACGTGCACACCTAAATGCTATAATGCACTCATCCTCGCAAGAAGAGAGCGCCACAACAAGTTCCTTCTTAGAACACCAAGATATCGTTGTTTCTCCATACATAAAAATGAATCACTTCCTTTTAAGTACCTTGGTCTTCCGGTTGGAGCTAACCCCGCTTAGCGTCTACGTAGGAACCTCTAATGAATCTCTTATCTAGAAGGCGCGTTTCGTGAAAGTATAGGTATGTCTCTCTGGGAGGAAGAGTGATCCTCCTCAACTTTTTTCTTAATTCCATACCTATATTCTTCCTATATTTTTTGAAGATACCTATTAAGGTTTAGAAGAAAATAGTGAAGATTCGTAGGAGGCTCATTTACGGAGGAGTAAAAGGGGATTTCAAGATAGCCTGAATCAAATGAGTAGATGTTTTTAAGACTAATATGTTTGGGGGTCTAGTTGTTCGTGACCTTTGGTTGGTCAAATTGACTCGCTTTGGTAAGTAGAGGCGGTGCCTGCTTTTAGGGGCTTCTATTATTTGGCTTCATATTCTCACAGATAGATATGGTGTTGCCCCAATGACTTATATCTTGGGCGGGTGAGACGGTAGCCTCCGACCGACCTCGCCTTGGTGGAGGGGTTTACCTTCTAAGAGGTACGGGTGTTGACTCTATTGACTGGTTTAGAGGTGGAATTTCCCTAAAATTTGGTTTTGGTTTTATTACAACCTTCTAGGAGTATACTTGGGTTGGTGACTCTCTGCTTCGTCTTAGATTCCCTATTTGACAATGAGTTGGTGCTTTTTACTGAGTTCTAGTCTGTCATTATAGATTTCACCCCTTTTATTGATAGTGATGAGTGGAGGTGGCATGAGTCGAGTGATGGGGTTTATTATGTATCTTTTTCCAACTCTTGCATGTTAACCTAAGTTCCTTCCCCTGGTCGTCAAATATCTCATGTAGAGTTAGTCAGTCTAACTATTTGTTGTAGTTGGACCCCTTCTAAAGTTTTTGTTTTCTCTCGACAGCTTCTTCACGAGCGTATCCCGACTAGAGGTAACTTATTTAAAAGGGGTGTTCATTTGACCTCATAGACTATTTCATGAACCTTATGCTCTGTCCACATTGAGACAACCTCCCATCTCTTTGTAACCTATGAGGTTGCTTCCTCTGATTGGCGTCAGATTTTTAAATGGCTAGGGTGGTGTGCTATTTTACCTAGAGATACCTTAACCCTTTTATAGATGTTTATTCCTCCAATTTGAGGTCCTAGGTCTAGAGGGTGTTGAGGATGATTTGGCATGTCGTAATTTGGTTAATTTGGAACATTAGGAATGATTTTGCATTTTTTGGCATGAAATGGTATCTTGGTAGGTCCGAGGAAAAATCGTGTGACTTCACGGACTGGTTTGAGAATCCTATTTTGTTCCTAAATCAATTTAGGGGTGATTGGTTCCGACCTCCATTGGATGTGTTCTTGTTGATTCTTTTGTGGTTACTGTGCTCCTGCATGTGTCTTTGGTTTGGATAGCTCTAACTTTATTTGTTGCTGGTTTTTTTGTGTTTCTTTGATTTGTAGTTGTGATTTTGATCCATATTTTTCTTATTGACGAGGGCTTTTATAGTTGATAGTTTTTATTTCATTTTGGCTCTCTATTGGTTTTGTTCTTAGGAATGATATTTCTTGTGCCTTCCCCCAGGATACATTGTACTTTATCCATTATGCCTCCTTTCGTTTTCTTATTTTATATATATATATATATATATATATATATATATATATATATATATATATATATATATATATATATATATATATATATATATATATATATATATATATATATATATATATATATATATATATATATATATATATATATATATATATATATATATATATATATATATATATATATAAAAGACAAGGGCACTGGTCTAGAAGGGGGATGGTTCAATAAATCACTTATTTTTAATAATTTGCGCTTAAAAATATTATTCTAAAATTTGCGAAAGCGGCCTCGGATCAAAACTCTTCTATCTGAACCTTTATTGGAAAGAAATAATATGTGAAACCGAATGGAATGATCTTGATGAGATAGTAGAATCAATAAGGTTCTCAATCAATAATTCAAATACAAGTCATTTAAGGTGAACCATTTTCCAATGCTTAATTGAAGATAAAATATGAATTGACAATATATCAAACAATTTGTATGTTATCAATATATTAAACACTTGGCATGCGAAACACTCCAAGTCAAATTTCATTTGAATTTGTAGTGCATAATTTTTCTCACTTGCAATCAAGGTGATTGCAATGGTTTTACATAGCTGTTTGAAACACTAAAAATCAATCAAAATATTGCTAACAATTGATTTTACACAAAATTTAATAATATAAAAGTAAAAAGATAGAGAGAGTGTGTGCGAAAGACACCCAATTTGTTTAGGCAGTTCCCCTTTCGTCCTCGCTTAGGGTACATCTTCCCTCAATTCTAAAATAGAATTGAGATATGTATAAAATTTGTGTGCAATATTCATTACAAGAGAAGTCCTAGCTAACCAACAATCTAGCTCAATTGTTAAGGTTGAATCTAAACACTTCGAACAAACCTCCGGTTACCGCTACTCACTTGACTGAACCATCTGTTCTTCATGTCTTTCACTCGGATGATTTCGATTGCAAGATGTTTGACCCCAAATATTCCAAAACGATTCTCCGGTTACTGTTACTCCCTTGACCGAACCCGTCGTTCTTCAAGGCTTTCACTCAGCTGAATCTGTAATGCAAAGACTTGTACAAAAACCCCCAAATCTATCAAGATATTGGAGGACAAAACCCCAATGGTTTTATCAAAGAAAATCTCATTGAATCTCTACCTAAACTTGATTTACAAATCCTATGTTTGGATGTTATCACTTTTGACTATGCACAATCAATAAAGATGATTATGTGTGATTATTGATGAATGTAATTGTGAGAGTGAAGATGAAGAGCAAGACAATGTTTCTTTCAATTTTCTTCTTATTTTTCAAAGTGGTGTATATAAGTATATATGTATGTACATGAATGAGTAAAGAAAAACTGAGTTTGAGAATACAAAAATACATAAAAATAGGAAAACACGCGCGAGAGGTCGACCTCTGGCATCTATGAGTCAACCTGAACAAGGCAGTGGCCAAAACTGCATAAAACTTGACCCATGCGTCGACCTACAGGCACTCATGCAAGGCAGAAAATTTTAAAGATTTTCCTTACAATGTGAGTTGACTTATAGGGGCCCATGTGTCGACCTAGGGTAGGCGCATGCAAGGAAGAGAGTTTCAAAACCTTTTTCCTTCAGTGTGAGTCGACCTATGACATTTATGAGTCGATCTATGGCTCTAAAAATGATCCAAGATATCATTTTTGGCATTGTGTATGATTCTATATGTCTAATACATGTATAAGGATCTTTATGCATGTTTGCAAGAGATAAATGCATGGCTTAGACAAGGTGATATTGTCCAAAATACGCAAGTACTTAATATACTAGTTTTGACATCATTAAAACATAGTAAAAAGGAACATTACCCTCACTATATATATATATATATATATATATATATATATATATATATATATATATATATATATATATATATATATATATATATATATATATATATATATATATATATATATATATATATATATATATATATATATATATATATATATATATATATATATATAATATTACGTGTCTAAACAAAGTAACATTCTATTTTACACAACTAATATACTTTTGTTTCTTTGGAAAAAAAACTCTTTATTAAACATATGCAATTTTTAAATATGTTATTTAAATACTCCATCTGTTTCATATTATAAACACATTTTACTTTTTAGATTTATTGAATAATTAATGTATTTGATATAGATATATTAATTATTCAATGAACTAAAAAATATAAAATTTGCTTATAATATGGAACGGAGAAAGTATGTTACAAGGACTTGTACCTATTAGAAATTCACCTAAAGAATGACGCCTAGAAATGACTTCCTCTTCCTGAATGACCTACCTTGATAGGAAAGCAGGAATGATAATGTGTATACAGTTTATAACCATGTATGAAAAAATTCACGGTCACGATTTCTTAAAATGTAGGCAGTAAACATGTTTAATAGTCAAGGTTAATGAATATTTATTTTTGGAGTTCCTCCCATTCCAAACTCATAAGTCCCAATAAATACCTCACGCTTAGAGTGAAGGAGGACAATTTGATATTCACCGAAAAAATATCATATGATAGAACTTTTCACCTTTGTGAGTTTGTTTTAATCCCATAAAAAAAACACCTCAAAAACAGAGATCTTTACCTTTGTAAGTATGCCCTAAAATCCAAATATACTAAAGACATTCGCAACTCCTACCAACACATGATTATTTTGCATCAATATTTTTTTTCGCAAGTAAAATATATATTTATTTATACATTATTCCGACATCTAATTTTATTATCATTATAGTATCAATATTTTTTTTCACAAGTAAAATATATATTTATTTATACATTATTCCGACATCTAATTTTATTATCATTATAGTATTTCTTTATGAACTTTTCTCATGTCTATCATGAAAAGATAAACTACAAATAATAATTATAATAATAAAAGATTAATAAAAATAAGATTAATCTTTAATGATTCATCAATATTTTAATATTTGATTTAAATAAGATCAATTGACCAATTTGATGATCTCTAAAACTTACATAACACACAAATATACCTAAAAGACATTTAAAAGTAATTCTAATTTAAAAAATAATATTTTTTACCTATAAAGTGATCATACAATATTCTATTTTCTCATTCAAGCATAGGAAAATGTCTGAAATTTTAAAAAAAAATTATATTATAATTATTTTTCTTTTCATATGCAGCACTGTAACTGATGGTATGCTCATTTTCTAAGAACATATTTTGTTTTTTACTTTATTCCCATGTTTCTAGTCCATATTATTAACATATATTTTTTCTATTTTGACATTACAGGAGCTTATTTTTGCGAAAAGAATAAGGATTGCCCTAAATTTATGTGTCTTCCAAATGAAGTCACAAAGTGTGTAAGGACAATTTGTCATTGCATGACAAAGTAGAAAAAATATATGAAAATAATTTTATATTTGAAAATAATTTTGTGTTGTCTTTTAGATTATGTTTATATTTAAAATTATAGCGTTGTACTATTATAATTTCTGTCATAGTTTAATCTTTGTTTGTCATGTCTTAAAATTTATATTTAGCTAAAAGATATTCTATTGTATTATAAAAGTGTTTTAATATTGGTCGATCCTTTGAAATTATCTAGAATAATGTCATTATACAATAAAAAATATTTTTTTTATAGTTAGACTAAGATCGATGTGTGAAAGTTATAATAGGATGCGCCTAATCTATTCCTACTAAAATTTTTGGTTATGAAATAAGGAATAGTATCCGACCAACAAAAGTTGTGATTTAAATATTTAAATTTGCCAACTATCAAGACAAACGAAATAACGATCTTTTTAATCTTTTGATGATAACTATAAGACCCATAATTTATGGTAACTTGGGCTATTTGTTTACTCTTGCTTTAAAATATATTTCTAAAGTGTGACGGTTGATATATATATATATATATATATATATATATATATATATATATATATATATATATATATATATATATATATATATATATATATATATATATATATATATATATATATATATATATATATATATATATATATATATATATATAAATCATGTCATGTGAAATTCACTTTACAACTTAAAAAATCACTTCACAACTTTGCCACGTGATTTACGTCGCAACAAATAAAATATAGTTTTAGTTACAGCAGGCATAACAGAGAAAGTGACAGATGTGTGTAAGAAAGTTGTGAAGTGATATTCACATAGCAATTTGTGACATGATATTCACGTGATAAGTTGCGATGTGAATTTCACATGACAAGCTACGACGTGAATATCTATAAATTTGGTATTCAATTGAATTTCTAAAGAGTTAAAAATATGAAAGTAGCAGCCCCTGTTTGTAAAATTTGTGCAAAATGTCGATTAATCCGTAGACGTGGTCGACTTATAGTAATTTGTTCGAATCCAAAACAAAAACAAAGACAAAGATAATATTAAATTAATATAAATAAGGGCTTTCCATTAATAAAATTTTGAATTATATTCAAAACGTGGCTAATTTTTATTTATTTTAAATTGATTAATATTCTGTTTGTAATATATAAATTTAATATTCTATTTTTAATATATAATATTTTGTTTTTAATATATAAATTTATACTATATATAAATATAACAAAAATCTTTTTTTAATAACAAATAATAATAACATAATATAATTCTATTTCTAATATAAATATAACAAAAAATAAATAAAACATCAAAAATAATATATTTCTGTTTTTAATATTCGATTTTTAATATTTTATTTCTAAAAATAATATTCTGTTTCTAAACATTAAAAAATAATACATTAAAAATAAAACATAAATATAATTTTAGTATTTTGTTTCAAAAAGTATATATAAATAACTTTAAAAATATAATTTTAAATATTCTGTTTTAATATTTTGTTTTAATATTCAGTTTTAATATATAAAAATAAAAATAAATATAATTTTAAATATTCTGTTATAATATTCTGTTTTAATATATATAAATAAAACATAAATATAGTTTTAAATATAATTTTAAATATAATTTAAAAAATATATATAAATAAACATAATATAATTTTAATATTCTGTTTTAAAAAATATAAATATTCACAAAAAACTAATATTCTTTTTTAAAATATATTTATAAAGAAAGTTAAACATTAAAAATTATAACTTTATATATATTTCTATACTAATATATATAATCTGTTTTTAAAATATAAAAAATAAATACAGAAAAAATATTTCTATATTAATATTTCTAAATTATTTAAACAGAAAAAATATGAAAAATATTAAAGTAATAATTTTATATACAAAATATACAAAAAATATTAATAAATTATTTATTTTTCGTTTCAGAAAATAAATACAAAAAATATTAATATAATAATTTAAACAGAAAAAATTAATTCACAAAATATTTTACAACAACAAAAATAAAATTAAACATCTATCAACAATCCAAAATTAATAAATTAAACTAAAATAAAACCTTATATAGCAAAAATACCTCTTGTTCAAACTCTTTCAATCTTCTAGTTAAACATCTTCTTTAATCTCCTTCTTGTTTTCTTTTCTCAATAACATTGATAATTTGACACACACACAAAATAAATATTAAACTCATATAAAAATGAATTTTAAACGAAATGGATAAAAATAAATTCAACAATAATCATATTAAGTGAAAACATATATTACTTGGATAAGAAAAATGAAGAAACAAGGGTAGAAAAATGAAGAAACAAAGAAGATGAAGAAATAGATCGTGTAGGTAAGAAGAAGAAAAAATAGAGAAAGAGAAAGAAGAAAATAGTAATAAATTAGTGTGGTCTTGTAGTATATATATATATATATATATATATATATATATATATATATATATATATATATATATATATATATATATATATATATATATATATATATATATATATATATATATATATATATATATATATATATATATATATATATATATATATATATATATATATATATATATATATATATATATATATATATATATATATATATATATATATATAATGTAGGTGTAAATTGGTGAAACAATCGGAGAAAAAATCTGAAATTTATTTTTTATTTTTATTTGGTAAAATTAAGTAAAATATACATGCAATTTAACTTTTGAAGAAGCTCTAAATTTTACTGAAATTAACTGTAGAGTTTTATATCTATTCTGTGTGTGGATTCTAAAGAGATTTACATAATATTGATAGGTCACAAATTTAACAAATTTAAAATACAATTTTATTAGAATTTATTGTTGGAACATATGTTTATTTGCGTTAAGAAAGAATAAAATGAATGAAGACGATTTTTGAAGGAAAATTTGGTGGTAGTATTTCATAAGAGTATATTACAATAGTAATCATACATAAAGCTAACTGATCAACTAACTAATTTGTGCAATATGTTTTTCATGATGAATTCACATATTTTTCAAATTTGGAATTTTACTTTGAAACGCCACCTCGACTCCATGTTGAAACACAACCCATTAGTAAGATTTGACATACAAACAACACACCCTTAGTTCAAAATTTCTAAACTCCTTATTCCAATAAGCTTCTTTAAATCATCAACATTGTCTTTTCCAATGGTTTTGTAAGAAAATTCGTTAAGTGCATTTATGACTTGCAATACTCAAGCTCAACTTTTCCTTTGTTCACTTGATCTCTAAAAAAGTGATACCTCCTTACTATATTCTTACTCCTTCCATGACACGTCAGGTGATTGGCTAGATCTATAGATAACTCGTTATCTACAAACAACTTCATCTTCTTCGATTCCATGACTTTAAGTTCGTCTTACATCATTTCTATCCATAAGGTTTGACAAGCTGAACATGATGTTGCTACATACTCAGCTTCACAGGATGATAATTCCACTAACCTTTGATTCCTTGAGCTCCAAGAGATTGGTGCTCCTCCAATCATGAATATGTAGTACGCATTACTTTTCCTTTCATCTTGATCTCCACTGAAGTCAGAATCTATATAGCCATACACTTCTGCAATTTTGTTGATGATCTTTTGCTTTGACATTAGTACTAAATGATCCATTGTTCCCTTTATGTGTCTTAGAACCTTTTTTATTGTAGTGAGATGACATTCTTATGGCTTATCCATAAACCTGCTCAAAAGCATAACACTTTGGAAAATTCCAGGTTTGATATTGCATAAGTACCTTAGAGACCCAATGATTTGTTTGTAAAATGTTGCATTTATAAACTCATCATTTATTTCTCTTTTCAACTTTGCTCATGTCTCAAGTGGTGTGATTGTGATATTATAGTTGCTCATATTGAATCTTTTAAAGATATCTTGATTATACTTTTGATGGTGCAGGAACACTCCATAACTTGTGTCATTGAATTCCTTCCCTAGAAAATACAAAAAGTTTCCTTGGTCAGACATTTTAAATTCCTGCATCAGCTCATCCTTTCACTTCATAATCATTTCCTCAATGGATCTTGTGATTAACAAATCATCCACATATATACATAGGACGATTCATCTGACTCTATCTTCATCATTGACATACATTCCATGCTCTGAAATACATTTTTGAAACCTACCTTGATAAGAAACCATCGATTCTCTTATTCCAAGCTCTTAGGGCTTGCTTCAAGCCATGTAGAGCCTTCCTCAATCTATACACATTCCTCTTATGCCCTTTATTTAGAATTCTGGTGGTTGATTAGAATAAACCTCTTCTTCCAATGTTCCATTTAAGAATGTTGACTTAACATCCAATTGGTGCATCTTCCATCTTTTGTATGCTGTAGTCGACACAATAATCTTCATTGTTTCCAACCTTACAACAAATTCATAGACTTCATTAAAGTTGATACTAGGCTTTTATAGAAAACTTTCCAGTAGTCTTGTCTTATACTTGGCAATTTCACCACTTGGCCTCGACTTTAAATTGAAAACCCATTTCACATTGATTGGCTTCTTGGAAGATCTTTTGACAAACTCTCAGGTCTTGCTCTTCTTAATTGCCATGAGTTCTTCTTTCATGGTTTTTAATCAATTTAAAGCATTCATGGCTTGATCCAAATTAGTTGGTTCTGATTCAGCCATCATTATCACTTCTTCTATGAGGTCACCATCTCCATCAATTGCTTGATTTGTAAATATCTCATATCCAGCTAGCCTTGTCGACTCAATTATTATTCCAATCAATCTTCTAACATTCGGCTCGAGTGGTTCTTCATTTTGAGTGTTGTGGCTTCATTTTTCTCGTCTGCTTCAAGCACAATTGATATTATCTCTTGCTCATGTCGAACTGACCCCTAAGTCCAAATCCAACCTTTTTTTCATCCACCAGAACCTCCCTGCTGATCACTAGTTTATCATCATTTGGTGAATACAAATTGTATGCACCAGTTGACTGATAGCCTATGAGGACCATGGCTTGACTTCGATCATCTATCTTCCTTCTCAATTGCTCAAGTACATGACTGAAGCATATTGATCCTTTAAGATAATTTAACATTTGGCTTCATCCATGTCTAAGCCTCATAAGGTGTCTTGTTCCATATTTTCTTGGTTGGACATCTATTGAGCATGTACACTGCTTTCGAAACTGATTCTCCTCAAAATATCTTTGGCATTTTATTGGCTTTCAACATACTCCTTTCCATGTTTAATATACTTGCATTTTTCCTCTCACATATTCCATTATGATGAGATGTATAAGGTGCAATGACCTCATGCTCTATACCTTCATCATTGCAAAATCTTACAAATTCCTTTGAAGTATACTCAGCTCTCCCTTCGGTTCTCAATTTCTTAATGTTGCACTCTTTCTTTTTTTACATGCAACTTAAATCTCTTGAATCGTGTGAGTACTTCACTCTTTCTTTCAATTATATAGATCAACATATGTCTTTTAAACTCATCTATGAAAGTTAGAAAGTAACAGTTACCTCAATTTGACCTAACTTTAAAAGGTTCACACACATCAGAATGCACAAGTTATAGGTTTTTCTTAGCCTTCATAGTAAGACCGTGCTTGAATGATTTTCTTGCTTTCTTTGCTCTTCAACCTTCTTCACACATGTGAGTTTACTCTTTTATCTTTGTTAGACCATACACCATCTGCTTCTTATGGAGCATACTTAAACTTCTTTCATACCTATGGTGTCATAGCCAGTTCTTGTCTTCTTTTGCAAACGAAGTAAGACATTGATGACCAACCATGTTGATCTCAATCTTAAAGGTTTTGTTGTCTTATAATGGTGCTCTCAGGATTAATCTTACTTCACCATCAAACACCTTCATTTGATTGTCCATCATTTTCATGTTGTACCCTTTTACAAGTAAATGACCCATGCTTATCAGGTTACTTGTCATAGAGGGCACATACAGGACATCAATGATGACCTCCTTCTGACCATATTTTCACACAACTTCAATGTTTCCCTTTTCTTTCGATAAAACATGCCTTCCATCTGTAGGTCTAATTTCCTTCTTGACTGATTCATTGAACATAATGAACCAACTTTTGTTGCCATTCTTGTGATTGTTGCATCTAGAATCCAAATAACATACCCTAGGTAAATCATCACTAGTTTAAGTATGGGCCATTAGCAACACATCATCATAATCACTTCCTCTTACATTAGCAAATTGAACCTCTTCATTTCCTTTTGTCCTCGACTGATTGGGAAATTTACAATATCTTGCATAATAACCAAGACTATGACAATTGTAGACTGCACTTCCTTCATATCAACTTTCTTCGTCAAATTCCTGTTGTACATGCCTTTCGTGATTTAATCAGTGTTATTATTTGAATTCTTGCTCGAATTCTCATCACTATCCAGTTTCTTTCTTTGCTTCGCCTTTTCTTTTCTAGACCTCTTAATGAATCTTTCTTGTGTAATTAACCGAATTTTGTTCATTTTTATATAGAAGAAAATGATTAATTTGGTGCAGACCTCTTTTCTTCTCGAGTGTTCATACACTAGCTGTAGAGCTTGCTATGCGAATACTCATCTTCCACTCAAAAACAATTTCAACCAACCAAACCTATCTTATATCACCCCTGCACGATCGAAAACCTTTTCGTAAACAAACAATGTTTTGTCCATTATACTGTGACACAAACAAAAGCTTAAGCCTCTCATGCGTGAGCATACACGCAATGTTTAACCGCTCGAACGCGATCAAGTAAGATACTTTCTACCACTATGCAAGCAAACACTTAAGCCTCACATGCACGAGTAAACAAGCAAATGTTTAACTACTAGCTTGGGACCTAAATACTTGTTCACTAGAATCGACCAACAAACACTCATTTTTTACCAATAACTACGTATCTTTGAGTTTTCCGTCACACCTGGGTGTCGCATCCCTGCAAAGAGGGGCCGGCAAGGACAGAAGAGTCACCATCGTTCGTTATTTATCCCAAAGAGAAGGAAAAGAAATAATCATAGAAAACCTACGAAAAAGGGAAAAGAAAGGTCATCGCAACCAAATCTTGGGTTCGGGAGTCGGTTACGCAAGGGGAAGGTATGAGCACCCCTCACGTCCATTGTACTCAACGGGATCCACGCTTGTTATCTAATCAAAAGGTGTGTTTATCTATCTAAGCTACAGGCTCATAGGAACGAAAGAAAACAAAAGAGACTCGATAGAGCATTGCCGCTCTATGCCTACGTATTCCCTCATGCAATGGGAAAGTCAGAGTCAACGTAGTTCGAGAAACTACGGGTGAAGGTGGGGGAAGGTTACTCGCTAAGACATTGTCGTCTTGTGCCTACGCATCCTCGTCTGGTACGAGAAATCAGAGCAAACGTAGTCCGGGCTGACACGACCACAGATTGGTTCAAGTGTTTTACCCGAGTAGGGTTAAATCTTCGTTCTAGCAGTTAGGTGTATTGTTGCACGACCATTGGAGACTTAGGTGTTACCTGTTTGCGATAGAACCAAGAGTTAACAACACTCTTTCATGAAAAAAGGTTTTCAATTAATCCCGAAGGATAAAAAAAGGCTTAATGTTTTTTTTGTGTTTTTTAGTGAAGTGAATTGATTTGATTTGTGATTCGCGTTGCACTAAAGACTATGACATAGGAATGAATGCGTCACATATCGCCCCTAAACGGGACGTACACTAAACACTCTAGACAAACAAGGGGAGACCCCTCACTCATCATTTCCCATGTACTTAAGGCTCGTAGCGTACAACACTCATCATCCTTTATTACATATTTTGAAGAAGTTTTGAGATGAGAAGAGAGACGCACAGAAGGTCGAAGGGAAACTTGGCCCTAACGTTGTCATGCAAAATGGACCTAAAGTTGGGATTGAAAGGGAATTCCTATCCTAATGTTATCATGCTTGGATTGAACACTTAATGTCTCTCCTACTCCCATCCTAAACGGAGGGACTAGGAATCCTAAGGGGATCATGGCAAAAGACCAAGAAAACACAAGATAAATCAATCACAAAATGAAGGATAAAAAGGAATGCAACATGAAATGCAAGCACAAAATATGCAAAGAAGAGTGGGAGGGAAAAAAGTGTGGGACAACAGTCACCACAAGCACATCTCAACGAAGCAATGCAAGCAAAGGAAACATGCACTCATCATTTGAATAACATCCACAAAGTATGCATTCAAATGGAAATCGAAGCACGCGTGTCGAATAATCAAGATTAAACAATCAAGAGTAGCAACACATATCCAAAACAGCTCACTCAAATGCATCATATTGATCCATGAAGATTCAAAGTGAGAAGCAATCAAAACATGCTTGAAAACAACCAAAAGTGGCATTCTGGTTGAGTGTTAATCGATTAACACTACTGGTTAACCGATTAACCAGTTAAAAATGTTTGAAAATTTGAAAATTTGAAAATTTGCACTGGTTAATCGATTAACCAGCTTGCACTGCAACTGGTTAACCGATTAACTAGTTAAAAATGTTTGAAAATTTGAAAATTTGCACTGGTTAATCGATTAACTAGTTTGCAATGCAACTGGTTAATCGATTAACCGGTTTGCAATGCAACTGGTTAACCGATTAACACTGTACCAAAAGCAGAAAATCAGCAACTCAAAAGTACTTTTATCAATTGATCCGATGTGCAATCATTCCAACGATTATATAATCAATTATGCACGAAATTAAACCAGAAAACAGTGATCAAATAACATGTAAACACATTCAAACATCAAGATCACAATTCACAAATCAAAATCAACAAAATCAATAAAAAATGAAGATCAACATGATGATTATGCACATAAGCTCAAAAATAGAATCGGATCTAGAATTTCCAACCTACAAAGCGGAGATTTGCTTTGGTGAGTGTTGATTCAACTTCAAATAAGCAGATCTAAGCAAGAAACCCAGAGATTCTTCAAGATCCAAGTGTATTCTTGTAGTAACAATGAAGATCCACCAAAATTAAGCCAAAATAATCCAAATAAGCTCTTCTAGATCCACTTCAAAATTCAGATTCACACTAGCACGAAAATTGAATGGAGAATTGGAGATAATAAGGATGAAGGATGAAGGTTTAGCTCTATAATTCATGATTCCAATGGAGAATCAAAGAATTCAAGGTGAGAGCTCTAATGGAGTTTGGATATGGAAAAGTTGAGAGCAAAATTTAAAGAGTGAGAGTAAATTCTGAAAATGAAATGAGATTATGAGGATTGATTATGTGAGGTTTGGAGCAAATCATTTAAATATGCTATAGGTTAGGAGTAGAATGGTGGTTTGAAGTGTGGTTATGAAAATTAGAATGGGATTAGGAATGGGAATTTGGAGGGAACTTGAATTAATTTGAAAGCTAATCAAAATTCAAAGTGGTTTTAGATCCTTCTTCTGGTGTAAAATCAACTTCACAAGTGATCAAAATGGACCCCAAAGTGGCTGCCTTTGAAAATTCACATGTAGAGGCAAAATTTGCCCTGGTTAATCGGTTAACCATTTGGGTTAATCGATTAACACCTTTAAAAATTCAAATTTTCCCTAATCTTACTTTGGTTAATCGGTTAACCATATTGGTTAATCGGTTAACACCTTGAAAATTTGAATTTTGGCGCCATTTGGAAGGAAACTTGCACATTAGTCTGTTTTCTTCCGTTCTAAGTTCTGTCCAGCCTTTGAAACTTGCCCTTGAATATTATAACCGTGAGAATGATTGAGATAGCTTGAATGTTGCTTCCTGAGCTGAGAATTATCCTGCAAAAATAAAAATAAAATTGGTCGCTTGATCGCCGGGCAAAGCAAATGTCGGGCCGATGCTTGTTGTTCTAGACTCTTGCACTAAAGGAGAATTCTGAGCCATAGAAAAACCTTGAGCCCCTGCCTCAAGAACAAATGCTATGATATGCAGAAATGCAAAAATGAAATGAAAACATAAGCCAAGAAAAGGAAAGGTTGGTCAAATTTTGGGGTACAACAGCTGCCCCTATTCAAGCGACTTGGACCTGAAGGGATGAAAAGCGAACGACTTTCAAACATTCAAGGTAGAAGACGGTTGAATACCAAAGAACCCGGAAATTTGCCAACCACAAAAATAGAACTGCAAACCTGTTATTGGGACAAAATCTCCGGAAATAACTGTATCTGATAGTTGCAATGGCTATAAGCTAACTGATTACCAACCAGAAAACCTCGACACACAGTTAGAAAAGACATCTGCTAACACGCAGGCAACGACACTAGATCGAAAAGATTATCTGATTTCACCATCAGACATCTGTTAAACAAACAGGCATCGGACCCGAAGGCCGGCTCAACCCGAAGTTGAGAAGATCATCCGGCATCGCCGCCAGGCATCTGTTAAATAAAAACAAGCATCGAACCTGAAGACCGGCTCAACACGAAGTTGAGAACATCTACTAATCCAAGCAGACATCGAACCCGAAGTCCGGCTCAACACGAAGTTGAGAACGTCTGCTAATCCAAGCAGGCATTCGCTAAATAAAAGCGAGCATCGAACCCCAAGGCCGGCTCAACACGAAGTTGAGAACGTCTGCTAATCCAAGCAGGCATCGAACCCGAAGGCCGACTCAACACGAAGTTGAGAACATCTTCTAATCCAAGCAGACATTCGCTAAATAAAAGCGAGCATCGAACCCCAAGGCCGGCTCAACACGAAGTTGAGAAGTGAATATAACAACAATTCACAAGAAACCTCCGTTGGGGCAAGAGAAACTTAAACAAGCAACTCTACTAGGGAACGAATGGTAAGATAAACACATCTATCAAAAGATTTCTCCGTGGTCTGGATACCACACAGG
The DNA here is from genome assembly GCA_963859935.3 of Lathyrus sativus. Lineage (NCBI taxonomy): Eukaryota > Viridiplantae > Streptophyta > Magnoliopsida > Fabales > Fabaceae > Lathyrus > Lathyrus sativus. The sequence goes on along the minus strand of OZ012735.1, from coordinate 746,627,762 downwards.
CTCAAGAATTAATCGATAATATGCCGAGTCTGGATATCGCGCGCTACAGGGATATAATATCATTTGTCGGGGTCTGAATACCACGCGAGCAAAGGAAAATCAACCGCTTGCCGAAGATAAACCTGCAAATAAAAAGGTAACAACCTGGCTTATGCTTCAAATGCAAATGTTTGAATATGGCGTAATGCTCCATTCGAAATGAAAATGCTACGCGTTTCAGAGGATGATATGCACAAATGCAACATGCAACGGAACCAAATCAACAAAATAAATATTGAAGAGACAGGACTAACTCCACCAGGGAGATATGGGATATGCCAATTACGATTGGACTTAAGCTGGGAAGAACAAGCCTTGGATCGCCTCCAGAAAAAGAACTTTCCTGGGTAATACTGTTTTGACGAGAACACAATCCACTCGGCTAGGAATCAAATCAACTCTTGTTGAGGGAAACGCCCTGGATGGCCTTCCAGAATACCGCTCTTCTGGGGAACATACAAACCCGACTGAGGAAAGACAACCAACCGTTGGAATCAAAACCAACCTACTGGGGAAATCAACGATCCTGTAGGGGAATCACAAACAACCATTGAGATTAGCCTGTGCTCTGGCGGGGAAAGCAAACCTGAATGGCCTCCTAGAACACCGAAACCTTCTAGGGTATGAAGCAAACATCTGGGGATAAATCCACTTCACTTGAGATCCAAATCCAACCTGTCGGGGATTACTCAGTGGAACATCAAAATACATCCCAACCGCTTGGGATGCGTTAATAAACTTTCTCATAAACGATTCCAACATGCGGGGAAGAACCTACTCTGTTGAGGAAGGGTACTCTGCCGACTTTGATGGGGAATAAGCAATAAGGGAAACAAAGTCACACCTATTTGGACTCTGTAGGGATATAAAGTCACACATATTTGGAATCTGTGGGGAAACAAAATTCCGACTTTGCTCCGCTACTTAGGAAAAAATTCCACATCTGCCTGGTGGAAAGAAATCCAATCTTGACTCTCTGGGGAGTAAGTGCATACCTATAATCTGTTGGGGATAAGCGCACTCACTTGACCTGCATAGGGGATATCAATCTCGACCCTTTGGGGATGACTTTATTCTGCCGGATAAATCAAACTTGAACTGCTGAGGAACAAGTGCATACAGACAGACTGCTGGGGATAAGTGTATACACTTAACCGCACACTCAACTTACATATCCTTTCCTGTAGAAGCAGACTCTTGCTAGGGACAAGTGTCGCATTCGGATCGCTGAGACTAGATGCACAAATTCCGCCTGTCGGGGACGAATGAGTCTCAACTACACCTTCTTCCTGTGGGGACGATGATCCTACCGGGGATACACCTCTTAAAAACTTGCCCCAAGGGTAACGACCCTACATATGAACAAACAACAAGATATATTGCACAATGGAAACTATCTCAGTCATCATGCGTGACATTGCTCAAATAAATCAAAGTTTTAATGATTATTGGCAAAGCCTGCAAGTTTATGTATGCAAAATTTTATCAAAACATTAGGCGTTTTCGCAAACAAAACAGTAAAGCCAAAGCAAGAACAACAATTTACTGAAAAGTATATGTTTTATTGACAAATTGCCTGTAAAAAGGCAGATTTTACAACAGATGCAACCCCTGAAAAGAGGAGGTTGCGCAGAAATTACAAAAATGCACAGAAATATACAAAATGTCGGCAATATGGCACAAACAACCACCATGTATTGATCCATCTATGACTCACATGACTTCGATGCTTCTTCGATGCTTCGTCTTCTGAAGAGATTGATTCAGATGAACGGTCCTCAGGTCCTCCCTTAATCCACTATAGTCTGAAGATTAATACGCAAACCACAACCATTTGCTTTTCGAAATCCCTAACTTTTGCCTGAATCGCCCTTTTGGGTTTTCAATTCACCCCGGGATACCCATTTTTGTCAAAGTCGCCTTTTCAAGTTTTCAACTTTGCGGGTTTACATCTTTTCTTTTTATCCCTAATTTTTGCCTGAACCCATTCTTTTTGTGGTTCGCCGGGGTGCCCCATGTTTGCCTGGATATTCTTTTTCTTTCCAGCGGGTCTCTTTAAGCAAAGTATTTTTTAACTGCGTCTGCGTTCACAGGGGATGTGAAATCTTTGCCATCCATGGTTGATAACAGGAAGGCTCCTCCAGAGAAAACCTTTCGCACGACATATGGACCTTCATAGTTGGGAGTCCATTTGCCCCTGTGATCTGTCTGTGGAGGGAGAATCTTCTTCAACACTAACTCACCTGCCTAAAAGCTTCAAGGACGCACCTTCTTATCAAAAGCTTTCTTCATCCTGCTCTGATATAAACGACCATACACAATGGATGCTAACCTCTTCTCATCCATCAGGCTGAGTTGATTCAATCTATTTCTCACCCATTCTGCCTCATCAAGCTTGACGTCAACCAGAACTCTCAAAGAAGGAATCTCGACTTCTAATGGTAGGACAAATTCCATGCCATACACCAGCGAGAAAGGACTTGCCCCAGTTAAAGTACGCACCGTAGTACGGTATTCTTACAAAGCAAATGGAAATATCTTGTGTCAATCCTTATAGGTTACAACCATCTTTTGCACTATCTTCTTTATATTCTTGTTGGTCGCCTCAACAACGCCGTTTATCTTCGGACGATAGGGAGAAGAGTTGTGATGCTCAATCTTGAAACTCTGGTACAGTTCCTTCATCATCTTGTTATTCAAGTTCGAACCATTATCAGTAATGATTCTTTCAGGCACTCCGTAACGACAGATGATGTCCTTCTTGATAAATCGGGCTACAACTTGTTTAGTGACATTCGTATAGGAAGCGGCTTCAACCCACTTAGTGAAATAGTCAATTGCCACTAAGATGAAGCGATGTCCGTTGGATGTGGTCAGCTCAATCTTGCCAATCATATCAATGCCCCACATGGAAAAGGGCCAAGGCGACGCCATGAATCTTATTAGGATAAATCTGGCATTTATGGCATTTCTTCGCATACTTAAAGCAATCAGACTCCATAGTTAACCAATAATACCCTGCTCGTAACAGCTTTCGAGACATGGCATGCCCTCTGGCGTGCGCACCAAAGGCACCTTCGTGGACCTCTTCCATAAGCAAACGTGCTTCTTTCTCGTCCACGCATCTCAACAGTACCAAGTAAAAATTCCTCCGGTAGAGTACACCATCTTGGTTTAGATAGAAATTTCCAGACAACCTCCTCAAGGTCTTCTTATCCTGGGTCGAAGCCCCTCGCAGATACTCTTGGTTCTCGAGAAAATTTTGGATATTATAATACCATGGCTTGCCATCAGAAGCTTCCTCTATCGCAAACACAAATGTTGGCCTATCAAGGCGCGAGATGACTATTCTTGGAGCATCATTCCAGTAGTTCACCTTGTACATTGAGGATAATGTCGCCAGAGTGTCTGCCATCTGATTCTCCGCTCTTGGCACGTGATGAAACTCTACCTGGTCAAAGAAAGGCAACAACCTCCTTGCGTAGTTCATATAAAGAATCAGATTGGGCTGCCGCGTCTCCCACTCTCCTTTGATCTGATTAACAACTAAAGCTGAATCACCATAGATGTCAAGGTTTTTTATTCTCAAATTAATCGCTTCTTCAATACCCATGATACATGCTTCATACTCAGCTTCATTGTTGGTGCAGGGAAATGTCAACCTGGCAGTGAATGGTATATGAGAACCATGGGGAGTCGTGATAATTGCCCCAATTCTGCTGCCATAAGAGTTAAAAGCACCATAAAAAATCATTTGCCACTAGGAGCTTTTCTCGGGACCCTCATCAGGCAGCGACTCATCACAATCCTTCATCTTCAGAAACATGATGTGTTCGTCAAATCGCCAATCGGTTGCTCTGCAAGATACTCTGACAGAATACTCCCTTTAATAGCCTTCTAGGAAACGTACTGAATATCGTATTCTGTCAAGACCATATGCCACCTGGCAATCCTTCCCGAAAGTGCTTGCTTTTCAAAAACATACTTAATCGGATCCATCTTCGAAATCAACATGGTTGTGTGATTTAGTATATACTGTCTCAGGCGTTTGGCAGCCCAAGCGAGTGCGCAACACGTCTTTTCCAACATTGAGTACTTGGACTCATAATCTGTGAACTTTTTACTCAAGTAGTATATGACATGCTCTTTTCTTCCAATCTCGTCATGTTGACTAAGAACACAACCCATGCTATTCTCAAGAACCGTTAGATACATTATCAATGGTCTTCCAGCTACTGGAGGTATCAGTATCGGAGGTTCCTGCAAATACTCTTTTATTTTTTCAAATGCTCTTTGGCAATTTTCATTCCAGACGACCGCCTGATCTTTCTTTAATAATTTGAACATGGGTTCACACGTGGCTGTGAGATGAGATATGAACCTAGAAATGTAGTTCAATCTACCCAAGAAACCACGAACCTCTTTCTCAGTTTTCGGCGCTGGCATTTCTTGAATTGCTTTTATTTTTGCAGGATCGACCTCGATTCCTTTTTCACTAACAATGAACCCCAGCAACTTTCCCGACCGTACACCAAAAGTGCACTTGTTCAGATTCAACCTCAGTCTGAATTTCCTTAACCTCTCAAACAGCTTCAAAATGTTTACCAGATGTTCCTTTTCTATCTGTGACTTCGCAATCATGTCATCAACATAGACTTCGATCTCATGATGAATCATATCATGAAAGAGCGTCACCATTTCCCGCTGATAGGTTGCCCCTGCGTTCTTCAACCCAAAAGGCATTACCTTATAACAGAAAGTCCCCCACGGTGTGATAAAAGTTATTTTCTACATATCCTCCGGCGCCATTTTAATCTGATTATATCTGAAAAAATCGTCCATGAAGGAAAACACTGAATATTGCACGGTCAACAAGTACGTCATATGGGGGAGCGAGAAATCCTCCTTCGGACTCGCTTTGTTCAAGTCCCTATAACCAACGCACATCCTTACCTTACCGTCCTTCTTAGGCACAGGTACGATGTTAGCGACCCACAGAGGGTAGTTTGCCACGGCGAGAAATCCTTCGTCCAATTGCTTCTTGACTTCTTCTTTGATTTTTACTGCCATGTCTGGTCTGGTTCTCCTGAGCTTCTGCTTGACAGGTGGAAACTCTTCATGCAAAGGCAAGCGATGAACCACAATATCTGTGTCAAGACCGGGCATATCTTCGTATGACTAAGCAAAGATATTCTTATACTCTTGGAGCATTTCAACCAATCTTTGCTTGACATCACTCTGCGATGCATCCCCTATCCTGACTTCCTTTCTGCCTTCCGCAGTATCCAAGTTGATGATCTCAATTTCTTTCTGATGAGGCAAAATGACTTTCTCTTCCTGTTTCAATAGCCTGGCTAACTCTTCAGGTAGGTCTTCATCTTCCTCAATCTCTTCTTTGGCTTGAAAGATCGGATTATCAAAGTCAAAGCGAGTCATAGACGATTCTGGAGTGGTGTCATCTGGAATGATGATGATTTAATGCTTAAAATGATATGCAAACAAACACCAACCACATTGCCATTTTATTGTTAAAAATAAAACAAGAAAATTAGAGGTCACAATATTTGAATGCAAGAAAAACGCCCTTTGATTAATTGATAAAATGATTGTTCAACATAAAAAATTAGGCCCTGCATACAAAGACCATTATGCTCTGGGTAGAGCACAGAGCTACAGATAATCAAGAAAACAAATCATTACTCTTCTTTAGTCACTTGGATGACTTCTATGACATTCTAGTTGCTTAGGCTCTGACCCGAAATACATGGCCGAATCCATGAATCCATTTCGCAGTCGCTATCCTCTTCTCCATTAGACACATCATTGATCTGCTCAAAGATCACCCCATCGCTGGTGAATTGGACGGGTCCCTTGTAGCGCGGCACGCTCTGTGAATAGGAGGATGGGTTGTACCCCAGTTCGAACTTGTCTTGTTTGTTGGGGATGCTCAAAACTTGGCCCCAACCCTGAGATGCCCCGGACTTCACCACTGCCTGTGCTTCTTTAAAAGATGACATGGAAACCTCAGGTACTTTGTCTATAGCCGGTGTTTTCTCCTTAATCTGCACAGTCTCGAAATCCTGACATAAAGTCTCATGGATCTCACCGTCAACCTCAACGTATTTGAATGTAGACAAATAACTTATAATAATATCTTCTTCCCCACAAACAGTAACAACACTGCCACCCACCATATATTTCAACTTTTGGTGCAGAGTTGGCGTAACAGCACATGCTGAATGAATCCATGGTCGTCCCAACAGACAGCTATACGCTGGCTGAATATCCATGATATAAAACACAACATCAAAAACTTCTGGACCAACCTGGATTGGTAGAGTCAGTTCCCTAAAGACGAACCTTCTGGTCCCATCAAAAGCTCGAACCACCAAGTCGCTTGGGGTGTACATTATCTCTCGGGTATCTAGCTTCATTAAAGCCTTCTTGGGTAACACATTCATTGATGACCTAGTGTCTACCAGCACGTGTGACATTACAGACCCTCTACATTCGATGGATATATGTAGCGCTAGATTATGATTCCTTCCTTTGGGCGTCAAATCAAGATCAATAAAGCCCAGCCTGTTACCCGTATTAACGTGTCCCACCACTCCTTCAAGTTGATTCACAAATATCTCCTGTGGTACGTAGGTTGTATTCAGGATTCTTAAGAGAGCATTTTTGTATGCTTCAGAACACAACAACAATGACAGAATGAAGATTTTTGATGGCGTATGCTGTAAGTGATCTACGGTCTTGTAATCACTCTTCCTGATCAACCGCATGAACTCTTCCTCTTCCTTCAACATCGACTCCTTCTTACCAGCCTGAGAACTCTCTTCGAACACCATTTTTCCTTTACCCTTATCAAATTTCTCAGCACTCACCTCAGGAGGTGAAAATACTCTTCCACTTCGGGTTATCCCTCCGGTCCCTACCAGATTGTCAACAGAATCCAACGGTGAACCCTTCAGTTCCTGCTTCTGACCGTTACAGTAAACATCGGCTCCAAAATTCCACAAAATAGCCTTAGTGCTCTCATAGGGTATGGGTCCATCTTTAGTAATTATGATAGTGGGCAACCTTGGAGGCGCAGAAATAGTAATTGTCTTGTAAGGAATCGAAATTATCGCAACTTCATTCTTCTCTTCATCAATTATTTCCTCATCTTTCTTTTCTGACACTCTGTAAAATTGTAGAATACCATCATTCATCAGCTTCTGAACATGACTCTTCAGCTTCTCGCATCCCTCAGGATGGATCAAACACTCTGCACAAGCTCTATCACAACCCGAAAATACCCCCCCTCTCAACAATTTGTCTTTTACAAAACTCAACGGAGTCTTCGAATCTTCAACATTAGCTACCAAGTTCAAGCCCTCATCCTCAATAATGGCATTAACTCCAGCTGCCCCATGGTTAAGCATGAGATTCTGCACGACATTGGGCGCATCGTGAGAGAAATTGATGGCTTTGCTGTCTATAAGGTCTTGCACCTTATGCTTGAATGCTTTACAATTGTCAATATTGTGTCCGGAGCACCGGAATGAAAATCATATCTAGCATTATGTTAGATGCCAAATTTCACTTATTTGATATATCAAATGTTGGCATTTTTCACTCATTTTTTTCATGAAAGAGTTGTAAATCACTCTTGTTTTGGTTGGTTTGCAACATTATGAGAAAATATCTTGGTACCTTTGATTTGTGTGTTATTGTGCAGGAATTAGGCACAAAACAAGTGAAAAGAAAGACACAAGAAATGGGCAAGGAAACCAAGACAACATGCAAAACCACCAAAATATTGTTATGCTCGCTAGGCGAGCTGGTAGCGAACGTGCCAGCGAGCGTTCGCTAGCTTGCTCGCTAGGCGAGCATGCCAGTGAGTGCTCGCTAGCTGCTCGCTAGGCAAGCAGGCCAGCGAACGCGCCCAGAATTGGACAGTGCCAAAAGTACCAAAGTTAGTTGTTCGCTAGCTGCCCGCTTAGCGAACAAGACAGATCCTGAATGTGTATTTAAGTGTTTTTCTTGCTTTTTTAGGTCATAACTTGTATTTTTTCCATTCTAGTCATCAAAACTTATTTTTCTTCATTTCTTCTAGAGAGAGAAACACAAAATCTTAAGAGGGAGGAGGTAAGATCTTCGATCTCTTGTTGGGGTTTAGATTGTAATCTTTTGATACCTTATGTATTTCATCTAATATATGTTTGTGAACTTATTTTGGATTCTCTATTGATTGAATATCTTTGATTATGTATTTGTGGGTCTTGACAAAACCTTTTCACATCTTTGATCTCAGATCTTCTTCTATCAATGAACAAACTTTTGACATGGTTTTGAAGTTGATATTCATTTTATCCTATATGGTGTTGTGTTGATTAAGTAGCATGGGTAGGATCAATATAATATTGTGTGGGTATGTGATAATAGTGATGAAGAACGATGTTCACTGACATTTGGCGGATTAGATGAATACATGTAAAAAGGGTTAAGCGTGTGTACGTATTCTGATCATTGTATTTTATGCAAAACAATTGTTTATCTGATATGGGTTTCATTCTTGTTTACCTGTTAATCTTTGATTTGAATCGTGATAGAGATATACTTTTCGGAACTGGATCTAGGATGATTACCGGTTAGGTCCTAAATGCTAGAGATAGATTTAGGCTTAGCATTTGCGTGAGTATCAGTTCCTAATGCTCTGTGTTATGTTTTTGTTGGGTGAGAGATCACCAATGAGACAAAACGGTTATTCTCTCGACGCCGCGTTAGAGATAAGATTTGTCTTGAGTGATACATGATGATATTAGACGAATGATTGCGTTGTGTTTAATTTGATCAGAAGAATGCATATGTTATCAATTGATGAAATCTAATCCCAACAAGGCTCCGTTTATATTTCATTCTTTATTTTATATTTTCTGTTTTTATTTATGGTTCCCTGAACCTTTTAAACCAAACCTTTTGAAAATCAAGCTTAGAAACATAGAGGTCGTTGAACAGCGTTCATATCGCACTAATCCCTGTGGAGATGACAAAACTGGGTACTTAATATTTCTTGCTTGCTGCTTTACCGCATCAACACATTAGCATCATATCCGGGTGGTGGTGCATAAGTCAAAGGAGCTAGAGTCCTTTTCTGAATCAATTGTAATTGCAACAAGTGTTGAAGCAACTGTGAGCATGGCATCGGCGGTGTATCAAACTGCCTATTTACTGCTTTTGCCCCGATCTTGAAATCTGCGAGGAGCATAATTTTGTTGATGCTGTTGTGGTTGTTGTGGTTGTGGTACTGCAGGAATTGTAATGCTTGCAACCTGAGGTTTTCGTTGACGGTACTGCTGTCCTTTACCCTTGTTTCTATGTCGGGAACCTGAGACTGCATTAGTTTCCCCTTCTCTTCTCTTATTGCTAAAAAAATTCTTAACTCCTCCAGCTGAGGATCCTTCACCGGCTTGAATTTTACCCAATTTGATTTTGTTCTCAAATCTTTCCCCTGTAATGATTAGATCTGAAAAACTCCCTGACATGTTGCCGATCAACTTCTCGTAATACACCCTCGGTAACGTGGCAACAAACATGTCTATTAACTCCTTCTCCATCATAGGCGGTTGCACTCTAGCGACCAATTCACGCCATCTTTGGGCGTACTCTTTGAAACATTCAATATTTCTCTGAGATAAGTTATGTAACTGGACCCTTTTTGGCGCCAGATCACTGTTGTACTGGTAATGCTTAACAAACGCCTCAGCTAAATCTCTCCAGTTTCGGATGTTAACTGGCTCTAGCCCCGTGTACCACTCTAGAGACGGACCAGAAAGACTGTCCTGGAAAAAGTGCATAAGCAGCTTCTCGTCGTCAGAATAGGCGGACATCTTGCGGTAGTAGGAACAAAGATGAACCCTCGGAAAGGTTGTTCCCTTATACTTATCAAAGTCCGGGACTTTGAACTTCTGAGGAACCTTAAAATCTAGGATCAGCCTCAAATTTGCCATATCCAACCCCATAGAACTCTGATTCTCATAACTCTTCATCTTTTCCTCGAGCAGCTTAAACCTCCTGTCTGCGTCAGATGGCAGACCAACACCCACATCTCTCATAGAGAACACATCCTCTTGATCATCCTCCTCCCACTGAGGGGCAGTATTCCCATGCACATCACATGTAGGTCCGAGAATATGAACTCCAGTCTGATTCCCTCCGCCCGGAGGGATAACAACTGTTGGGACAGTATTAGCATGTAGAGTACCAATGTCATTTTGAGGGGGATTAGAATCAATTCCACCATGAAGCACACAACTCTCATCAACCCTAGAAATTAACGGTTGTACCAAAGTTCTCATTTGTTCTTGGCTATTGACGACCCCTTGCATCATATCCATGAACTGGGCCATGTGGTCACAAAATTCCTGAAGCTAAGCCTGAATCTGATCCATTACTCTTCGTTGATTCCCTCGAGTTGAATATCTGTGGAAACTGAAATCCTCAATCCTATTATTGAAGAAAACCAAGAAGAGATAAGAACAAAAGGCCATCGAGAACACCTAGGATGCAAATGAAAATGCAAGATGCAAAATGCAAACATGTCTATGTATTCACAGGGAAATCTTCCCCTTGATTCTAGTTTCAATAAACAAGAACAACAAAGATGGATAAGAACACCGCGATAATCTTCTCATATTAGTAAAGCTGAGCCAATACAACAACCAATGAGAGATATTCACATACAAAGGGTATTGATCTCATCCAACATATCTGGTGATGATCAAGATACAAAAGCAAAGAAACTACAAGAGATAAACCTCCCTAGTAGTCATGCTCTTTGCCCCAGGCCTGAGCCTCCCTAAGAATCTCCTTTGTGTCTGGATGATCTGGTCTATCAACCAATTCTCTGATGAGGATATTCCTTCTGCGTATCACATCCCAGAGATAACAACAATGATCCTCCCAAGCATCTTTGCTGAAGACATCTTCAAGCCTGGGTTTCTTCACCTCTGCGTGTATCTTGAGCTCTTCAAGTGATGATAAAATCTCTTGGTATTTCTGCTTAATCATGCATCTGCGGAACGATTCTACCAATACCTATTTCTCCTTAGCCTTGAATTACGCCTTCAACTTATCGACCTGAGTACGAAGCTGATCCTCTCTAATCTTGTGGGCGGTCAAAGTAGCATTCCACTGCTCATCGAACTTGGATATCTTCAGATATGATCTATCTAAATCCTTCTTCTTGCGCTTTAGAATGCTACAGGTGCTTTTCAAGTCATGACCGACTCACTCTCGTACTTGTACCTGATCAACAAGTTCTTTCTCCAACTTGATCAATGAATCTGATTTCGTCTTGGCCAAATAAGTAGCTTCACCTTTATCATGCTTCAGCTGACTGATCTCTGGTTTCAACTCTTCATTCTCTTCACGCAGCGTTTTCTTCTCTATCCAAAACTCGTTATACCTCAAGATGTCGGTCATTGTAGGTGGCTCAATAACTAAAGGATACAATGGTTCTTCGACAGGAAACAAGAATAGAACCTTTTCAACTCTCTTCTGAATCCACTCCAAGTAAGGGTCATAGGCTCTACAATCGCCTTTTCCCAAAGAAAGATTTCCCTTTTGGTGAATTTTACCCCATACGTCCATGAACTTGGCCAAAATACAAGGATCAGCTACACCAGTGAAGTACAGAGATTCCCGCACTTCCTCTTTTTTCGGAGGTCTTCTTAAAGCATAACCAAACTGTCTCACAGCAAGAGAAGGATTATAGTTGATGCCGCCTTTCCTCCCCATCAAAGGCACATTAGGAAAGCCACCACAACTTAAGATAAGCTCACGACCAAGCAGGTCTCGATTGAACCAGACAATATCCTTTTCTATTAAACCCATAAGTCTCTTTGACCATTTAGACGAGTTCGCTAAATCCACAAAAGCTCCAAAGCGAGGAAGGTGATCAACGAACCACTTGTGCAAAAGTGGTGCACAACAAGAAACCATTTTCCCTCTTCTCTTCTCATTCTTGTAATGTACTGAATGATACAAATCTCCCAGAATAGTAGGTACATGATTCCCGGAGACAAATATATGAAAAGCATCAAGATCCACGAAATCCAGTACATTAGGTGTATTGTTGCTCGACCATTGGAGACTTAGGCGTTACCTGTTTGCGATAGAACCAAGAGTTAACAACACTCTTTCATGAAAAAAGGTTTTCAATTAATCCTGAAGGATAAAAAAAGGTTTGATGTTTTGTTTGTGTTTTTTAGTAAAGTGAATTGATTTGATTTGTGATTCGCGTTGCACTAAAGACTATGACATAGGAACGAATGCGTCGCATATCACCCCTAAACGGGATGTACACTAAACACTCTAGACAAACGAGGAGAGATCCCTCGCTCATCATTTCCCATGTACTTAAGGCTCGTAGCGTACAACACTCATCATCCTTTATTACATATTTTGAAGACGTTTTGAGATGAGAAGAGAGACGCACAGAAGGTCTAAGGGAAACTTGGCCCTAACGTTGTCATGCAAAATGGACCTAAAGTTGGGATTGAAAGAGAAATTATATCCTAATGTTATCATGCTTGGATTGAACACTTAATGTCTCTCCTACTCCCATCCTAAACGGAGGGACTAGGAATCCTAAAGGGATCATGGCAAAAGACCAAGAAAACACAAGATAAATCAATCATAAAATGAAGGATAAAAGGGAATGAAACATGAAATGCAAGCACAAAAGATGAAAAGAAGAGTGGGAAGAAAAAAAGTGTGGGACAACAGCCACCACAAGCACATCTCAACCAAGCAATGCAAGCAAAGGAAACATGCACTCATCATTTGAACAACATCCACAAAGTAGGCATTCAAATGGAAACCGAAGCACGCGTGTCGAATAATCAAGATTAAACAATCAAGAACAGCAACATATATCCAAAACAGCTCACTCAAATGCATCATATTGATCCATGAAGATTCAAAGTGAGAAGCAATAAAAACATGCTTGAAAACAACCAAAAGTGGCATTCTGGTTGAGTGTTAATCAGTTAACACTAATGGTTAACCGATTAACCAGTTAAAAATGTTTGAAAATTTGAAAATTCGCACTGGTTAATCAATTAACTAGTTTAAAATGTTTGAAAATTTGAAAATTCGCACTGGTTAATCGATTAACCAGTTTGCACTGCAACTGGTTAACTGATTAACATTGTACCAGAAGCAGAAAATCAGCAACTAAAAAGTACTTTTATCAATTGATCCAATGTGCAATCATTCCAACGATCATATAATCAATTATGCACAATATTAAACCAGAAAACAGTGATTAAACAACATGTAAACACATTCAAACATCAAAATCACAATTCACATAAATCAAAATTAACAAAATCAATAAAAAATGAAGATCAACATGATGATTATGCACATAAGCTCAAAAATAGAATCGGATCTAGAATTTCCAACCTACAAAGCGGAGATTTTCTTTGGAGAGTGTTGATTCAACTTCAAATAAGCAGATCCAAGCAAGAAACCCAGAGATTCTTCAAGATCCAAGTGTGTTCTTGTAGTAACAATGAAGATCCACCAAAATTAAGCCAAAGTAATCCAAATAAGCTCTTCTAGATCCACTTCAAAATTCAGATCCACACTAGCATGAAAATTGAATGGAGAATTGGAGATAATAAGGATGAAGGATGAAGGTTTAGCTCTAGAATTCAATGATTCTAATGGAGAATCAAAGAATTCAAGGTGAGAGCTCTAATGGAATTTGGAGATGGAAACGTTGAGAGCAAAATTCAAAGAGTGAGAGTGAATTCTAAAAATGAAATGAGATTATGAGGATTGATTGTGTGAGGTTTGGAGCAAATCATTTAAATATGCTCTAGGTTAGGAGTAGAATGGTGGTTTGGAGTGTGGTTATGAAAATTGGAATGAGATTAGGAATGAGAATTTGGAGGGAACTTGAATTAATTTGAAAGTTAATCAAAATTCAAAGTGGTTTTAGATCCTTCTTCTAGTGTAAAATCAACTTCACAAGTGATCAAAATGGACCCCAAAGTGGTTGCCTTTGAAAATTCACGTGCAGAGGCAAAATTTGCCTTGGTTAATCGGTTAACCATTTGGGTTAATCGATTAAAACCTTTAAAAAATAAAATTTGCCCTGATCTTGCTTTAGTTAATCGGTTAACCATATTAGTTAATCGATTAACACCTTGAAATTTTGAATTTTGGCGCCTTTTGGAGGGAAACCTGCACATTAGTATATTTTCTTATGTTCTAAGTCTTGTCCAGCCTTTGAAACTTCCCCTTGAGTATTATAACTGTGATAATGCTTGAGATAGCTTGAATGTTGCTTCCTGAGTTGAGAATTATCCTGCGAAAATAAAAATAAAATCAGCCGCTCGATCGTCGGGCAAAGTAAATATCGGGGCCGATGCTTGTGTTCTAGACTCTTGCACTAAAGGAGAATTATGAGCCATATAAAAACCTTGATCCCCTGCATCAAGAACAAATGCTATGATATGCAGAAATGCGAAAATGCAAAGAAAACATAAGCCAGGAAAAGAAAAGGTTGGTCAAAATTTGGGGTACAACATTGGGGATACGTAGGAGCGATACTCAATGTCTCATCAAGCACTACAACAAAAAACTCAAAAATCTATTTTGTCTTTCCCAGAACTACGTCACTTTGAATTCATCATTGCACCCGAGGATACGTAGGAGCAAGACCCGCAATCTTGTCAAGCACCCTAATAAAAAATTACTTTTTAGCCCTTTTATTTTTCTTTCAAACTTTTAAGGAACGCAAACATTTTTTCAAGCTAACACTTAATGCAAAACTATGGTTCATGTTGACTACAATGGGTGTGAGGAATGTTAATATCTTCTCCTTGCGTAATTGATTCTCGAACCCGAATTTGGTTATGAAAACCATTTTCTTTTTCTTTTAAGGGTTTTATCGATATTTTCTCTTTCCTTTTAGAATAAATAAAGTTCGGTGGCGACTCTGTTATCATCTCGAGGGTGCGAGAGCTCGTGGTATTTTTTGCGCCGCAACATTATGGGCATCACTTATGTTAGATGATAGGATTCGATCTATAGATGGATGAAGAGATCACATGTAAAAAACTTGGAAAAAAATAAATTTGGAAAGTTTTATGGCACAACGGAAATAACTCGAATCAAATTGTTTAACCGAACCTTTATCAAAAAGCTCGGGTATGCGTAAAGGTACTCAAATATATGATAATGAACATAAATTATCCAACAATGATTAATCACAAACAATTTAATTCTAAGCTATACGTATAGCTTATTCCCAGTTATCAAAACACACAATAAAGCAATTTATCGAACACTTTGTGTGCAATCAATATCGTTTGGAAATATAGTTTGTTTTGCTGATCTTAAAACCATCAAAATAAAACGGATTATGATTATATCAACAAAACCTAATTCAAAAATGTGATAAAAAATAATTCCCAAACAAATTTATCAAATGAACGATGAATTCAATAATTTTCAAATACAAAATTAAGAGAGAGAGAGAGAGGGGGGGATGGAGAGAGAGAGAGAGAGGATACAAGGATTTGTGTACGTAGTTCCCCAATCGACCTCTCAATGGGTACGTATGCCCTCAATTCGAATTCAAATTGAGATATTATAAAATATCTAACTTTGCAAATGTGTGTATAGAAGAGATGAAGAACTCTAACTCTACAAACCCTAGGTTTGTTGTTGATTCTACCACCTCCAAAACCCTTGATAAAAGATTGATCAAGTAACCAATAATTTCGCTTCAATTCACCTGTTCTTGCTACTTCCTTGCAAGGCACCCCTTGTCCCAATGCTTTCACCCGGCTGAATTAATCTCAAGCGCACACTTGTTGAAACCCAAGATTTACCAAAACGACCCACCATTTCACGTTACTCCCTTGCAAGGCACCCCTTGTCCCAAGGCTTTCACTTGATCAGATCTGAATTGTGAAATCTTGTCCAAAACCTTCAAATCTTAAATGATCTTGAAGGAAAACCCCAACTTGGTTTTCTTATTTTAAATCCTCAAAATTCTCAACCCAAGATTTTTGGCAAATCAACCTAATTGGACGTTATCAATCCTAATCTAGATGGTCACCTAATCAAAAAATGATTATGTGTAGTTTGATTATGTGTATGCATAGAAGAGAGGTTAAATATGATGAGAATTCTTTGAAATCCTAATTTCGTATAGGTTTACTCTAGAACCTTAATAGAAATGATGCATGTATCAAGTATATAAGTATGCAAGTTTAGAAGCAATAGGAATGCAAAAGGATGGAGAAAATTATGGTTTTCGAAAAAATGCACCGAATGTGTTGGCCTATGAAAGTAATAGGTTGACCTATGAAGGTCTTTGTGTCGACTTGTGAAGGTCTTAGGTCGACTTATAAAGGTCTTGTGTCGGTCTAAATACGTCAGCACATGGACAAAGCCTACAGGCTTTAATATTGGAGCATGTGTGTCGACATATGCATTCTATGTTTCAACCTATAGAAGAAAAATTTCTTCTATGTGTCGACCTATATTCGTATGTGTCGACACATACTGTAATGCACTTCATACACTTTTGTTTTCAATGCATTTATGATTTATGAACCTTTTCCAAAATATTGTAATGCTTTCGAATACTAAGATGCACAGCTAGAATCAGAGGATACTGTCCAATATACATTAACGCTAAAATATCCTAGTTTTGACATCATTCAAAATATATCTACCAGAAAGTTACACTCACATACTCCCCCTTTTTTATGGCAAAACATAAGACGATGATGCATTTTGTGACACTTCGTGTCTTCATGAAGACTCTCCTTGAATTTATGCATCCAACTTCATCTTGTACTTCTCCCCTCTTGACAATATCAAAAAGAGACAAAGCAAAACATAAGAAGTATCTTATATTACATACAAACTAATATACCATACAGAGGCATTTTGAAAAGATAAGACCATCAACATGAACACACTCACATTGAATGATATTCATATTGAGCAAGAACTCCTAAACGTAAATACAAGCATATGAAGCAACAATAGAACATAATTGCCACAACTTATGTCAAAAGTTACACGATTACGTGACATGTGCCTTTGGTGCTCCTGAAATGCTGCACACGCATGTGCTATAGCAAGGCGATATATGAACTTATCACCACTCAAACCAAAAACAGAAACGTTATGACACACAACAAGAATTTTGATAGCATTATAACATGTTCAACCATATTTCATAAAAGAATACATAACAAGCCAATGCACCTAGAGTATATTTCAAGCATATAGATGGAATAACACAAAGTCACTATAAACATATAATTGACATATATCAATATAAAGTTTTGGAAGTGAACATTCTTGGATTATCTCATACATCAAGAATATCAATTATTTAAAACATAAGCAACATGCAAAAATAAAAACTTACTTATAAAGGGAAAAAGAAAATGGGACAATATTATATCGCTTATGAGTTGATGAAGGATGCACTCTTATGTAGTGAAGCTTTCAAGGAAGGTTAAAGCAAAAGTATATAAAGTGTATGTAATATTTAGGCAATATTTGAGATATCAAGTATCCCCAATTTCCGTCGAATGTTGAAAAAAGGCTCGGTCGCAAGAGGTTTTATAAAGATATCTATAAGTTGATTTTTACTATCAACATGCTTAAATACGACATCTCCTTTTTCAACATGGTCATGTAGGAAGTGGTGATAAATCTCAATATGCTTAGTGTGAGAATGTAGCACCGTATTTTTGGTTAGATTTATGACACTAGTGTTGTCGCACATGATTGGAATACGTTGTAGTTTTATGTCAAAGTCAAGTAGTTGTTTCTTAAGCAAAGGGATTTGAGCATAACAACTATCGCCGCTACGTATTGCACCTTGGTGATTGACAAGGCAACGAAAACTTGTTTCTTACTATACCAACTTACCAAGGAGTTTGAAAACATGTGGCAAGTTCCACTAGTACTTTTCCTATCCGATTTGTAATCGGAAAAATCAGAATCGATATAACCAACCAAGTTACAATCGCTTCCCTTAGAATACCACAACCCATACTTAGAAGTACCATGAAGATACATAAGAATGTGTTTTATGGATTTTAAGTGAGATTCCTTAGGAGTCAATTGATAACGAGCGCACATACACATGCTAAACATAATATCTGTCCTAGATATAGTAAGATATAGATGAGATTCGATCATACCTCTATATTTCTTTGCATCTACATCCTTATCATTCTCATTCTTATCCAAGTTTCCATTAGTGGCCATATGAGTGTCAATAGATTTTGCATCGTCCATGCCAAATCTCTTTAGTAAGTCCAAGCAATATTTAGTTTGACACACAAATGTCCCTTCATTGAGCTGCTTGATTTGAATACCAAGGAAGTAATTCAACTCCCCCATAAGACTCATTTCAAACTATCCCCGAATAAGCTTAGAAAACTCTTCTATAAGTTGATTATTAGTAGATCCAAAAACAATATCATCGACATAAACTTGAACTAGAAAAGTATGCTTTCCTTGGCGCTTAATGAAAAGTGTAGTATCTACTTTTCCCTTAGAGTATCCTTGATCGATCAAAATTTTACTAAGCCACTCATACCAAGCCCGAGGGTCATGTTTAAGCTCTTTTGAGCTTGTACACATGGTTTGGATACTCGTGACTTTCAAAATCGGGGGGGGGGGGGGGGGGGGGGGGGGGGTTGCTACATACACTTCCTTATTAATATAGCCATTTAGGAATGCACTTTTCACATCCATTTGAAATAATTTGAATTCTTTGGCACAAGCATAGGCTAATAGAAGGCATATAGCCTCAAGGTGAGAAATAAGAGCATATGTATCCTCATAATCAATGCCCTCCTCTTGGTTATAACCTTGAGGAACGAGTCAGGCTTTATTGCGAGTTATCACTCCGTTTTCGTCAACCTTATTTCTAAAATCCCATTGAGTGTTGATTACTTGATGATTTTTAGGATGAGGGATAAGGTCCCAAACATCATTTATTTTAAATTGGTTTAGTTCATCTTGAATTTCCATAAGCCAATGCTCATAAAGTAATGCATATTTAGCATTTTTATGTTCCACTTGTAAAATGAATACAAAGTGATAACAAAAATTACTTATCTTGGAGCGCAAGGTTACGCCTTTTCTGATGTCTCCAAGAATGTTATCAATACGATGATCTTTGGATGTTTTCCAACTCAAAGGTAGATCTTCCAATGCAGTTGGACTTTTAACCTTCTCGTCTTCATGATCATTATCTTCTTCCTTCTCATGTTCCACCGTTTTTGGTTGATCAATTCCTTGTTTGATGCCATTGAGAATTTCTCATAAATATACACCTACATCATGAAAAGAAACACCTTTCCTGACATTTTTCAGATAAGACTCATCAAAACTAATGTGTACCGACTCTTCAACAATAAGTGATTTTTTGTCATAAATCCTATAAGCTTGACTAGATTAGGAGTATATGAGGAAGATACCCTCATCAGATTTTGCATCAAATATGTCGAGATTGCTCTTTCCATTGTTCAAAATAAAATATTTACATCTAAAAATGTGTAGATGAGAAACATTAGGTTTTCTACCTGCCGCAACTGCGAAAAAGGGGTCGGCGGAAATAAACAGAAGAGTCACCACTGAACTTTATTTATCCTAAAGTGAGAGAAAGGAAACGATCGAAGAAAACCTAAGAGAACGAGAAATATAAGGTCATCACAACCAAATTTTAGGTTAAGGAGTCGGTTACGCAAGGGGAAGGTATGAGCACCCCTTACGCCCGTTGTACTCAATGGGATCCATGCTTGTTGTCTAATCTATGGGTGAATGACTATCTAGAAGCTACTGCTAAACGGGGCTGAAGAGAAAGAATAGACTCGATATGACATCGTCGTCCTATGCCTACGTATTCCCTCGTGCAATGGGAAAGTCAGAGTCGACGTAGTTCGGAAAACTACAAGTGATGGGGGGAAGGTTGCTCTCCAAGAACATCGTATTCTTATGCATACATATCCTCATCTGGTATGAGAAATCAGAGCAAATATAGTTCGGGTAACTACGGGAAAAGGTCTCGATCGCATTGGGGCGAGAGAAAAGGCTTTGGATAACAAGTTGGTCTTGATTGCATTGGGGCAAGAGAAAGGGAAGTTATTTGTTAGTGTGCTCGTCAAGGATAGGAATCCTCGTGCCTACGTATCCTCATTAGGGAATAAGGAATTAGAGCATTTGTAGTTCACGCTACTATGGGAAAACGGGACCTCGATCGCACGAGGGCGAGAGAAAAGATCCTAGGCCTGAAACGCCTTAACGGAAGCGAATTGACTTTGTTTGGGACGCATACTGCACTAAAATCTATGACATGGGAGCTAATGTGTCGCATATCGTCCTCGAGGCATACGCTAAACACTCTAGACAAGCAAGGAGAAACCCCTCTCTCGTCATTTCCCACGTATTTAAGGCCAGTGGCACACAATACTCATAGTGGTTATAAAGTGTTTTGAATTATTGTTTGACAGTGTTAGTGAATCGAATCGGGACAAATGTGACGCTAAACCATCGTAGCTCAACTTATGATGGAAGTCGAACTATAGGAGGTCACGTAAATTTATATCCGTACTATGGCCAAGATAGAGAAATGATACTGAGGATCATTCTCCAATTTAATCGTGTCGCACGGACCAAAGAAATGTGGGATCTCATCTTAATCGCAAACATTATGTCGATTAATCGAAGGTAGCCTATCACAATCCCAAAGTAATGAAAATGACCCAAATGGTCATTTTCCATAGATTTGAAATTATGAAGGTTATCAACTTCGATAAACCGACGCTTACGAATCAAAAGACATCATATATCGAGAAAATCAAATAAAATCGGAATGAGAAAGAAATGAGGAGAGAAAAAATGGGTTGTCTCGGAAAAACCGCAATCTATCAATAATTTGACTGATAATGGTTTTAGAGGTCTCGTCATCGACCCAAATGAAATCTGTGTAATGAATCAAGGTGAAATAAAATCAAGCGCAAATTAATATCAACATAAATCAATTTATTTAACGAAGTATTTTAACAAAAACCTAACTAACCAAAAATCAAGAAATCTTTAGAAAATTATATTCAAAATGAAACCTCTAAAACTAATTAGAAAAATATATTAATAAATCTAAAAAAAACTATTTAGAAAAATATTAGAAATCTAAGAAAAAAATGAATTAGAAAAACAAAATTAATTTACTCTAAAACTAACTTACAAAAATAATATAAAAGAAAATTATAAAATCTGAAATTTATTTAGAAAATATAAAAATTTATTTAAAAGTAATGTTTTTTAACAACAAAAAGGGGGTTTATACAAGAACATGAGGGAGGGGTGCGCTGAATGGTGCGTTGGCAAGAAGGGTTCCGAAAACCCAGAACCTCAAAACGGAATTCGCTTACTCGTTTCATATTTATCCCACCTCATAACAGATACAAAGCCAAACAAAAACTTAGGAAATTAATTCGTTCGTCCAAAAAATCAAACAAAACCCAAAAAGAAAACTTCACGACGGCCATGGAAGCACAACCTTCTCTTCATAATCTTTTTCGACCTCTCGCTCTCTCCTTCATATTCATTTTGAAACCCCCTCACTTGTTCCTTCTTCTTTCTGCTTCTCTGGTTTTGGTTTTTGGTATTTGGAGTTGTGGGTTTTTGAAAGTTATTCCTGGTTTTTGTAGTTTTGTTGTTGGTTAGTAAGAAAAATGAGGGTGATGATTTGCATAAGGAAGAAGTTTTGGTTTATGGGTTTTAGGAGGATTCAAAGGGGAGCTCATGGGTATGAATGAAGAAGACGGTTAGCGGTTGTAACGATGGAGAAGGAGAAGTTTGGGTCTGTTAAAAGAAGAAGAGGGGTTTTGGTTGGGGTGGTTTTCGTTTGATTTGGGTTTCGCAGTTTGCTGAAAGTGTCGGAGGTTTTGAGGTTATCGAGGTTTCGAGTTTAACGGTGGAAGTGGAAATGAAAGTTTGAAGGAAGAGGAAAACGGCGGCGAATGAGAAGTAGAGGAAGATGGGGATATGTAAGGTGGCGGTTGGCTAGGGTTTTCCGTGGAAGAAGATGAACAGTTAAAGGGGGGCGGCTAGGTTAAAACATGGGAGAAGACAGTGAACAGTGTCTTCCTTTTTATGCT
Organism: Lathyrus sativus; assembly: GCA_963859935.3. Taxonomy (NCBI): domain Eukaryota; kingdom Viridiplantae; phylum Streptophyta; class Magnoliopsida; order Fabales; family Fabaceae; genus Lathyrus; species Lathyrus sativus. Next base: position 746,605,515 of record OZ012735.1, on the reverse strand, counting down.
GAAACCAACGTGTCTTTCTTTTTTTTTTAATTTTAACTCCACTTCAAACTAATTAAATAATAAATCTTAAGTCTATTTCTAAATTAAAATTCTAACCCTATTTCTAATTGAATCTAATTAATTAATATTACATCCTTACTATTATTACCATAACTAAATCTTAAACTAAATACTAACTATTAAAAACTAATATTAAAAGGGTTAAATAAAATTCTTACTAATCTAAATAAATCACAAATAAGAATGAAAAAGTTAAGTAAAGCTCAAAACCGAAAAAGCGAACGCGCCTAAAATATCAGCTTGAAACAAACCACTCGGAAGAAATGCAACACTCCGTCCAATTTCAAAATAAAAACTCATCCTTCGAAATGGTTTCAACCGTCCAAAATGCGGACAAAGCGATTGTGATTCTGATAAATCCATTCCGGCTGATAACATGGACAGTATGCGAGAAATGATCGACCTAGATGATATGCAGATGAATGCGAAGCAAAAGCCAGTCAAAGTTGAAAAAACCAGGACAAATTTTAGGGTGCAACAACTGCCCCTATTCAGACGACTTGGACTTGAAGGAATGAAGAGCAACAACTTTCATACATTCAAGGTAAAAGGTGATTGAATATAAAAGAGCCCAAAAATTTACAGTCTGTTGGGATGTATGCAATTGGAGCCCGGTCACACGTCGTCATCAGAATTTGACGGAAAGAAAACACACCAGGGAATTACATCAGTGACCCTCAAAACCACCTAAACACATTGTCAATGGGAATTGACGAAAAGAAATGCCATATCCAAAGAAACACATCGTCAATAGGAATTTACGGAAAGAACACCATATCCGGAGAAACACATCAGCAAATCCCAAAGCCACATCGTCAATAGGAATTGACGGAAAGAAAACACCATATCCAAAGAACCACATCGTCAATAAGAATTGACGGAAAGAATACCATATCCGGAGAAACACACCAGTGAATCCCAAAGCCACATCGTCAATAGGAATTGACGGAAAGAAAACTAAATCCAAATATCACCTCGTCTAAGGGTAGACGGGAAGAAAACCATATCTGGAGAAACACATCAATGAATCCCAAAGCCACATCGTCAATAGGAATTGACGGAAAGAAAACCAGATTGGGGATGTCATCAGCAAAGAGTTGATGGACAAAGTATGATCGACGTATGATCTAAAACCCAAAAGAAAGTAAGCAAATGAGTTGTCCGAACAAGGCTGCTGGAGATATGTCACTGTCTTGATTGAAGGGTGATTCGGGTTGCCACGAAAGATAACAAGACTGGCCTATGCTTCGCATGCATATGTTTGAATTTTTCTATGGCGTAGTGCTCCATACGAAATGGAAATGCTACGCATTTAAGGGTGCAATGCAAAAATGCTAACTATATGCAGATGCAGGTTCGGGCTGCGGGGGAAATAGGGATGCCCCAGGTTTGATTGGACTTTTGCTGGGAAAGATAGGTGAAACCTGACGGTGATTGGTTTTTCGAAGGTGAAATTTTTCTGGGTACCAATGGGGATTGGATTTTGGAATGAGGCGCCAATAGGGATTGGACTTTCTGATGGTTGCCAATAGGGATTGGGCTTTGGATTTTTTGTGAATGCCAATAGGGATTGGGCTTTGGTAGTTGCCAATAGGAATTGGACTTTAGGTTATCTGTGAAGGGTCAAGTACAGCTAACACTGGAAAATGTCCTGTCTAGATACAAGGTTTATTGTTGAAGGGTCAGGTAATGGTTAACACGACTTCTCTATATTTGTCTTGAACATGAAGGTTGACTGAACCCTCTTGAATAGCCCTGAGTAGCTCTGAAGATATGGAGAGGAAAAGTTCCTTTGTTTCCAATTTTGCCCCAGCCTGTAGGATCTCTGTAAAAATCTTCCTCGAAAGGGGACCTGAAATCTCTGTACTCTGATGGTTTAAGATGAACTTCCTCAACATTTTGAACCTCGGAGAGGTGCTTCAGATTAATTTCCTTTTTGGATAAGGAGTTGTGCTCTTGGGGTGGCCTGCCTTAGCCTTGAAGTGATTTTGCCCCCTGATTGGCTGATTTGTGAAGGGGTGCCTCTGACCTTCGAGAGATTTATCGAATCTCGACCTGATTACCCCAAATTTGCTGATTCATGAAATAACATCTTTGACTGAACTTCGAGAGATTTGATGAATCTCAACCTTGTTACCCCAGATTAACTGAATCTTGGAATGGCTGACTCCTCTTATGCAATCATTTGGCATGTCTTGCCTCTGCTCAACGGAGCACTCAGGCGCTTTGCATCTTATCGCGATCAAACTTTCTATTGTGGAAACTCTCTTGATGTCAAGTGCTTACCAGCAAGTAAAACAAATCATTTTGCAAATGATAATTTAATGCAATGCATGTGACAGTTTGGAAATCCAATTCTGTTCACTGGAAAAAAGTTGTGACATATAGTGAATGAATCACTTATCAGAATGTCAACATCAATACCTACATGGTAAGAAAATCCTTTTAGGAGTCAGTTTCAACGCGATCTTTACCGAAGTATGCTTTCGAAACAAACCTGCTTCAATTAGGTCTTTCAAAGGTTGTAACATGGTATGGTTCACGGTTATAGAAAGAAAGGATATAAGGCTCAAAGTCTTGTTTTAACCCACCCATTATCCTTGATGTTCTCCAGTCCTATGTTCAGCTAATTCGACACAAGTGCTCACCTTTCAAAGGTTGGATGACAAGAGTGATAGTTAAGGAAACCACAACTTTTCAGAGTGACAGTCACTCACTTTCCGTCTTTGGTGTCTGGAGTTACATGACCTGTTCTTCATCATTTTTTATTTCCCTATTTTTGGCTGGACTGACTCTTTTGGATATATCTTTTGATTTCGAAGTCCAGCGGGATGCCCTAATTTTTTCCTAAGCCACTTGTTTTCAAGTTATCGACTTAGTGGGCTTCTTATTTTTCTTTTCTTTTTTGGGGGAACAAGTCGTGTGACACTAACTTGTCTGACTTGTTTGACAGGGTTGTGACAGCCTAACTCCTTGGTGGTGATGGATAACCATTGTAATTTTTTGAGGTACGACCTCTACAGGTGTGATTGATCCTTGAACAAGAATACTCCTTTTGCAATTTGGGTGCTCGGTCAAATTAACTGACACCTACCCTACCCCAGGTTAAGATTGAGGGTTTTTCGTTTTCAGAAAGAAACTCCTACTACTAGGCTTAAAGGGGTTGACAAGGGATTATCTTCCTTATATATCCGGTGTTTAGGAATTTAAAACAATGCCTGTACATCATCAGCAAAAGTTTTATTCAAAAGCATATGATCAGAAGTTTTGCATCTTTCAATTTCGTCATCCTCCCTCGGATTTTGCTTAAACAAGCGTTTGGCATCAATAAAAAGTATTGAGTGAACACGAATGGATTTAATCAAAACATGCATATTCATTTCATTATCATTATCAATCGAAAACAGACAAGTTTTACAAATAAGTTCGCACTTTAGCAGAAAAGAAACTACAAAAGCAAAGAAATGACATGATATAAAAGATTGCCAGCTTCGGGGAACTGGGCTTTCCAATCTTGATTTGCTACTGAACTAGCCATCTTCAGAATTGCTCATCGAAGTTTGTCTGATACTCTTCTGAACATCTGCTATCGGTGAATTCCTCCATAACATGAACTGATGAACCCACATGACTGGATGAAGGAAGATTGTTGATCTGAATACCCTGAGGTGTGACTGAGAACATGTTGGAGTCAAGCAAAGTCTGAATTTTTCTCTTTAGCACCTTACAGACTTCGGTTGAATGCCCTTGTGCCCTAGCATGGTAATCACAGCAAGTGTTGACATCAAAACCTGGTGGATATGGTGGAATCACTGAATTAATCTCCTTCGGCACTATCATTCCACCTTTGATCAAATCTGACAACATTTAACTGTACGACATTGGCAACTGATTAAAATGCTTCTCTGGCTTCCTGGGTCTTTGTCGAGCGTGCTGACGCGATTGATGACAGTATGACTGTTGACTCCGGATGGGAAACTATATCTGATATAAAGACCCAGAAGATTGCTGACTCTAAAGAGTTGAAATGTCTGAAGACTGAATCTGAGGTATCGAGGATTCCCGAATGGAATTACTTTCTTTATCCCATTCTCCTTGAGAACTGACAACTGATTCACTTTCATAAACTGAGATGTCTGAGGTGTCTCGAATCTTTCCACTCTTGAGCCCGCTCTCAATATGTTCCCCAATCATTATTGTTGTACCCCAAAATTTGCCCTACATTTTCTCCATTTTAGTTTATGTTTCATTTCATTGCATTAGCATATCACATTGCATAAGCATACCCCAAATTTGTCCTACATGTTCATCCCTTGTCTGTACATCTTCCCATCAACCGTTAATCTGAAAATCAAAAGATATGTTGTTTCTACTTGTTGCCCCAAATTCAAGACCTCATAAGGCCAGTTTGAAAGGAAATGAGGTGTTTTTTAGGCTAGCAGGACGGTGGTATGTGGTAATCATTGAGGTTCATTGAAGGGCTATCTGTATCCATGTGTGGGCCCAGTAAAGGTTGGAAATCAATCAGGTCTGATTTGATCTTGGTCTGGCGAGTTTTATTTCATGATTGAGGACTAGAGATTATTGATTCAAGTGATAGGTTTGATCCCTTTTAAGGCTTGATTAATCATTTTTAAGAGATTTTGGAATATCTTTGTTTTTTGTGTTCCAATATTCTTGGAGTCACATCCTTAGATAAGTATTGAGGTTATGAGAATTAAGTGAGATAAGTTATGGTTGAACTTATTTCAATTTTGTGCAAATTATGACAATTCATGCTCTAAAGGAGGAGTGACTCATGCTTGCCTCAAGATTCGTGTTTGAATAGGTCTTAAAGATTAATATTGATGTTTTGCAAATCATGGATAGAATTTTGTTCTCATTTTTTATGTGATGAAGATGTTGTATTTGCAAAATATCATTATGGATTTTTGAGCAAGAAATCAGAAAATCAAGGATATAAGTCATTATCACTACAAGAATGGTACAAGCTCATTCAAAGTCAAATTTGAGTAGAGGGTTGATTCTTGGAATTGATTCAAAGTTTCAGTTCACCATTGGAGATGTTGGGAATTTGGATAGTATGATTGTTAGGCTAAATCTACATGGAAATTCAAGCGCTTGTTATTATGAGCCATCATGATTTCGGATTAATTCAAACCAAGCTTCATTACAAGGTGTTACAAGAATTTCTCATCCATGGATATGTCACATTAATAATGGTACTTCAAAGAGAGTTCTATGACTAAGAGATAAGATTTTTAAACTCATTAACATCGTGTGAGTACAAAGTTACACAGAAAAAAAAATAAAAAGTACTTTTCATCCAAAGCCAAGAGAGAAAAAAAGAAAAGATGAATCATTTCATTTACTCTCAAGATTAGCAACAACAAAGAGAGACCCAGATAAATTTTTGGGTCGGGTTCGGGTTTCTCGGATCCGATTCTTCTGTTCTAATCATTTCCAGTGGTGGTTGAGCTCTCTTGTCTGATTTTTATGTTAAAAATCTCATCTTTATTATTCATTATTTTCTAGGTTAGGTGTTTGATTGATAAAGTGAGGTTTGAATGGCTGGGATTGATGAAAATGTTGTACTTAATGGTGATTGGGGTCTTCCGAATCCGAGTCCGAGAACCCTATTTTCTCGAATGCTAGATGAAGAGAGTAATAGTGTAACAAGACAAATCTCTGAACAATCTGAAAGTGATAGAATTGAGGTGCAAGATGGTGATTCGGGTACCCAATTGAGCGACGGAAGTTATCGAAACGATCATAAGCTGAACTCGCGAGGTGGTCTTGTTGAAAGAATTGCTGCTAGAACCGGATTTAATGCGCCAAGGTTGAATACAGAAGGCATTATATCTACAGAGCTTTCGCTCAATTCTGAGATTCAGTCTCCGTATTTGACTATACCGCTTGGTCTTAGTCCTGCTACACTTTTAGATTCTCCTGTTTTCCTTGCGAATTCGTTGGCACAACCATCTCCAACAACAGGGAAGTTTCCATTTGTCTCAAACGGAAATATCCGCGGCACAGAGTTATCTTCTGATGATCAACAAAAATTTAAACTTAATGGCTTTAATGATATGTATGCATCATCCTTTGCCTTCAAGCCTACACCCGATACAGGACCCTCTTTTTATCATGGTGCTGGTAGAAATATAAATCAAACTACGCTTCCTCAGCAAACCCTTCATAGTTTTGAAGCTTCGGTTCAATCTCAAAGAGTTGATGCGACTGAGAACAAAAGTAGCCTCCATCTTAAGGCAGAATTCTCCGACTCGCCACCTCAAAAAGACAATTCTGCACCAATGGAAGATCAAGCAGAAGAAAATGGAACTGAGAAGGGTATTTCTCAAAAGAATCAACAAATGTTACCTCAAATACTTGCTAATACATCTGAGCCAACATTTCATCTACGTCATGCACTTAGTACTAATGGTTCTGACTCTGTTCGAAGAACCCATAAATGCTGTGTCTATATTGCCGGAAGTAGCAAGTACTGTGCTCGGCTGAACTCTATACAAGCATACAATGATATAAACCAGAATGTGATAGGAGAAGCTAGTCATTTGTCAGAGTATTCCTTCTCTGCTCATAACAACATTATCGATCCCACTGCAGAGCTTGGGGCAAAAACAACTGTAGGACCGCATTGTATGTTGGGGGAAGGCTCGCAGATGGGTGACAAATGCAGTGTAAAACGATCTGTCATTGGCCGCCACTGTAGGATAGGTGCCGATGTTAAGGTTGTTAATTCAGTAGTTATGAACCATGTTACTATTGGTGATCTTTGTTCAATCCAAGGTTCTGTCATCTGCAGCAATGTACAGCTCCAAGAACGTGCAATACTAAAAGATTGCCAAGTTGGAGCAGGCTTCGTGGTCACTGCAGGTAGTGAATGCAAAGGGGAGGTATTGGCTAATAAATGAAACTGGAATGTAAAAAACCAGGGAGGGGAAATGCATAGCAATTTAACTTCTGCGCTACTTCAGCGTTGCTTAGAGCAAATTTTGCGGTTTTTTACTGTCGATAGTTACGATTTGGAGATCATGGCAGGAGGAACAAAGAGATTTGAATATTTCCAATCTATAGCTCTGTCATTTGCATTTTTATTCTCTTATAACCATAGTTTGAAAATAGCTTCAATTCAATGGGTGTTGAGTATTTTGTTTCTTTTGTATAAACAACTACCCATTGTTTCCTCTTAAAACTCGAACTTCTGCCATTCAAATGTACTATGTTATAAGAGACTTGGCTGTTGGTATCATATAGCTGCATTAAAGTGGTATGATCCTGCATAATCAGCCCCCACTACTGCAACCTTCCAACAAACCTTAGGCCTGCTGCACTCTGCTACACAAACATACTCTGCACAACCAGCCCACACACCTGCATAAACAATACACAGCAGTTGTACCTGCACCAAAGCCACTCCAGACAAACAGCCATGCCAGACAAGCTCTGCACCAGCTGTACCGGCCTGCTGCACTCTGCTACACAAGCATACTCTGCTAACAACAGCAGCCTGTAAAAAACCATCCCTCAAAACACAATAAAACGACCACTTGCAAAAAAACATTCACATCACATCTTGAATCATTCACACAAACTACACTTCAAGAATATAAACCATCACTCCTTACTCACAATAACATACTCCAATCTCTTTAACATATCACGATTCCTCCTTAGAACTTCATCAACAAACTTCAATCACCTTTCAGAAATCCATCTCCTCACACCGCGTCTCGCGCCAACTCAAACTCCAAAAGTAATCTCGACAACTGGTTCTCCTAGAGGATATTTATGCTATTGTATCACCCAACCAAACAACTGATACACTCACTAGCTGGTGACCATCCACCGCAAGCTGAAACCAACATGTGACCAAGCAGTTCCAAAAGCGAAAACGGAGGTCATTTTCACAAACACATGGTGTGCAATCCCATTCGAACTATACCATACGCATCACCTTGCTCGTTCCATGACCAGGCGGTATTCATCCCTCTTTAAAACACTGCTTCACTAATTTCCTTCACAACAACAACATACGAACCGCAACTCTTCAACTCAAATTCAACCCAAACTCACCCCCCAAAAAATTATGTTCTTCATCTTCAACCTATTCTTCTTCCTCAATCCGTCTTCAACCCATAACCTGACCCCATTCAACCTTCTACAACTTTCAGTATTCACCCAATCCTAAAAATAAGTCCAGATCGGAGAGTGTGAAAACCAGAAACGAAAGGAGAGATGAAACAAAGAACAAGTGAAATGTAGAGAAGGATTCAAACCGGTAATCTCAGCGGCGAACATAAGCAGATCGAGCGAGGACGGTGAGAAATTAAAGGGGAAGACGACTGAAGCTCGACGAATATGTCCTGCATACACCGTTTTTCTTGTTTTCATTTTGTTTTGGAGAAGAAGGATCATGATTTGTACAAATTGGGGAATTGATTTTCTGAGATTTTGGTTCAATACAGGGGCCGTGTTTGGATATCAGGTAGATTTCCATTTTGTTCTTTTGATTTAAACGTTAAACTAGGTTTGGGTCAAATCCCAATTCATTTTGAGAAGGTTCGAGCCGCCGCCCCCCTGTCTTCGTTCTTTTCTTTGTTTTTTTTATTATTTACTTATTTTAAATTAAAAGTAAATTATTTAATTATTATTATATTATTATTATATATATTGTATTTAGTTATTATGTATATACATATTGAATTGTTGTTTTATTATTTTCTTTTATCTAACATGTTTATAGTCTACATTTTAAATTATATATTATTTTTAGAGTTTATATCATATATTGATTGTATATATTATTTGATTTCCATATTTTTTAGAATATAGTATTTAGAAGTTTTTATTTTTATTTTTGAAGTTGAATCTCTTTCTCTTTTGTTATTGGGCCTTTTGTCCCATTTTCCTTGTTTGGGTCGATGACGAGACCTCCGTAATTCATTACCAGTCAAATTATTGATGAGTAATGTTGGATCTGAGACCACCTCTTTTCTCTCTTCATTACTTGTCCCGACTCGATTCAAAAACATTGTCAAACAATCTTCAAAATCAAATTATCTTTGTATTGAATTAAAAAGAGGAGATTGGGTGTAGACCTCTTCTTCTTCGAGCGTAGGGATGCCCACTGTAGTGAGGGTGGTCTCGATGCTCGTCTGTCAATACAAAGACGCTTCCAACATTTCCTCATAAAACCTCGGTCTCGTACCGAGTATACTTTCAGTAATAAATCAAATTATCTTTGTATTGAATTAAAAGAGGGGATTAAGTGTAGACTTTCTTCCTCTCCGAGTGTAGGGATGCCCACTGTAGTGAGGGTGGTCTCGATACTCGTCCTTCAATACAAAGATGCGACTTTATCTACCTCTCCTTTCACAACTTCATTTCGTAACCCTTTCTCACCTAAAACCTCGGTCCCGTACCGAGTGCATTTTCAAATCTTTTCATAACAAAAACTTGAATGGTCGTGGAGTGGTTAGGCGTAGGCCTTCTCCTATCCCGAGTACTGACGTTTACCGTAGGGTTCTCTGTCGCAAAGCACTTACCATTCAAAACCAAAAACATCTCTAATAAGAGAATGAAGTTCTCTTTGCATTGAATTAAAGAGAGAGAATTAAGTGTAGGCCTCTTCTTCTCCGAGCGTTGGGATGCCCACTGTAGTGAGGGTGGTTTCGACGCTCGTCTTTCAATACGAAGACGCCTCGTTCGCCACACCCTTTTATGACAAAAACTTTGAGACAGTGAATTGGGTACTACCCGTAGGGGTTACTATCTGAGGACCGGTTTCGCCCCCTAAAAATAATTCAACAAATCAAATGTGACTTCTTGCCTCGCGTGGCGAAAACTAATCAATCTTTCAAAAGGATATGTTACGTCCGTTCTACCGCAAACAGGTAACGCCTAAGTCTCCAACGAGCGAGCAGCGAAATACCTAACTGCTAGAATGCGCACGATAGCATCATCCATAAAAAACATCAACAAACCGTAGGCCGAACTACGGCTGCTCTGATTCTTTACTTCGTTCAAGTAAAGATACGTAGGCACAAGGGCCACAATCCTTGTCGAGCACATTCCCCCCATATTTGTAGTTCCCCGAACTACGTCGACTCTGACTTTCTCACATCTATTGAGAATACGTAGGCATAGGACTGCGAAGTCCTACCGAGTCTGTTCTTTCTCTTTTTCCCTGTTCTCTCTTTCCTCCTAACTTTCCTGTTTCTAACCCTTCTTTTACCATGTGGAACACTCCCTATAGCATAATGTTTTAGCAAATATAAATTCACACATTGACAAACAAAAGGTTCCCATCGAGTACGATGGATGCGAGGGGTGCTAATACCTTCCCCTCGCATAACCGGCTTCCGAACCCGTTCTTGGTAGCGAGACCATCTTATCCTTTTCTTTCTAAAGGTTTTCTCGATATTTTCCTTTCCCCTCATGGGATAAATAAAGTTCGGTGGCGACTCTTCTGTCTATCTTTTTCGCCTCCCCGTCGTTGCACGATGCATTTTTCGAGTAGCGACAGCTGGCGACTCTGCTGGGGATGTACCTAGCAAGCCACGCCTATTTTGTTTGTCGCATTTGTGCTTTATTTGTTTTGCTATTTATTTTATGGTTATGTTTCTTTCTAACTTGTTGGGTTCATTTGGTTTGGTTTGTGAGGATAAAGCTTTCTACCCGAGCTTTCGAGTATGCACTAAATTAGGAGGTGGTTTCTTTCTGATTTGCGAGACTTAGGACTCGTTGAGTTGGATCGAATTCCACCGCTCAGATGAGACCCCGTTGGAATAATTATGACTTACGTGTAGTTGTAATGGCGTTTTTATTTCTAACTTGGGAGTCCTTGACTCTGAGGACCTTTTGTAGAACCTTATTCCGAATGTTGCTAAAACATAACTCTGTGTTCATCCTTTTGAAAGAATTACCGTCTTACGAGTAGTCGTTCTGATGGGAAACTTTTGAGGGTTAGTGCATGGGACTTTGTTTGAAAAGCCTTTGGAATACCCTCTTTTAAACCGATAGATTGCTCACCCGATGGGAAAGATACCTTCTGTGGTTGTCTTGCAGGAAACTTTGACCTTCATCCTACCCGTTTGAACAGTTACAGTGGGACCCTTGTGCTAGTGCTGTATGGTTTCAAGGCGAAGCGCTGGTTCGTCACAGTCAACAACACAACAACGTTTGATCCCTTGTTGCATTTGCATATTCATTGGCATTTCTTTGCATGTCTTGCATATTGCATCATTATTCATTTGCATAGAGGTGTTCTAATTTTGTGGACGTAATTGCTTCATGTGGTTTTCCATCCGGTTTGTTCCAGAATTGAAGATCCAGCCATTCACCAGTATTCCACCAGAGGAAACCAACAGAGACGACCATGGAACAGATTCGAGAAGAACTAAGGGAAGTTCAGAGCCAGTTGGGGCAGTTTGTGGCAAAGATGCAAGCGTTGCGCTTGGATCAGGATATACTCAGAGAGGAGAATAATCAACTGAAGACTCGGATGGGCCTGATAACAGAAGTTATGAGGAATGTGTTGAGAAAGGAAGGCGATCATGTGCCCGAAGCTGCAGCAAAGATGGCCATCCCACCTTTACATGTGGAACCTCTCCCAAGGCGTGAAGTGCCTCAAAGATATCTTACACAACCTGAGGTTCCAGTATTTCCTCGCCAACAACTACTTCCTGTTTCCCGAGACAATCCTAGGATTATGAGGTATGCTCAAAAGACGAAGCAGTCCGACAGAATGTTCAATCAGATCCCTATGACTTATGCTCAGTTGTTGCAACTCTTGCTTCAACTTCGATTAGTTAAACTCCGGACTATGTCTCCACTTGCCAGTAAGCCACCACAAGGCTATGATAAAACAGCCCATTGTGATTTCCATTCTGGGGCACCGGGGCATAATATCGAGAACTGCAAAGCCTTTAAGCACAAGGTTCAGGATTTAATCGATTCAAGAGCATTTGAGTTCATGCCGAGCAATGGTCTTATTCCAGAAGATGTGGGTGTTCCTATTCTCCCCCCTGAAGTTGCATCAGGTCAGGAGCCTGTCTTGCAATCTGTGACCCTAGAGTCTCCCTGCCCGCAGCTATTGCCCGTTCCTAGGCCAAGCCTAAGAATGAAAGTTCCTGAACGAAGGGAGTTCCCGATACCTCAGACTCAGTCTCCTGATGTCTCAACTATTCAGAGTCCACGATCCTTTGGGTCTTTGCATCAGATATCTGTTCCCCGCCAGAGTCAGCAGTCATACTGTCATCAGCCGCGTCAGCACGCTCGACGAAGACCAAGGAAACCAAAGAAGCAGTTCACCCATTTGTCGTTGTCGTACAGTCAGATATTGCCAGACTTGATCACATATGGATTGATAGTGCCGAAGAAAGCTGATCCAGAGACTTCTCCACATCCTTCAGATTCTGATGTCAGCCCATTGTGATTACCATGTTGGGGCGCAGGGGCATTCAACTGAAGACTGTAAGGTGCTAAGAAGCAAGATTCAAACTCTGCTTAACTCCAACATGTTCTCTGTCACACCTCAGGGTATCCAGATCAACGATCTTCCTTCGTCCAGTCATGTGGGTTCGGCAGCTAATGTTATGGAGGGATTCACCGAGAGCGGGTGTTCAGAAGATTATCAGGATGACTTCGATGAGCAATTCTAAAGATGGCTGGTTCAGCAGCAAGTCAAGAATGAAAGCCCAGTTCCCCGAAGCTGGCAATCTCTCTATCATGTTATTCCTTTGCATTTGTAGTTTCTTTTCTGTTTAAGTGTGAACTCATTTGCAAATTTCATTTGTAAGACGTGTTTGTTTTCGATTGATAATGATAATGAAATGAATGTGCATGTTTTGATTAAGTCCATTCGTGTTCACTCAATATTGCTTTTCCATTAATGTCAAACGCTTGTTTAAGCGGAATTCCTTGAGGGAGGATGACGAAATTGAAAGACGCGCAAGCTTCCGAATGTATGCTTTTGAATAAAATCTCTGCTGATGATGTACAGGCATTGTTTCAAATCCCTAAACACCGGAGATATAAGGATGTTAATCCCTTGTCAACCCCTTTGAGCCTAGTAGTAGGAGTTTCTTTCTGAAAACGAAAAACCCTCAATCTTAACCTAGGGCAGGGTAGATGTCAGTTAATTTGACCGAGCATCCAAATTGCAAGAGGAGTGTTCCTGTTCGAGGATCAATCACACCCGTAGAGGTCGTACCTAAAAAGCCGAGGAGTGGAACAGTCACCACCCTTTCAACAAGTCAGACCAGCCGGTGTCACACGGTTTGTTCCGAAAAAAGAAAAGAAAGAAACAAAAAGCCCGCTAAGTCGATAACTTGAAAACAAATGGCTTAGGCAAGAATTAGGCTATCCCGCTGGACTTTGAAATCAGAAGATATACTCAAAAGAGTCAGTAAAAAATAGGGAATGAATATGATGAAAAACAAGTCGTGTGACTCCAGGCACCAAAGATGAAAAGCGAGTGACTGTCACTCCAAAAACTTGTGGTTTACCGAACCATCACTCTAGTCATTTAACCTTTGAGAGGTGAGCGCTTGTGTCGAATTAGCTGAACATAGGATTGGAGAATATTAAGGAGAGTGGTTGGGTTAAACAGAACTTTGAGCCTCATATCCTTTCTTTCCAACCGTGAACCTGACCAAGTTACAACCTTCAAAAGTCCTAATTGAAGCAGGTTTGTTTTGAAAGCATACTTCGGTAAAGATCGCGTCGAAGCTGACTCCTAAAAGGATTTTTCTTACCCTATGGGTATGGATATTGATATTTCTGATAAGTGATTCGTTCACTAAATGCCACATTTTTTTTTCCAGTGAACAGACTTGGATTTCAAAACTGTCATATGCATTGCATTAATATTATCTTTTGCAAAACAAATTGTTTTACTCGCGAGAAAGCATTTGACATCAGGAAAGTTTCTACAATGCGAAGTTTGATAGATATAGAGCGCCCGAGTACTCCTTTGAGCAGGGGCAAGTCACATCAAGTAAACATAAGCAGAGTCGGTCATTTCTAGATGCAGCTAATCTGGAGCAATCAGGTCGAGACTCATCAAACCACTCGAAGGCCAGTCGAAGACGCCATTCCCTAAGGTCCGTTAATTTGGGGGAATTAGGTCGAGATTAGGTAAATCTCTCGAAGTCAAAGGCACTTCTCCAAATCAGCCAATCAGGGGCAAATCACTTCAAAGCTGGGGCAGGCCACCCCAGGATCACGACAACTATCCTTACCCAGAAAGGAAATTGACTTGAAGTACCTCTTCGGGGTTCGAAGCGCTGAGGCAATTCATATCTAACCATCAGGTTCCACAGGCTGGGGCAAAATTGGAAACAAAGGAGATGTGTTCCTCTCCATATCTTCAGAGCTTATCAGAATTATAGAAGCAGATTTGGGTTTATTTCCCCAGCAGTAGGGCGAGTGCAGTACTGTTATCCCTACAAAGTCTAAATGGTTGACTTCTTTCCCCTCAGAGTCTAGGTCATTGACTCATTCCCCAAACGGAAGTATTGTTGGAGTTTACTTCTCATTTTCCCCAAGCAGAAATTGATGTTGATTCCCTCCTTATCTAATCCCCAGCCAAGCCAACGGAGTTAATTTCCTTCCCCACAGAGTGGAACTGACTCAGAGATTGTTTATCCCCATCCCCAGCAGAGATAGTTTAGGATAAGCTCCCAGTAAGTCTTATTCAAAATCCCTAGCAGATAGCGGATTCAATCTCCGACAGAATGGAGCTATTCCTCAGCAATCTGCTATGATCCCCAGTAGAGTTATTCTGGCTAATCATTCATGGTTGTTTTCCCCGGTAGAGTGGAGTGGTTGTCTCCAGCCAAGTTGTGTTCCCCAAAAGAGTTGTAGGCTGATAGGCCATCCGGGACGTCTTTCGTAGCAGAGTTTGATTTGGATCCCCAGAGGGTTGGTTTTGTTCTCAACAGAGAAGTTTTACCCAGAAGTTTTTTATCAGAGGTCATCCAGGGCTTGTGTTCCCCAACATGAGTTTGTTTGCGCTAGGCGTATCTAGTCTTTCCCTAGTGGAGTTGGCTCTCTTTCTCTTTAGCATTTATTTTGCTAGAGTGGTTCATTTGCATCTACATACATGCATAGCATCTACCTAAACGCGTAGCATTTCCATTTTGCATGGAGCATTACGCCATTCTCAAACATATGCATCTGAAACATAAGCCAGGTGGTTACCGCTCTGTTCTCAGATATTTGTTTTCAGCAGATGGTTGAATTATGTTGCCCGCAAGGTATTCAGACCTGGCAAATTTTGGTTGATATTTGTGCCTATATGGTATCCAGACCATGGAAAGTTAAAGATTGGTATCCAGACCGTAATACTTTTTGTCAGCTCGCGTGGTATCTAGACCCCGGCTTACGTTTCTCCCCAGCAGCGTCGTCGAACTTCGGTTGATGATTTTGTTGCTAGCCCTATATGGTATCCAGACCATGGCAAATTAATATGTTCCTGTTAGCCTGCATGATATCCAGACCCGACTCTTGGTTTTCTCCGGTAGTTAGTCATCTTTGCCTGTGTGGTATTCAGATCATGGCAGTTACCGATCTCTTTTGTCCATTGAGTATCCAGACTCAGGTTTGTTGCATAGAGCATCCAGGCTCAGATTTGCATTGAGCATCCAGGCTCCAGTTTTTGAGTATCCAGACTCAGATTATTGAGTATCCAGACTCATATTTATTAACCAAGCATCCAGACTCCGGTATTTTGCATAGAGCATCCATGGCTCATAAGTGCATTGAGCATCCAAGCTCCGATGTCCCTCGAGTATTCAGACTCTGGTATATCTGCTTTGAGCGTCCAGGCTCCGATGTCCCTCGAGTATTCAGACTCTGACAACGTGAATGTTACCTTTAGCCAAAATGGTATCTAGACCATGGCGTAACATCATCTTATTATGTATTACCCAACGGAGTTACTTGGTTGAGTTTCTCTCGTTTTCTCCCTGCCATAGTTGTTTGGTTAAGCCCCTCTTCCCCAGCGGATTTCTTTTGTGATTGTCACCAAAGGATGGTCTTAAATTCGTTCGAATCTCGTTGCTCGCTCGTATTTAGCGAAGGTTTGACGGCGATGTCAAGTGATTTGATTCTTCAACGGCGATGTTGAGAAATTTGTTTCTGACGGCGATGTTAGATGATTTAGTATTTAGCGGCGATGTTGAAAGTTTGTTTCTAACGGCGATGTTAGATGATCTGATTCTTCGACGGTGATGTTGAGGATGTTGGTCTTGACGGCGATGTCAAGTGATTTGGTTTTCAGCGGCGATGTTGAAAGTTTGTTTCTAACGGCGATGTTAGATGATCTGATTCTTCGACGGCGATGTTGGTCTTGACGGCGATGTCAAGTGATTTGGTTTTCAGCGGCGATGTTGAAAGTTTGTTTCTAACGGCGATGTTAGATGATTGTTTCTAACGGCGATGTTAGATGATTTGTTTATTCAGCGGCGAGGTTGGATGATTGTTTCTGGCGGCGATGTCGGAATAATTTGTTTATTCAGCGGCGAGGTTGGATGATTGTTTCTGGCGGCGATGTCGGAGTAATTTGTTTATTCAGCGGCGAGGTTGGATGATTGTTTCTGGCGGCGATGTCGGAATAATTTGTTTATTCAGCGGCGAGGTTGGGTGTTTATTTTCGGCGGCGATGAAGGAATAATTTGTTTGTTCAGCGGCGAGGTTGGATGATTGTTTCTGGCGGCGATGTCGGAATAATTTGTTTATTCAGCGGCGAGGTTGGGTGTTTATTTTCGGCGGCGAGGTCGAGTGTTTTTTTAGCAGCGATGCTAGATGTTTGTTCTTGGCGGCGATGTCAGGTAATTTGGTTCTTCCAACGACGATGTTGGGTTTTGTCTTGACAGCGATGTCGGAGGATCGTATCTTTGGATTCAATATCTGTTTGTATTTAACAGAGGACTGACGACGAGGTTAGATCTTTTTACCGACTTAATGTCGAGGCCTGACCGTGAGGTCAGATGCTTTTACCGATTATTTTAAGAATTGACGGCGAAGTCAAAACTGTTGGAAATGACGGCGAAGTCAGAAGTTTGTTTTAAGAGATGACGGCGAAGTCAGGGGCTTTACCAAAGTTCTGTGAAAAAATTGACGGCGAAGTCAGAAAATATTGAAGACCGACGATAAAGTCAGTTGATTTATAATTTCGACGCTGAGATCTGACAGCGAGGTTAGATGCTATTAAAGGAGCTGACGGCGAGGTTAGATGTTCCACTTAATATGGGTACCCGACGGCGATGTCAGAAGTTCCTTTTACGGTTGGCAAATTTCAGGTCTCTTTGGTATTCAACCGCCTTTTACCATGATCGTCTGAAAGATGTTCGCTTTTCATCCATTCAGGTCTAAGTCGCTTGAATAGGGGCAGCTGTTGTACCCCAAAATTTGCCCTACATTTTCTCCATTTTAGTTTATGTTTAATTTCATTGCATTAGCATATCGCATTGCATAAGCATACCCCAAATTTGTCCTACATGTTCATCCCTTGTCTGTACATCTTCCCATCAACCGTTAATCTGAAAATCAAAAGATATGTTGTTTCTACTTGTTGCCCCAAATTCAAGACCTCATAAGGCCGGTTTGAAAGGAAATGAGGTGTTTTTTAGGCTAGCAGGACGGTGGTATGTGGTAATCATTGAGGTTCATTGAAGGGCTATCTGTATCCATGTGTGGGCCCAGTAAAGGTTGGAAATCAGTCAGGTCTGATTTGATCTTGGTCTGGCGAGTTTTATTTCATGATTGAGGACTAGAGATTATTGATTCAAGTGATAGGTTTGATCCCTTTTAAGGCTTGATTAATCATTTTTAAGAGATTTTGGAATATCTTTGTTTTTTGTGTTCCAATATTCTTGGAGTCACATCCTTAGATAAGTATTGAGGTTATGAGAATTAAGTGAGATAAGTTATGGTTGAACTTATTTCAATTTTGTGCAAATTATGACAATTCATGCTCTAAAGGAGGAGTGACTCATGCTTGCCTCAAGATTCGTGTTTGAATAGGCCTTAAAGATTAATATTGATGTTTTGCAAATCATGGATAGAATTTTGTTCTCATTTTTTATGTGATGAAGATGTTGTATTTGCAAAATATCATTATGGATTTTTGAGCAAGAAATCAGAAAATCAAGGATATAAGTCATTATCACTACAAGAATGGTACAAGCTCATTCAAAGTCAAATTTGAGTAGAGGGTTGATTCTTGGAATTGATTCAAAGTTTCAGTTCACCATTGGAGATGTTGGGAATTTGGATAGTATGATTGTTAGGCTAAATCTACATGGAAATTCAAGCGCTTGTTATTATGAGCCATCATGATTTCGGATTAATTCAAACCAAGCTTCATTACAAGGTGTTACAAGAATTTCTCATCCATGGATATGTCACATTAATAATGGTACTTCAAAGAGAGTTCTATGACTAAGAGATAAGATTTTTAAACTCATTAACATCGTGTGAGTACAAAGTTACACAGAAAAAAAAATAAAAAGTACTTTTCATCCAAAGCCAAGAGAGAAAAAAAGAAAAGATGAATCATTTCATTTACTCTCAAGATTAGCAACAACAAAGAGAGACCCAGATAAATTTTTGGGTCGGGTTCGGGTTTCTCGGATCCGATTCTTCTGTTCTAATCATTTCCAGTGGTGGTTGAGCTCTCTTGTCTGATTTTTATGTTAAAAATCTCATCTTTACTATTCATTATTTTCTAGGTTAGGTGTTTGATTGATAAAGTGAGGTTTGAATGGCTGGGATTGATGAAAATGTTGTACTTAATGGTGATTGGGGTCTTCCGAATCCGAGTCCGAGAACCCTATTTTCTCGAATGCTAGATGAAGAGAGTAATAGTGTAACAAGACAAATCTCTGAACAATCTGAAAGTGATAGAATTGAGGTGCAAGATGGTGATTCGGGTACCCAATTGAGCGACGGAAGTTATCGAAACGATCATAAGCTGAACTCGCGAGGTGGTCTTGTTGAAAGAATTGCTGCTAGAACCGGATTTAATGCGCCAAGGTTGAATACAGAAGGCATTAGATCTACAGAGCTTTCGCTCAATTCTGAGATTCAGTCTCCGTATTTGACTATACCGCTTGGTCTTAGTCCTGCTACACTTTTAGATTCTCCTGTTTTCCTTGCGAATTCGTTGGCACAACCATCTCCAACAACAGGGAAGTTTCCATTTGTCTCAAACGGAAATATCCGCGGCACAGAGTTATCTTCTGATGATCAACAAAAATTTAAACTTAATGGCTTTAATGATATGTATGCATCATCCTTTGCCTTCAAGCCTACACCCGATACAGGACCCTCTTTTTATCATGGTGCTGGTAGAAATATAAATCAAACTACGCTTCCTCAGCAAACCCTTCATAGTTTTGAAGCTTCAGTTCAATCTCAAAGAGTTGATGCGACTGAGAACAAAAGTAGCCTCCATCTTAAGGCAGAATTCTCCGACTCGCCACCTCAAAAAGACAATTCTGCACCAATGGAAGATCAAGCAGAAGAAAATGGAACTGAGAAGGGTATTTCTCAAAAGAATCAACAAATGTTACCTCAAATACTTGCTAATACATCTGAGCCAACATTTCATCTACGTCATGCACTTAGTACTAATGGTTCTGACTCTGTTCGAAGAACCCATAAATGCTGTGTCTATATTGCCGGAAGTAGCAAGTACTGTGCTCGGCTGAACTCTATACAAGCATACAATGATATAAACCAGAATGTGATAGGAGAAGCTAGTCATTTGTCAGAGTATTCCTTCTCTGCTCATAACAACATTATCGATCCCACTGCAGAGCTTGGGGCAAAAACAACTGTAGGACCGCATTGTATGTTGGGGGAAGGCTCGCAGATGGGTGACAAATGCAGTGTAAAACGATCTGTCATTGGCCGCCACTGTAGGATAGGTGCCGATGTTAAGGTTGTTAATTCAGTAGTTATGAACCATGTTACTATTGGTGATCTTTGTTCAATCCAAGGTTCTGTCATCTGCAGCAATGTACAGCTCCAAGAACGTGCAATACTAAAAGATTGCCAAGTTGGAGTAGGCTTCGTGGTCACTGCAGGTAGTGAATGCAAAGGGGAGGTATTGGCTAATAAATGAAACTGGAATGTAAAAAACCAGGGAGGGGAAATGCATAGCAATTTAACTTCTGCGCTACTTCAGCGTTGCTTAGAGCAAATTTTGCGGTTTTTTACTGTCGATAGTTACGATTTGGAGATCATGGCAGGAGGAACAAAGAGATTTGAATATTTCCAATCTGTAGCTCTGTCATTTGCATTTTTATTCTCTTATAACCATAGTTTGAAAATAGCTTCAATTCAATGGGTGTTGAGTATTTTGTTTCTTTTGTATAAACAACTATCCATTGTTTCCTCTTAAAACTCGAACTTCTGCCATTCAAATGTACTATGTTATAAGAGACTTGGTTGTTGGTATCATATAGCTGCATTAAAGTGGTATGATCCTGCATAATCAGCCCCCACTACTGCAACCTTCCAACAAACCTTAGGCCTGCTGCACTCTGCTACACAAACATACTCTGCACAACCAGCCCACACACCTGCATAAACAATACACAGCAGTTGTACCTGCACCAAAGCCACTCCAGACAAACAGCCATGCCAGACAAGCTCTGCACCAGCTGTACCGGCCTGCTGCACTCTGCTACACAAGCATACTCTGCTAACAACAGCAGCCTGTAAAAAACCATCCCTCAAAACACAATAAAACGACCACTTGCAAAAAAACATTCACATCACATCTTGAATCATTCACACAAACTACACTTCAAGAATATAAACCATCACTCCTTACTCACAATAACATACTCCAATCTCTTTAACATATCACGATTCCTCCTTAGAACTTCATCAACAAACTTCAATCACCTTTCAGAAATCCATCTCCTCACACCGCGTCTCGCGCCAACTCAAACTCCAAAAGTAATCTCGACAACTGGTTCTCCTAGAGGATATTTATGCTATTGTATCACCCAACCAAACAACTGATACACTCACTAGCTGGTGACCATCCACCGCAAGCTGAAACCAACATGTGACCAAGCAGTTCCAAAAGCGAAAACGGAGGTCATTTTCACAAACACATGGTGTGCAATCCCATTCGAACTATACCATACGCATCACCTTGCTCGTTCCATGACCAGGCGGTATTCATCCCTCTTTAAAACACTGCTTCACTAATTTCCTTCACAACAACAACATACGAACCGCAACTCTTCAACTCAAATTCAACCCAAACTCACCCCCCAAAAAATTATGTTCTTCATCTTCAACCTATTCTTCTTCCTCAATCCGTCTTCAACCCATAACCTGACCCCATTCAACCTTCTACAACTTTCAGTATTCACCCAATCCTAAAAATAAGTCCAGATCGGAGAGTGTGAAAACCAGAAACGAAAGGAGAGATGAAACAAAGAACAAGTGAAATGTAGAGAAGGATTCAAACCGGTAATCTCAGCGGCGAACATAAGCAGATCGAGCGAGGACGGTGAGAAATTAAAGGGGAAGACGACTGAAGCTCGACGAATATGTCCTGCATACACCGTTTTTCTTGTTTTCATTTTGTTTTGGAGAAGAAGGATCATGATTTGTACAAATTGGGGAATTGATTTTCTGAGATTTTGGTTCAATACAGGGGCCGTGTTTGGATATCAGGTAGATTTCCATTTTGTTCTTTTGATTTAAACGTTAAACTAGGTTTGGGTCAAATCCCAATTCATTTTGAGAAGGTTCGAGCCGCCGCCCCCCTGTCTTCGTTCTTTTCTTTGTTTTTTTTATTATTTACTTATTTTAAATTAAAAGTAAATTATTTAATTATTATTATATTATTATTATATATATTGTATTTAGTTATTATGTATATACATATTGAATTGTTGTTTTATTATTTTCTTTTATCTAACATGTTTATAGTCTACATTTTAAATTATATATTATTTTTAGAGTTTATATCATATATTGATTGTATATATTATTTGATTTCCATATTTTTTAGAATATAGTATTTAGAAGTTTTTATTTTTATTTTTGAAGTTGAATCTCTTTCTCTTTTGTTATTGGGCCTTTTGTCCCATTTTCCTTGTTTGGGTCGATGACGAGACCTCCGTAATTCATTACCAGTCAAATTATTGATGAGTAATGTTGGATCTGAGACCACCTCTTTTCTCTCTTCATTACTTGTCCCGACTCGATTCAAAAACATTGTCAAACAATCTTCAAAATCAAATTATCTTTGTATTGAATTAAAAAGAGGAGATTGGGTGTAGACCTCTTCTTCTTCGAGCGTAGGGATGCCCACTGTAGTGAGGGTGGTCTCGATGCTCGTCTGTCAATACAAAGACGCTTCCAACATTTCCTCATAAAACCTCGGTCTCGTACCGAGTATACTTTCAGTAATAAATCAAATTATCTTTGTATTGAATTAAAAGAGGGGATTAAGTGTAGACTTTCTTCCTCTCCGAGTGTAGGGATGCCCACTGTAGTGAGGGTGGTCTCGATACTCGTCCTTCAATACAAAGATGCGACTTTATCTACCTCTCCTTTCACAACTTCATTTCGTAACCCTTTCTCACCTAAAACCTCGGTCCCGTACCGAGTGCATTTTCAAATCTTTTCATAACAAAAACTTGAATGGTCGTGGAGTGGTTAGGCGTAGGCCTTCTCCTATCCCGAGTACTGACGTTTACCGTAGGGTTCTCTGTCGCAAAGCACTTACCATTCAAAACCAAAAACATCTCTAATAAGAGAATGAAGTTCTCTTTGCATTGAATTAAAGAGAGAGGATTAAGTGTAGGCCTCTTCTTCTCCGAGCGTTGGGATGCCCACTGTAGTGAGGGTGGTTTCGACGCTCGTCTTTCAATACGAAGACGCCTCGTTCGCCACACCCTTTTATGACAAAAACTTTGAGACAGTGAATTGGGTACTACCCGTAGGGGTTACTATCTGAGGACCGGTTTCTCCCCCTAAAAATAATTCAACAAATCAAATGTGACTTCTTGCCTCGCGTGGCGAAAACTAATCAATCTTTCAAAAGGATATGTTACGTCCGTTCTACCGCAAACAGGTAACGCCTAAGTCTCCAACGAGCGAGCAGCGAAATACCTAACTGCTAGAATGCGCACGATAGCATCATCCATAAAAAACATCAACAAACCGTAGGCCGAACTACGGCTGCTCTGATTCTTTACTTCGTTCAAGTAAAGATACGTAGGCACAAGGGCCACAATCCTTGTCGAGCACATTCCCCCCATATTTGTAGTTCCCCGAACTACGTCGACTCTGACTTTCTCACATCTATTGAGAATACGTAGGCATAGGACTGCGAAGTCCTACCGAGTCTGTTCTTTCTCTTTTTCCCTGTTCTCTCTTTCCTCCTAACTTTCCTGTTTCTAACCCTTCTTTTACCATGTGGAACACTCCCTATAGCATAATGTTTTAGCAAATATAAATTCACACATTGACAAACAAAAGGTTCCCATCGAGTACGATGGATGCGAGGGGTGCTAATACCTTCCCCTCGCATAACCGGCTTCCGAACCCGTTCTTGGTAGCGAGACCATCTTATCCTTTTCTTTCTAAAGGTTTTCTCGATATTTTCCTTTCCCCTCATGGGATAAATAAAGTTCGGTGGCGACTCTTCTGTCTATCTTTTTCGCCTCCCCGTCGTTGCACGATGCATTTTTCGAGTAGCGACAGCTGGCGACTCTGCTGGGGATGTACCTAGCAAGCCACGCCTATTTTGTTTGTCGCATTTGTGCTTTATTTGTTTTGCTATTTATTTTATGGTTATGTTTCTTTCTAACTTGTTGGGTTCATTTGGTTTGGTTTGTGAGGATAAAGCTTTCTACCCGAGCTTTCGAGTATGCACTAAATTAGGAGGTGGTTTCTTTCTGATTTGCGAGACTTAGGACTCGTTGAGTTGGATCGAATTCCACCGCTCAGATGAGACCCCGTTGGAATAATTATGACTTACGTGTAGTTGTAATGGCGTTTTTATTTCTAACTTGGGAGTCCTTGACTCTGAGGACCTTTTGTAGAACCTTATTCCGAATGTTGCTAAAACATAACTCTGTGTTCATCCTTTTGAAAGAATTACCGTCTTACGAGTAGTCGTTCTGATGGGAAACTTTTGAGGGTTAGTGCATGGGACTTTGTTTGAAAAGCCTTTGGAATACCCTCTTTTAAACCGATAGATTGCTCACCCGATGGGAAAGATACCTTCTGTGGTTGTCTTGCAGGAAACTTTGACCTTCATCCTACCCGTTTGAATAGTTACAGTGGGACCCTTGTGCTAGTGCTGTGTGGTTTCAAGGCGAAGCGCTGGTTCGTCACAGTCAACAACACAACAACGTTTGATCCCTTGTTGCATTTGCATATTCATTGGCATTTCTTTGCATGTCTTGCATATTGCATCATTATTCATTTGCATAGAGGTGTTCTAATTTTGTGGACGTAATTGCTTCATGTGGTTTTCCATCCGGTTTGTTCCAGAATTGAAGATCCAGCCATTCACCAGTATTCCACCAGAGGAAACCAACAGAGACGACCATGGAACAGATTCGAGAAGAACTAAGGGAAGTTCAGAGCCAGTTGGGGCAGTTTGTGGCAAAGATGCAAGCGTTGCGCTTGGATCAGGATATACTCAGAGAGGAGAATAATCAACTGAAGACTCAGATGGGCCTGATAACAGAAGTTATGAGGAATGTGTTGAGAAAGGAAGGCGATCATGTGCCCGAAGCTGCAGCAAAGATGGCCATCCCACCTTTACATGTGGAACCTCTCCCAAGGCGTGAAGTGCCTCAAAGATATCTTACACAACCTGAGGTTCCAGTATTTCCTCGCCAACAACTACTTCCTGTTTCCCGAGACAATCCTAGGATTATGAGGTATGCTCAAAAGACGAAGCAGTCCGACAGAATGTTCAATCAGATCCCTATGACTTATGCTCAGTTGTTGCAACTCTTGCTTCAACTTCGATTAGTTAAACTCCGGACTATGTCTCCACTTGCCAGTAAGCCACCACAAGGCTATGATAAAACAGCCCATTGTGATTTCCATTCTGGGGCACCGGGGCATAATATCGAGAACTGCAAAGCCTTTAAGCACAAGGTTCAGGATTTAATCGATTCAAGAGCATTTGAGTTCATGCCGAGCAATGGTCTTATTCCAGAAGATGTGGGTGTTCCTATTCTCCCCCCTGAAGTTGCATCAGGTCAGGAGCCTGTCTTGCAATCTGTGACCCTAGAGTCTCCCTGCCCGCAGCTATTGCCCGTTCCTAGGCCAAGCCTAAGAATGAAAGTTCCTGAACGAAGGGAGTTCCCGATACCTCAGACTCAGTCTCCTGATGTCTCAACTATTCAGAGTCCACGATCCTTTGGGTCTTTGCATCAGATATCTGTTCCCCGCCAGAGTCAGCAGTCATACTATCATCAGCCGCGTCAGCACGCTCGACGAAGACCAAGGAAACCAAAGAAGCAGTTCACCCATTTGTCGTTGTCGTACAGTCAGATATTGCCAGACTTTATCACATATGGATTGATAGTGCCGAAGAAAGCTGATCCAGAGACTTCTCCACATCCTTCAGATTCTGATGTCAGCCCATTGTGATTACCATGTTGGGGCGCAAGGGCATTCAACTGAAGACTGTAAGGTGCTAAGAAGCAAGATTCAAACTCTGCTTAACTCCAACATGTTCTCTGTCACACCTCAGGGTATCCAGATCAACGATCTTCCTTCGTCCAGTCATGTGGGTTCGGCAGCTAATGTTATGGAGGGATTCACCGAGAGCGGGTGTTCAGAAGATTATCAGGATGACTTCGATGAGCAATTCTAAAGATGGCTGGTTCAGCAGCAAGTCAAGAATGAAAGCCCAGTTCCCCGAAGCTGGCAATCTCTCTATCATGTTATTCCTTTGCATTTGTAGTTTCTTTTCTGTTTAAGTGTGAACTCATTTGCAAATTTCATTTGTAAGACGTGTTTGTTTTCGATTGATAATGATAATGAAATGAATGTGCATGTTTTGATTAAGTCCATTCGTGTTCACTCAATATTGCTTTTCCATTAATGTCAAACGCTTGTTTAAGCGGAATTCCTTGAGGGAGGATGACGAAATTGAAAGACGCGCAAGCTTCCGAATGTATGCTTTTGAATAAAATCTCTGCTGATGATGTACAGGCATTGTTTCAAATCCCTAAACACCGGAGATATAAGGATGTTAATCCCTTGTCAACCCCTTTGAGCCTAGTAGTAGGAGTTTCTTTCTGAAAACGAAAAACCCTCAATCTTAACCTAGGGCAGGGTAGATGTCAGTTAATTTGACCGAGCATCCAAATTGCAAGAGGAGTGTTCCTGTTCGAGGATCAATCACACCCGTAGAGGTCGTACCTAAAAAGCCGAGGAGTGGAACAGTCACCACCCTTTCAACAAGTCAGACCAGCCGGTGTCACACGGTTTGTTCCGAAAAAAGAAAAGAAAGAAACAAAAAGCCCGCTAAGTCGATAACTTGAAAACAAATGGCTTAGGCAAGAATTAGGCTATCCCGCTGGACTTTGAAATCAGAAGATATACTCAAAAGAGTCAGTAAAAAATAGGGAATGAATATGATGAAAAACAAGTCGTGTGACTCCAGGCACCAAAGATGAAAAGCGAGTGACTGTCACTCCAAAAACTTGTGGTTTCCCGAACCATCACTCTAGTCATTTAACCTTTGAGAGGTGAGCGCTTGTGTCGAATTAGCTGAACATAGGATTGGAGAATATTAAGGAGAGTGGTTGGGTTAAACAGAACTTTGAGCCTCATATCCTTTCTTTCCAACCGTGAACCTGACCAAGTTACAACCTTCAAAAGTCCTAATTGAAGCAGGTTTGTTTTGAAAGCATACTTCGGTAAAGATCGCGTCGAAGCTGACTCCTAAAAGGATTTTTCTTACCCTATGGGTATGGATATTGATATTTCTGATAAGTGATTCGTTCACTAAATGCCACATTTTTTTTTCCAGTGAACAGACTTGGATTTCAAAACTGTCATATGCATTGCATTAATATTATCTTTTGCAAAACAAATTGTTTTACTCGCGAGAAAGCATTTGACATCAGGAAAGTTTCTACAATGCGAAGTTTGATAGATATAGAGCGCCCGAGTACTCCTTTGAGCAGGGGCAAGTCACATCAAGTAAACATAAGCAGAGTCGGTCATTTCTAGATGCAGCTAATCTGGAGCAATCAGGTCGAGACTCATCAAACCACTCGAAGGCCAGTCGAAGACGCCATTCCCTAAGGTCCGTTAATTTGGGGGAATTAGGTCGAGATTAGGTAAATCTCTCGAAGTCAAAGGCACTTCTCCAAATCAGCCAATCAGGGGCAAATCACTTCAAAGCTGGGGCAGGCCACCCCAGGATCACGACAACTATCCTTACCCAGAAAGGAAATTGACTTGAAGTACCTCTTCGGGGTTCGAAGCGCTGAGGCAATTCATATCTAACCATCAGGTTCCACAGGCTGGGGCAAAATTGGAAACAAAGGAGATGTGTTCCTCTCCATATCTTCAGAGCTTATCAGAATTATAGAAGCAGATTTGGGTTTATTTCCCCAGCAGTAGGGCGAGTGCAGTACTGTTATCCCTACAAAGTCTAAATGGTTGACTTCTTTCCCCTCAGAGTCTAGGTCATTGACTCATTCCCCAAACGGAAGTATTGTTGGAGTTTACTTCTCATTTTCCCCAAGCAGAAATTGATGTTGATTCCCTCCTTATCTAATCCCCAGCCAAGCCAGCGGAGTTAATTTCCTTCCCCACAGAGTGGAACTGACTCAGAGATTGTTTATCCCCATCCCTAGCAGAGATAGTTTAGGATAAGCTCCCAGTAAGTCTTATTCAAAATCCCTAGCAGATAGCGGATTCAATCTCCGACAGAATGGAGCTATTCCTCAGCAATCTGCTATGATCCCCAGTAGAGTTATTCTGGCTAATCATTCATGGTTGTTTTCCCCGGTAGAGTGGAGTGGTTGTCTCCAGCCAAGTTGTGTTCCCCAAAAGAGTTGTAGGCTGATAGGCCATCCGGGACGTCTTTCGTAGCAGAGTTTGATTTGGATCCCCAGAGGGTTGGTTTTGTTCTCAACAGAGCAGTTTTACCCAGAAGTTTTTTATCAGAGGTCATCCAGGGCTTGTGTTCCCCAACATGAGTTTGTTTGCGCTAGGCGTATCTAGTCTTTCCCTAGCGGAGTTGGCTCTCTTTCTCTTTAGCATTTATTTTGCTAGAGTGGTTCATTTGCATCTACATACATGCATAGCATCTACCTAAAAGCGTAGCATTTCCATTTTGCATGGAGCATTACGCCATTCTCAAACATATGCATCTGAAACATAAGCCAGGTGGTTACCGCTCTGTTCTCAGATATTTGTTTTCAGCAGATGGTTGAATTATGTTGCCCGCAAGGTATTCAGACCTGGCAAATTTTGGTTGATATTTGTGCCTATATGGTATCCAGACCATGGAAAGTTAAAGATTGGTATCCAGACCGTAATACTTTTTGTCAGCTCGCGTGGTATCTAGACCCCGGCTTACGTTTCTCCCCAGCAGCGTCGTCGAACTTCGGTTGATGATTTTGTTGCTAGCCCTATATGGTATCCAGACCATGGCAAATTAATATGTTCCTGTTAGCCTGCATGATATCCAGACCCGACTCTTGGTTTTCTCCGGTAGTTAGTCATCTTTGCCTGTGTGGTATTCAGATCATGGCAGTTACCGATCTCTTTTGTCCATTGAGTATCCAGACTCAGGTTTGTTGCATAGAGCATCCAGGCTCAGATTTGCATTGAGCATCCAGGCTCCAGTTTTTGAGTATCCAGACTCAGATTATTGAGTATCCAGACTCATATTTATTAACCAAGCATCCAGACTCCGGTATTTTGCATAGAGCATCCATGGCTCATAAGTGCATTGAGCATCCAAGCTCCGATGTCCCTCGAGTATTCAGACTCTGGTATATCTGCTTTGAGCGTCCAGGCTCCGATGTCCCTCGAGTATTCAGACTCTGACAACGTGAATGTTACCTTTAGCCAAAATGGTATCTAGACCATGGCGTAACATCATCTTATTATGTATTACCCAACGGAGTTACTTGGTTGAGTTTCTCTCGTTTTCTCCCTGCCATAGTTGTTTGGTTAAGCCCCTCTTCCCCAGCGGATTTCTTTTGTGATTGTCACCAAAGGATGGTCTTAAATTCGTTCGAATCTCGTTGCTCGCTCGTATTTAGCGAAGGTTTGACGGCGATGTCAAGTGATTTGATTCTTCAACGGCGATGTTGAGAAATTTGTTTCTGACGGCGATGTTAGATGATTTAGTATTTAGCGGCGATGTTGAAAGTTTGTTTCTAACGGCGATGTTAGATGATCTGATTCTTCGACGGTGATGTTGAGGATGTTGGTCTTGACGGCGATGTCAAGTGATTTGGTTTTCAGCGGCGATGTTGAAAGTTTGTTTCTAACGGCGATGTTAGATGATCTGATTCTTCGACGGCGATGTTGGTCTTGACGGCGATGTCAAGTGATTTGGTTTTCAGCGGCGATGTTGAAAGTTTGTTTCTAACGGCGATGTTAGATGATTGTTTCTAACGGCGATGTTAGATGATTTGTTTATTCAGCGGCGAGGTTGGATGATTGTTTCTGGCGGCGATGTCGGAATAATTTGTTTATTCAGCGGCGAGGTTGGATGATTGTTTCTGGCGGCGATGTCGGAGTAATTTGTTTATTCAGCGGCGAGGTTGGATGATTGTTTCTGGCGGCGATGTCGGAATAATTTGTTTATTCAGCGGCGAGGTTGGGTGTTTATTTTCGGCGGCGATGAAGGAATAATTTGTTTGTTCAGCGGCGAGGTTGGATGATTGTTTCTGGCGGCGATGTCGGAATAATTTGTTTATTCAGCGGCGAGGTTGGGTGTTTATTTTCGGCGGCGAGGTCGAGTGTTTTTTTAGCAGCGATGCTAGATGTTTGTTCTTGGCGGCGATGTCAGGTAATTTGGTTCTTCCAACGGCGATGTTGGGTTTTGTCTTGACAGCGATGTCGGAGGATCGTATCTTTGGATTCAATATCTGTTTGTATTTAACAGAGGACTGACGACGAGGTTAGATCTTTTTACCGACTTAATGTCGAGGCCTGACCGTGAGGTCAGATGCTTTTACCGATTATTTTAAGAATTGACGGCGAAGTCAAAACTGTTGGAAATGACGGCGAAGTCAGAAGTTTGTTTTAAGAGATGACGGCGAAGTCAGGGGCTTTACCAAAGTTCTGTGAAAAAATTGACGGCGAAGTCAGAAAATATTGAAGACCGACGATAAAGTCAGTTGATTTATAATTTCGACGCTGAGATCTGACAGCGAGGTTAGATGCTATTAAAGGAGCTGACGGCGAGGTTAGATGTTCCACTTAATATGGGTACCCGACGGCGATGTCAGAAGTTCCTTTTACGGTTGGCAAATTTCAGGTCTCTTTGGTATTCAACCGCCTTTTACCATGATCGTCTGAAAGATGTTCGCTTTTCATCCATTCAGGTCTAAGTCGCTTGAATAGGGGCAGCTGTTGTACCCCAAAATTTGCCCTACATTTTCTCCATTTTAGTTTATGTTTAATTTCATTGCATTAGCATATCGCATTGCATAAGCATACCCCAAATTTGTCCTACATGTTCATCCCTTGTCTGTACATCTTCCCATCAACCGTTAATCTGAAAATCAAAAGATATGTTGTTTCTACTTGTTGCCCCAAATTCAAGACCTCATAAGGCCGGTTTGAAAGGAAATGAGGTGTTTTTTAGGCTAGCAGGACGGTGGTATGTGGTAATCATTGAGGTTCATTGAAGGGCTATCTGTATCCATGTGTGGGCCCAGTAAAGGTTGGAAATCAGTCAGGTCTGATTTGATCTTGGTCTGGCGAGTTTTATTTCATGATTGAGGACTAGAGATTATTGATTCAAGTGATAGGTTTGATCCCTTTTAAGGCTTGATTAATCATTTTTAAGAGATTTTGGAATATCTTTGTTTTTTGTGTTCCAATATTCTTGGAGTCACATCCTTAGATAAGTATTGAGGTTATGAGAATTAAGTGAGATAAGTTATGGTTGAACTTATTTCAATTTTGTGCAAATTATGACAATTCATGCTCTAAAGGAGGAGTGACTCATGCTTGCCTCAAGATTCGTGTTTGAATAGGCCTTAAAGATTAATATTGATGTTTTGCAAATCATGGATAGAATTTTGTTCTCATTTTTTATGTGATGAAGATGTTGTATTTGCAAAATATCATTATGGATTTTTGAGCAAGAAATCAGAAAATCAAGGATATAAGTCATTATCACTACAAGAATGGTACAAGCTCATTCAAAGTCAAATTTGAGTAGAGGGTTGATTCTTGGAATTGATTCAAAGTTTCAGTTCACCATTGGAGATGTTGGGAATTTGGATAGTATGATTGTTAGGCTAAATCTACATGGAAATTCAAGCGCTTGTTATTATGAGCCATCATGATTTCGGATTAATTCAAACCAAGCTTCATTACAAGGTGTTACAAGAATTTCTCATCCATGGATATGTCACATTAATAATGGTACTTCAAAGAGAGTTCTATGACTAAGAGATAAGATTTTTAAACTCATTAACATCGTGTGAGTACAAAGTTACACAGAAAAAAAAAATAAAAAGTACTTTTCATCCAAAGCCAAGAGAGAAAAAAAGAAAAGATGAATCATTTCATTTACTCTCAAGATTAGCAACAACAAAGAGAGACCCAGATAAATTTTTGGGTCGGGTTCGGGTTTCTCGGATCCGATTCTTCTGTTCTAATCATTTCCAGTGGTGGTTGAGCTCTCTTGTCTGATTTTTATGTTAAAAATCTCATCTTTACTATTCATTATTTTCTAGGTTAGGTGTTTGATTGATAAAGTGAGGTTTGAATGGCTGGGATTGATGAAAATGTTGTACTTAATGGTGATTGGGGTCTTCCGAATCCGAGTCCGAGAACCCTATTTTCTCGAATGCTAGATGAAGAGAGTAATAGTGTAACAAGACAAATCTCTGAACAATCTGAAAGTGATAGAATTGAGGTGCAAGATGGTGATTCGGGTACCCAATTGAGCGACGGAAGTTATCGAAACGATCATAAGCTGAACTCGCGAGGTGGTCTTGTTGAAAGAATTGCTGCTAGAACCGGATTTAATGCGCCAAGGTTGAATACAGAAGGCATTAGATCTACAGAGCTTTCGCTCAATTCTGAGATTCAGTCTCCGTATTTGACTATACCGCTTGGTCTTAGTCCTGCTACACTTTTAGATTCTCCTGTTTTCCTTGCGAATTCGTTGGCACAACCATCTCCAACAACAGGGAAGTTTCCATTTGTCTCAAACGGAAATATCCGCGGCACAGAGTTATCTTCTGATGATCAACAAAAATTTAAACTTAATGGCTTTAATGATATGTATGCATCATCCTTTGCCTTCAAGCCTACACCCGATACAGGACCCTCTTTTTATCATGGTGCTGGTAGAAATATAAATCAAACTACGCTTCCTCAGCAAACCCTTCATAGTTTTGAAGCTTCGGTTCAATCTCAAAGAGTTGATGCGACTGAGAACAAAAGTAGCCTCCATCTTAAGGCAGAATTCTCCGACTCGCCACCTCAAAAAGACAATTCTGCACCAATGGAAGATCAAGCAGAAGAAAATGGAACTGAGAAGGGTATTTCTC
Organism: Lathyrus sativus; assembly: GCA_963859935.3. Taxonomy (NCBI): domain Eukaryota; kingdom Viridiplantae; phylum Streptophyta; class Magnoliopsida; order Fabales; family Fabaceae; genus Lathyrus; species Lathyrus sativus. The sequence continues at coordinate 746,572,651 of OZ012735.1, read as the reverse complement.
AAAAGAATCAACAAATGTTACCTCAAATACTTGCTAATACATCTGAGCTAACATTTCATCTACGTCATGCACTTAGTACTAATGGTTCTGACTCTGTTCGAAGAACCCATAAATGTTGTGTCTATATTGCCGGAAGTAGCAAGTACTGTGTGTTGCACCCTAAAATTTGACCAACTGATTCTCCTATCTGACTCATGGTTTAAATTCATATTCGCAGCTCAGATGTATGATTTTTGTGCACAAGCAGAGGATATCAGGGTTACAGCTTGATTTTTGTCTATCAGATATGGCAGACCCAGTCCAGATTATCGGGGTTTTATTTTCGGGAAATTGTGCGCTCCTCGGTGATTTTTCAGTGATTTTGGGATATTCTGATGCCCGGGGATCTCCGTTCGATTCAATCTGGTCTCGTGCGCTTTTATGGGAGTCATTTGCATTCATCTGCATTTTTAGGATTTTTATAGACTTTTTGTGAATTTTTAACAGGCTTTATAGAATTTTTCTGGAATTTAAATAGGGTTTTTGAATATTTTAATAGCTTAATTCTCTTTTTTAGGATTTTATAGATTTTTAAAATAGTTTTTAGAATAAATAAAATTTTGAATAGTTTTAGAATAATAAAGAAAAAGGATAACATAGTTTTTCTTTTATTGCTAATAGATAATCATTTTTTAGAATTTTTCTATAGATTTTAAATAGGTTTAATGGTTTTTTAGATAATATAGAAAATGATACAGTTTTTCCTTTATTAATGGATATTAAATAATATTAGATTTTTAATAGAAAATTAGATTGATTTGGAATTAATTAGGATTAATTGAATTTTTAGAGTTAATTAGGTTCTTAATCACTTTTTAGAGTTTAATTAGGTTAATTGAGGTTTTTTAGATTTAATTAGGATTAAGATAGTTGATTAGGGTAATTAGTTAATTAGATGCTAATTGGTATTAATGAGAGTTAATTAGGTTTAACTGTGTTAATTCAGTTTTTTGTACAGTTTTTTTTATTCATTTTCGTGGGCCCAATTGGGAGGCCCAGTATTGCTTTTTTGTCCAGAAAAATGGGTCCAGAAAATAGTCCAAAAATAATCCAAAGCAGTCAGCGTCCAAACTTCCAGCGTGCACCAGAACAATCCAGAAGTTTCCAGCGCATGTCAGAGTAATAAATAGTGGCCACGTGTTGGCCATGCAGAGGCCCCACCTTTTCGTTTCCCAGCATCCCACGTGTCCCTCATTCTCTCTCTCCCTCAGCGCATGCACACCACGTGTCTCCCTCACTTCCTCACCGGAGACTCCTCGCCGGGCATGCAAAACCGGCGGTAACGGACTCCGGCCACCGTCAACTAACTCCGGCCACCACCTAACCACCAAGATCTCCAGAATCCCCAGATCTTCATCTTCTTCCTCCGATCTCCTCCCATCAACCTTCATACCTTCATCCCAATTTTTTCCAGAAACTCATCATCTTCATACAACAATATTTCCAGAATCCTTCGTTCACCAACATCAATCTTCATCGTCTCCATCCAATTTTTCCAGAAACGCTCATACACTCATCGTTCTTCATCAACGTTTCCCAGAAATCATCATCAATTCATACAACCTAATCTCCAGAAATCACCTTGAACATCAACCTTCATCGTCCTCAAGCAACTTTTCCAGAAACCCTAAACATTCATCCTTCAAGCAAGAACAACTCAGAAACTTCAAACGGCGGTCAATCCTCAAGCCAGATTTCCAGGAATCCACCAGGAGGATCTTCAACTTCATCAACCGATCCTAGTTCCTCTCGCGCGATTTTCCTCAAAGATCTTCAGAGTTCACCAAATTTTTAAAGAGATCCATCCGTTGTCAGAATTCTTCATAGGCGCTCATCAGAACTCCAGATTCTGAGTTCTCTTCAAGACGACTCAAGACCTTCGTGTTAAAGGTTCCAGAAGCTTCAAGATTCGCTCATCCAGGTGCGTGTTCCTTCGATCCTTGTTTGCATCTTGCTTGATTGTCGAAGCGTATGGAGTTAATTTTGTTTTGAAGAAGATTTAGTTTGGATGTAGGACTGAGAGGGGAAGGATGGTGAGGTGTATTAGGGTTCAGTTTAGATTGTTGTGAGGATTCGTTTGATGTCTGAGAGTTTCAGATAGGGGAGAGATGAGGGAGAGGAGAAAGATGAACAGAGCGGCGTTAGGGTTGAGAGGTGAGGATGAACAGTACTAGGGTTAGGGGAGGAGAAGTTCGTTTTGTTCTCTGAGTAACTGGATTAGGGTTTGTTTGGATTGGGCTTAGGCCCAAGCGTGTTTCTGAACGCTGCACCTCCCAATTTGCTTTCCCTCCCTTAGCGTGTGAGACTGAGCGGATTGAATTGGGCCTTAAGCCCCAAAATTGCTAACTGCGCCCCCTGGGAGTAAGCCCAGTAGTAATATTAACTGGAAATTGCTAATGCAACACCCCCCCTGCGTTCCAGTTCAGTTCTTTATTGTTTTTTTGGTTAGTAAGCCTGGGCCCTGCGCCCAACTGCTGTTGGCACCCCCCAATCAGGGCCCAGCTAGAAATCCCTCATAAAACCATTGCTGATGGAACCCCCCATGTCATTTTCTTTTCTTTTATTTTTCCTTTTATATTTTCATGTTAAATAATTCCTAATAAATGTAAATAATGGTTTTTCTTCAATAATTCTTTTTTCTTCTTTTTCATGAAAATGTTTAGAAAATTAAATAAAAATAAAAATGGCATTTTATTTTTATTTCCTATTTTTGTGCATATTTCCCCAATTAATTGATTTTTTTTTTATATTTTCAATGCATGCGCATCATTAGAAAATTCATAAAAAATGGTAGAATTAGTCAAATAATTCCGTTCTTTTTTCTGTAGACTCGTAATTCAGTGTAGAATTTTATAGTACAAAAAGATTAGCTCAATCATGCATTTTCATTTTAACTGCATTTTTTCATTGTTATTGATGTTTGAATAATTGGTCTGTGAATATGTCTGTGTTGCTGATTTTAGTTCTTTCATCTGGTATCGAATTTTGTTCTGATTTTTCAGTATGCTGTCCTAGAGCCATGTAGGTCTCCCATTAGATTTTTGATAGATTTTTGTAGGGTGTTCTGATGTGATTTGTCTGAGCCTGAAGATAGGAGAAGTCTTGGTGACTTCTGACTTTGAAGTTCAACTGTGGTTGAACTTCAGAGATAGTCTCCTGTGGTTTGTTGGCCTGTGGGTTCTTCTGGAAGGTGGGAGCTGATTGAAGTCCTGTTGGAGCTTGCAAGGATGCAGTGGATTGAGGCTTAGTCTAGGAGCTTGTTGTCTGTTTGTGAGGTTCGAGATCCTGAAGTTTGAAGGGGGTTTATAGTACTTTCCTGAGGAAGGCACTATGAATGACTTTCATTCCTTCCTTCTCACCTCTTTCTTAAGTATCCAATGATGTCGGAGCCGACTTGTGAGTTTAATTCCTCCTGAGGAGGGATGTAAACTGATCACAGGTTGTTGAGCCACATGGGATACGATTCCTAAGTGGAAGCCTCCTAGTACTTTCCTGAGGAAGGTCCTATGGGTCTATTCACTTAGTTCCACTAGTTTATCTAGGATTTCTTAAGTATCCAGTGATGTTGGAGCCGACTTGTGAGTTTAATTTCTCCTGAGGAGGAATGTAAACTGATCACAGTTGTTGAGCCGCGTAGGATACGATTCCTAAGTGTCAGCCTCCTAGTACTTTCCTGAGGAAGGTCCTATGAGTATGCTCACTTAGTTCCCCTAGTGCATATAGGTATTTCTCAAGTATCCCGTGATGCCGGAGCCTTCATGTGAGTTTAATTTCTCCTGAGGAGGAATGTAAACTGATCACAGTTGTTGAGCCGCATAGGATATGACTCCTGAGTAGTAACCTCCTGGTACTTTCCTGAGGAAGATACCATGAGCTTGTCTGCTTAGCTTCCTTTCTCTGGTAAGCTTGTTCTGAAGCTTGGAGACTGGGATTGATTCCTCTTGCCTAGGAGTTTGTTTAGATCTCTGCTTAGGGTTTTGTATAGAGTTCTGTTTAGAGATAGATTAGGAGCTTGTTTCAGGTTTGTTAGAGGCCCTGCTCAGGGTTAGTCTCTTTGTATTGTTTGGCTTGTGTGATGTTATGTTGCATTAGACTTAGGTGTTCATCTAGATAGTTCTGAATAGGTGCATTTTAGAAGTAGACTGTGTGTGCATAAGAAGTTGAGGTGGTCCTCCTTCTGCTTGTTTGTTATTGCGTGGCTTTGCTTGTCGGTATTTGGTAGAGCTGAGCTCCCTTGCCTTTGTGGTTTGCGGCCTCTGTGCCTTGTTTGTCTAATCATTGCATTCATGCATATTTTCAGTATTTCTTTACGTTGCAGTTTCTTGTTTGTAGTTTAATCCTGTTGCCATGATCCCTTAGGAGCTCTGACTTCTCCGCTGCGGAGTTGTTATGATAGACATTAGGGTGGTCAGCCAGGTGATAGCAGTAGGTAGATTCCCCTGTTTCTCAGCTATAGTTTTAGGGTTTCCCCTTCCCTTTCTGTAGGAGTTTTTGAGTAGCTTGACCCGTAATTAGCTGAACTACAGCTGCTCTGATTCTTCGTTCCAGACGAAGATATGTAGGCATAGGATGCGATATCCTAGCGAGCACACTAACGACTAACCTTTGTTCTCTCGCGGCTGTGCGATCGAGACTTTCCCGCTAACGACTAATTGTTATCCCTTTCTCTCGCCCGAGTGCATTTGAGACCAGATCGTAGTTGTAGGTTCCCGAGCCTTTAGGACCAGTTTGTTTTCTCACTGCTGTGTGAGAGCCCCTGTTTACCCGTAGTTAGCCGAACTACGTTTGCTCTGATCTTTCATTTCAGATGGAAGTACGTAGGCACAGGACGCGATGTCCTGGCGAGCAACCTTTCCCCCGTTTAGACGTAGGCAGTCGAACTACGTTGACTCTGACTTTCCCATTGCACGAGGGAATACGTAGGCCCAGAACACCGTATGTTCTGTCGAGTCCTGTCCTTTTATTTTCTTTTCAGACCAGCCATTAGCGTAGATAGATAACACACCCTTTTACCCATAAACACCAAGCGTGGATCCCATCGAGTACGATGGACGTGAGGGGTGCTAATACCTTCCCCTTGCGTAACCGACTCCCGAATCCAGGTTTTGGTTGCGATGACCATACCTTTTCCCGTCTTTGCGAGGTTTACTTCGAGCGTTTCCTTTCCCGCTCTGAGGGATAAATAACGCACGGTGGCGACTCTCCTGTCAAGCCGGCGCCGATTTTCGCAGTAGCGACAGCTGGCGACTCTGCTGGGGACTCTATAGCATCTAGGGACTTTTCCCATCCCTTATGCTGGGACCGTTTCCCATCCCCTACGCGAGTCAATCCTAGCGCTTGGGTGTTTATTGGTTGGGTGTTGTGCATATTGTATTTTACTTTTCTGCACTTTACTTTTCTGTACCTTTACCTTTCCGCATTTATTTTCCAGCATTATATTATCATGATTATTGCTGTGGGCAAAGGGAGGTTACTGTGAGTGAGAAGCCGGACCTGGGCTTGAGTACACACCTAGATATAGTTGCGGAGAAGTAGTAGACGAACCTGTCTGCTGAGCAGGCACAGTTCCCTACGAAAATCTGCGCTCAGACGAGATTCTTGCAGAGGTGCTCCTTTCCGGTCCTGAGGATCTGAAGGGAGTCCAGACGTGAGGATTGTCGACTCTGGGGACCGATCATTTGGAAGTCAGCTAAGTGAGGCCTCTTCATGACTTGATGATGCCACTCCTTCTGGGAATCGTATCGTCACTCATGAAAGTCTGTGACGCTGATGACCGCATAGGATGCCGTACCTTTGTCCGTGGATTAGGTCTATCCTACCTGTGAGAGGGACTGGGTTATTGCAGGAAAACTGGCCGTCAGAAACCATGACTCAGTATCTTTATCAGATGGTGTTCTCGATTCATCTCCAGGTGTGTTGTCTGGGTCAGATGGGTTTCTTATCTGAGGTTGAGGCTATTATCAGATGGTATTCTCGTCAGATACAGAAGTTCAGATGGTTTTCTTACCAGGGGATTGATATTTTGAATATCAGATGATAATTAGTGGCATGAGGCTCTGATGACCGTGTTGGTTTTCTGTTCTTGATCACAGAGATATTCCTCTTCAGGCTACAGCATAGCCCCTGTGTTCGCAGATTGCATTATTTATCATATTGCATCATTGCATTATCATCTGCATTCAACTAACGTGTGTGTATTGCAGGTACGTATTTTCCCTTCCAGTTCTGGTGTTTGTTCCTAGCAAGACATGGAAAACCTGAAGAGAGTATTGCCCTATAAGTTTCCGTCGCCGAATATCAGTCTATTGTTAGAGTTGATTGCTATTGCTAAGAAGAGAGGAATGGGTGACTTCAGAAAGAGATATGGGAGGATTTTGACCTACGTTTATCAGCCATCTGTCTACGAGACCAGCGGCATCTATACTTTGTTACAGTTCTACGACGCGGAGCTCAGGTGTTTTGTATTTCCCGACTTTGTTTTGGCTCCTACCCTGGAGGAGTACTCTGCACTTCTGGATATACCGATCCGTGAGCAGATGCCTTTTTATCGTACGGACGCTGAGCCTATGCTGGCTGAGCTTTCTGCCATCCTGTGCTTGAAAGAGTCTGAGTTGTCTGGGAAGATGATCAGAAGAGGAGACGTATGGGGATTTCCGTTGGATGTCTTAGTGGAGAAGGCTCGAGAGTATGCCCAGAAGGGCAAATGGGATGTTTTTGACGTTATCCTTGCTGTATGTGTGTATGGCATCGTGTTGTTCCCGAACATTCCTGATTTTGTTGATTCTGATGCCTTCTATATCTTGGCTGCGAAGAACCCAGTTCCTACTTTGCTGGGAGATATCCACCATTCAACTCATTACCAGAATGAAAAGCAACGAGGAAGGAATGTGTCTTGTTGCGTACCTCTCCTATGCAGGTGGTTCACCAGTCATATGCCTAAGTCAGGCCCTTTTGTCACATCTATCAATTCTCTAGGATGGCCCGAGCGCTTAATGGGATTAACTGCTGAGGACGTGGTATGGACCAATAAAGAGGTATTTGGAGCTGAAGTCATACTCAAAGGCGAAGGATTCCCGAATGTTCCGTTAATAGGAAGGAAAGGTTGTGTCAACTATAACCCTTCCTTATTGATCAAGCAATTTGGGTACATACCTCAAGGAGCGCCAAAGCCCGAGGAGATACAGGAATCTCTGTATCTCACTGGGGCAATTGGGAAAGAGATGCTGACCAAACTTGAGAGAGCCTGGAGAAACTTGCACAAGAGAGGGAAGCTTTCAGGTAGCAGAGGGGATACTCGAGGTCCTAGCCCATATGAAGAATGGATTCGTGAGCGAGCTGTGAAGTTCCTTATGTCGTATCCAGCGGTTCAGCCATTGCATCCTCCGGTAGAGGAGCCTACCACTGTGGACATTCAGGTTTACAAGCAGCTGATGGCGGAGAAAGAAGAGCTAGCCAGGGCTAAAGAGGCTTTAGAGCAGGAGAATGCCCAGCTTCGGCATGAAAATATTGAAACAGGATATATTTCTAAGCAACAGGCTGAAACTCTGAAACATCTGAAGACTACGCTATTGGAATTGACTGAAACCAAGAAGCGTCTGGAGTTAGATGTAGACTCCGTTAGTAGTGTGTTAGCCACCAAGAAGCAAGAGCTGGAAAGGGCCTACACAAAGCTAGCCAAGTTCAGAGAACACTGGGATCGCACTATGACCAAGCGCAAGGAGCGAGAAGAAGAGCTGAAGGCACAGATTGCTCAGTTAGAAGAACAGGTCAAAGTGAAGAACGAAGAGCTTGAAGAAGAAGCCTGTCGCCGATACGAAGCCGAGCGCAAGTTGACAGATGCCATGAAGAATTTGGAAGATCTCCAGCATAGAGCAGATGCCAAGAGACCCAAACCTGGGGGCGGTGCCAATGATAAGGCTTGGGAAGACTTTGTCAGAGACATCCAGGGGACGGTCAGGAAGAGGGATCGACTGATAGAAGGTTTGATTTATCAACCAGATCATGCAGAGACAAAGAAGATGGTCGAGGACTTCCGCAACCGTACCCGTATTTGATTTTTCTCTTGTATTCTGTATGTTGAGATCACCGCCAGGCATGTTGGCTGGGATCCTCCCTATCATATCAGCTGTATGGAGCATAGTTATGTAACTTCTTGACAAGACAGTTATTCTAATCAATATATAAGGGTTTTTCCAAATATTTTCTTCATGGTTTATCTCGTCTTGCTACCACTGACACTGGAATTGGAGGGAAAATATCTCCAATGCACACATGCACGTTAGCATTTTTGTATTTCTGTTTGAATCATATTGCATAGCATTTAGCAGGTCAGAGCACTTATCCAGCCTTTGTTTTCACCAGAAGGTAATTCTCGGGGAATTGTTTGAGGCAAGAGCAGAGTGTCGAAGACAACCAAGGGGCTGAAGCGGATTTGAACAGAATCAAGCAGCGTAATCAGTTACAGGTAATTGGTAGCTATGTCTGAAGGCGATTTCCAGTTTCCTGACACCCAGGCAGGGTTTACTATGGCGTCCAACCATCAGTATGATTCTATGGAAGGCCTCCCGCGAGTAAACAATCTTACTGCAGACCAAGTTGTGCAGCCAACTGTTGAGAACCGAGATCGGCATGAGCAGTTTCTTGCCCGAAATGAACGCTATCCTCCTGTTAACAATCAATGTGTTGCTTTCCCTGTGATGAATTACCGGAGAGATAATCCAATGACCGGGTTAGTAGATCCAAGAAGACTCCGAGTGTTGGAAGAGCAAATGAAAGCCTTGGAAGCGAAAGATGCTGTTAACCTGGATGCTGTAGCCATGTGCTTGGTCCCTGACCTCGTGTTGCCGTACAAGTTCAAAATGCCGGAATTTGAAAAATACACGGGAGATAGCTGTCCAAAGTTGCATTTGATGATGTTCTGTCGAAGGATGACTTCGTTTGTGCGAAATGATAAATTGATGATCCATTGCTTTCAGTATAGTCTGACTGGGGCATCGTTGAGATGGTATGTGCAATTAGAGAGTAATCAGATTCGATCATGGGTGGATTTAGCCAGAGCTTTCATGAAGCAGTACGATTACAACTTGGATTTGACTCCTAGTCTCGTAGATCTGCAAGGGTTGTCTCAAGCGGAGAATGAATCATTCAGAGCGTATTTGCAAAGATGGAAAGAATTGTCTGCTAGTGTTCAACCACCGCTTCCGGAAAGAGAACTGGTTGACATCTTCCTGGGTACTCTGAAAGGCTATTATTTTGACAAATTGTTCAGTTGCACAAGCTTTGTGGGCCTGATGAGGCTGGGAGAGATTGTTGAGAGAGGACTCAGGAGTGGAAAGTTTCGAGGTGTTCCTTATGTCCCAGTTAATAAGATTGAGTCAGTTGTCAGTTCTCAAGAAGAATGGGAAGGAGATGACGTCACCTCAGAATCTCTAGCATCTCAGGATCAGTTTTCAGACACTTCAAGTCAACGGTCATCCTATCGTCGATCGCGTCAGCATGCTCCACGAAGACCAAGGAAGCCTGAAAGGCAGTTTACTCAGCTACCGGTGTCATACGGTCAGTTGTTGCCAGATTTGGTCAGAAGCGGATTGATAGTGCCGAAAGAGACTAAGCCGGTAATTCCACCTTATCCTCCAGGCTTTGATGCCAGCGCCCGCTGTGAGTACCACGCTGGGGCACAGGGGCATTCAACGAATGATTGTAAAGTGCTTAGAAGTCAGATTCAGGATCTGTTAGACTCTAGCCGTATTTGCATCACTCCTCAAGGTTGTGTTCAGATTAATGATTTTCCGTCTTCTAGTTGTGCGGGTTCGTCAGTTAATGTCATGGAAGACTCCACAGGAAGTGTGTGCTCTGAAGATTGCCAATCAGAAAGTTCGGTTGTATGGGAGAAATTTCTAGAGGTTTTCGCGTCGGATGCCGCATCTGTTTTCTCTGCTTAATCCGTTTAGCTTTTTGTGCATCAGTATTTGTCGACCACCACCAGGATTGTTGGCTGGGGTCGTTATAGTCATACTCATTTGTGCTTACCTGCTGATTTTGTTGGTTGTACATGTATGGGAGATGTTCGTCTGTTTGCTTATAGCTTGGGTTTCTCTTTATCTCGTTATGAATGTGTGGTTGCTTTCCGCATTGCATTATTTTTTAACAGGTATATCAGAACCGTGGGTCTTATTTCTTCATCATCCAGTTTGTTGCAGGAATTCCTTCAGAGATATGGAACAGAATCAGTTTGAATTGAGCGAAGTCCAAAGCCAGCTGGGGCAGATGATGAGAGACATGCAAGAGATGCGTTCAGAGCAGAAGATTCTCAAAGAGGAGAACAGTCAGCTGAAGACCCAAGTGAGCTTGATCATGGAGGTAGTCAAGAATGTGCTTAGGAAAGAAGACGATCAGCTATTTGAAGCCGCAATGAAGAAGCTCGCGCCGTCTGTGCATGTGGAACCTGAGCAGCAACAGAGGATACATCCGGCTCAACAGAGGATCCAGGAAGGGAAGCCAAGGAGAATATTTGAGGCACCACCTATGGCATATGCGGAGCTCTTGCAGATCTTATTGAGGTTTAATCTGGTTGAGAAAAGAACGTTGTCACCACCAACAAAAGCGTTTCCTCAGGGATACGATGCCAATAAGCAATGTGATTTTCATTCCGGGGCATTCGGACATGACATCGAGGGATGTCATGCTTTCAAACACAACGTTCAAGACCTGATTGACTCGCACGATATTGAATTCACGCCGGGCGGCGTAGCTGTGCATATTGCTCCTGTCTCAGTCGATGCTAAGATGACAGATGTTTCCAAAGCTGCAGTGGGTCAGAAGCGTATCCTGGACTCCATGGTGTCAGAATCTCCAGGCCCACAATTGTTGCCTATTCCTGGGGCAGATCTGAGAAAGCAAATGGCTAAGCATAAGGAGAGCGTTAATCAGTACATCGAAGATCAAGAAGCCGATGTTGCATTTGATACGAATGGTGCTCAAGGGTCAACCCGATACCAGCAGCAGCAGCCCCAGCAACAGAATAATCGGGGGCATAAAAGAGGTCAGAATCAAGGTCCTTTGGCAAGCCGTCATTTGGAAACTCCTCCTATACCGTACGCACAGCTTCTGCAGACATTGCTTCAGCTCCAATTGGTTCGTAAAAGAACATTGGCTCCCTTAACGGGACCACCACCACCGGGGTATGATGCTGACGCTACTTGCGAGTTCCATACCGGGGCACCAGGCCATACGGTTGAGAACTGCAAAGCATTTAAGCACAAAGTGCAGGATCTGCTTGATAGTGCAGCAATCAGCTTTGGACCGGGAGGTCCCCAAATCATCTGAATGAAAGAGGAAGAGCTCTATAGTTTGGTTGAGTCGATTGAAAGCAGATCAAGACAGCATTGGGTTGCCTCTAATAAAGATAGCTGGTTCGGCAGCAGGGCAGATGTGAAAGCCAGTTCTCAGAAGCTAGCATATTTTCTTTGTTTTAGCTTGTCATTTCTTTACATTTGTAGTTGCTTTCCTGTTTGAATTTGTAATCTTGTTTGTAAAACTTGGTTGTTTTCATTCAAATTGATGATAATGAAATAAATGTGCATGTTTTGATTGAATCCATTCGTGTTCACTAACTGTTTTGCAAATATCCACTGCTTCGGTCAAGAAGAATTTGGGGAGGATGACGAAAATGACCGACATGCAAATTCCGATATTGTATGCTTTTGAAATAGAACCTGTTGATGATGTACAGGCATTGTTTCAAATCCCTAAACACCGGAGATATAAGGAAGATAATCCCTTGTCAACCCCTTTGAGCCTTGTAGTAGGAGTTTCTTTCTGAAAACGAAAAACCCTCAATCATAACCTGGGGCAGGGTAGGTGTTAGCTAATTTGACCGAGCGTCCAAATTGCAGAAGGAGTGTCCGTTCGAGGATCAATCACGTCCCTAGAGGTCGTGCCTAAAAGACCACAATGGTTCAATCAAGAGTGGGGCAGCCACATCATTTCCCAAAGAGTCAAACAACCAGTGTCGCACGACCTGTTCGAAAAAATGATGAAAAAAAGAATCAAAAGCCCGCTAAGTCAAGAAAACTTCAAAACGAATGACTTAGGCAAAAATGAGGGCATCCCGCTGGACTTAAAAGAATCAAAAGAAACTCAAAAGGAGTCAGTCCAGGCAAAAGTTAGGGATATGAAAAGAAAAGATGAAAGGATCAAAAGAAAAGCGTCGATGGAAATACGAGTCGTGTGACCACAAGTGTCAAAGACGAAAAGTGAGTGGCTGTCACTCCAAAATCCAAAAGTTTCTCGAACTATCACTCCTATCTTCCAACCTCTGAGAGGTGAGCGCTAAGGTCAAATTAGCTGAACGTAGGATGGGAGAACATCAAGGAGAATGGGTGGGTTAAAAATAAACTTTGAGCCTCTATCCTTTTTTTCAAAACCATGAACCTGACCACATTACAACCTTCAAAAGTCCTAATTGAAGCAGGTTGTTTCGAAAGCATACTCCGGTAAAGGTCGCGTCGATTCTGACTCCTAAAAAGGTTCCTCTTACCATGTTGGTACTGATGTTGATAAATGTTTTATGCATTATATGCCATAAGCTGTTTTTCCTTTTCCCAGTGAACAGATTGGATGTCAAAGCTGTCATATGTGTTGCGTTAATACATCTTTTATGCAGAACAACTTGTTTTACTTGCGAGTAAGCGCTTGACAGCAGAAAAGCTTCCTACAATGGAAAGTATGGTCAAGATAGAATGTGGAGCGCCCGAATGTTCCGAGAGCAGGGGCAAGCTTTATTGTGATTCCCAGTCAGGTCAGCTTCTCGAAGTCAGTTATTCTGGGGGCAATCAGGTTGAGATTTGGTGAATACGGTCAAGAGTACTACTCTGAATCAGATAATCAGGGGCAAGGTCATGGCAGTCAGGGGCAGACCATCTTAAGTACGCAGAAGTTATTCAAGGAGTAGGTGAGGTGAAGTATCTCAGAAGTTCAGAACGCTGAGGCATGTTATATCAGACCATCAAGGAATAGATCTGCAGATTTCCTTTCAGGGACTATCCCCACAGAGATCCCGTAGGCTGGGGCATATCAGAAGCAAAAGGATTGTTGTTCTCCGTACCTACAGGGTCATTCAGAGTTATTTGAGCGGATGCAGTCGATTTTCGAGAGCGAGATGAATGCAGGAAGTCATGTTACTATCCCTTGACTCTTCACTAAAAGGCTGTGTATTCAAGAAAAATGTTTTCCAGCGTCAGTTGTGCCTGACCCAGCAAGATAGCTTAAGAGCTCAAATCCATGTTTGCGATTACTGTGAAGCCCGTCCGTGCTAGCGCATCAATTTCCAGATCCGAGCTTCGTCAGTACGCAGGAGGACTCCCTCCATTTTCTCCAGCAAAGACCAATTTGCCATTGGTATGGGTAAGCTATTCCCAGAGGAGTCTAATCATATTCAGCACGTCTGCTATTTTACAACGGAGTTATGTTCCCCAGCAGGGTATTACTTCGTCGAGGTGTTCGGTTAAGTCCTCAATATCCCCAGCATGGTTGATTTCACTCTCCCAGCATTTATTTTGCTAGGACGATTCAGTGATATCCGGGTTATCCCCAGCAGAGTTGGCCTCGCCTTCAGCATTTATTTTGCAGAAGTGGTTTTCTGTACCCGGCCCTCTCCGGCAGCTCGAGCCTGCACTAGCATATTGCATGCATCATATTTGCATCATACTCGCATATCATTGTCAGAATGCGTAGCATTTCCATCCAGGATGGAGCATTACGCTGTAGAAAGATTAAAGCATTTGCATATGCATACAAAGCATAAGTCAGGTTTTCTACCAGCCTCATATGGCGCGTGAATTACTCTGTGATCAGTTCAGGGGCATTTATCCAGCAACAGTATTCAGACAGTTCAGCAGATTATTTGTATCAGATCTTATGATAGTTGTGCTTTGATCAAGCAGTCATCTGATACCGACAGGCTTTCCTTCCCGTCAATTCATATTGACGATGTGTTCCTCCAATAAGTGGATTTCTCCGTCTAGCATTAGACGTCTTGAGTATGAATGTGGTTTTCTTTCCGTCTATCCATAGACGATGTGAAGTTGCGGGTGGTCACAGTAGGGCTGCCAGGAGGGGTTTCCCCCAGGATGTGCTTTTCTTACCGTCTATCAGTAGACGATGTGAAGTTTCAGGCAATCTTCAATGGAGTTCAGAATAAAGTTTCTCCAGCAAGTGGCTTTTCTTTCCGTCTGTCAGCAGACGATGTGAAGTTTCGAGCTACTGTTCAGCGGGTTTCTTATTGCCAGATCATACATATGATGAGGTGTTTTCCCAGCGAGTCTTCTCCGGCTATCCTTAGTTGTTGAGGGGTTTCAAAATGACTTTGGATATTGGTTCTCTTTCTGGTTATTGGATAGGATGACGTTTAAGAGAGACTTTTCTGACCATCAATCCCTATTGATGTCGAGGCTCTTCGAAGAATGTTCAGTTTTCGTGATTGTCGATTCTTATTGACGACATGTTTCTTAAAAGGTGGTTTTCTTCCCGTCAGTCCATACTGACGATGTGGCCCCTTCAAAGATGTTGATCTTTCCATCAATTTCCGTAGACAGAGGGATTCTGAGATTCAAGGGATGGTGTGGAATTGCGTTATGGTGTCTTTCCGTCTATTCTTAGACGATGCGAATAATGATTTGTTCATCAATCAGGATGATACCGTCTACCCTTAGACGATGCGAATAATGATTTGTTCATCAATCAGGATGATACCGTCTACCCTTAGACGATGCGAATAATGATTTGTTCATCAATCAGGATGATACCGTCTACCCTTAGACGATGCGAATAATGATTTGTTCATCAATCAGGATGATACCGTCTACCCTTAGACGATGCGAATAATGATTTGTTCATCAATCAGGATGATACCGTCTACCCTTAGACGATGTGAATAATGATTTGTTCATCAATCAGGATGATACCGTCTACCCTTAGACGATGTGAATAATGATTTGTTCATCAATCAGGATGATACCGTCTACCCTTAGACGATGAGAATATTGATTCGTTCATCAATCAGGATGATCCCGTCTACCCTTAGACGATGTGAATAATGATTTGTTCATCAATCAGGATGATGCCGTCTACCCTTAGACGATGTGAATATTGATTTGTTCATCGATCATGATGATTCCGTCCACCCTTAGACGATGTGAATTGGGAGATTAATGTTGTCTTCCCGTCTATCATTAGACGAAGGGAGTATTCAATCAGGGTGTCTTCCCGTCCATCTTTGGGCGATGTGAGTATACTTCTCTTCCTGTCTATCAGTAGGCAATGTGAAAGAATCAGGTATTTTGTTGCAGCTCTCGGGTTTGTTACACGGGGTATCACAAGCAACGGGTATTCAAATCAGGAGTTCTTTATCAGATGATTAATCAGTTTGGTGCCATAATAACTGGACCCGGTTTTCTGGACTTTATTCTCCAAGCAGTTTACAGTATATGCTCGCGGTTGGCAAATTTTCGGGTTTTATTTGTATTCAACCGTCTCGTACCTCTGAAGGTCTGAAGGCTGAGCGCTCTTCAAACCCTTCAGGTCCAAGTCGCTTGAATAGGGGCAGCTGTTGCACCCTAAAATTTGACCAACTGATTCTCCTATCTGACTCATGGTTTAAATTCATATTCGCAGCTCAGATGTATGATTTTTGTGCACAAGCAGAGGATATCAGGGTTACAGCTTGATTTTTGTCTATCAGATATGGCAGACCCAGTCCAGATTATCGGGGTTTTATTTTCGGGAAATTGTGCGCTCCTCGGTGATTTTTCAGTGATTTTGGGATATTCTGATGCCCGGGGATCTCCGTTCGATTCAATCTGGTCTCGTGCGCTTTTATGGGAGTCATTTGCATTCATCTGCATTTTTAGGATTTTTATAGACTTTTTGTGAATTTTTAACAGGCTTTATAGAATTTTTCTGGAATTTAAATAGGGTTTTTGAATATTTTAATAGCTTAATTCTCTTTTTTAGGATTTTATAGATTTTTAAAATAGTTTTTAGAATAAATAAGATTTTGAATAGTTTTAGAATAATAAAGAAAAAGGATAACATAGTTTTTCTTTTATTGCTAATAGATAATCATTTTTTAGAATTTTTCTATAGATTTTAAATAGGTTTAATGGTTTTTTAGATAATATAGAAAATGATACAGTTTTTCCTTTATTAATGGATATTAAATAATATTAGATTTTTAATAGAAAATTAGATTGATTTGGAATTAATTAGGATTAATTGAATTTTTAGAGTTAATTAGGTTCTTAATCACTTTTTAGAGTTTAATTAGGTTAATTGAGGTTTTTTAGATTTAATTAGGATTAAGATAGTTGATTAGGGTAATTAGTTAATTAGATGCTAATTGGTATTAATGAGAGTTAATTAGGTTTAACTGTGTTAATTCAGTTTTTTGTACAGTTTTTTTTATTCATTTTCGTGGGCCCAATTGGGAGGCCCAGTATTGCTTTTTTGTCCAGAAAAATGGGTCCAGAAAATAGTCCAAAAATAATCCAAAGCAGTCAGCGTCCAAACTTCCAGCGTGCACCAGAACAATCCAGAAGTTTCCAGCGCATGTCAGAGTAATAAATAGTGGCCACGTGTTGGCCATGCAGAGGCCCCACCTTTTCGTTTCCCAGCATCCCACGTGTCCCTCATTCTCTCTCTCCCTCAGCGCATGCACACCACGTGTCTCCCTCACTTCCTCACCGGTGACTCCTCGCCGGGCATGCAAAACCGGCGGTAACGGACTCCGGCCACCGTCAACTAACTCCGGCCACCACCTAACCACCAAGATCTCCAGAATCCCCAGATCTTCATCTTCTTCCTCCGATCTCCTCCCATCAACCTTCATACCTTCATCCCAATTTTTTCCAGAAACTCATCATCTTCATACAACAATATTTCCAGAATCCTTCGTTCACCAACATCAATCTTCATCGTCTCCATCCAATTTTTCCAGAAACGCTCATACACTCATCGTTCTTCATCAACGTTTCCCAGAAATCATCATCAATTCATACAACCTAATCTCCAGAAATCACCTTGAACATCAACCTTCATCGTCCTCAAGCAACTTTTCCAGAAACCCTAAACATTCATCCTTCAAGCAAGAACAACTCAGAAACTTCAAACGGCGGTCAATCCTCAAGCCAGATTTCCAGGAATCCACCAGGAGGATCTTCAACTTCATCAACCGATCCTAGTTCCTCTCGCGCGATTTTCCTCAAAGATCTTCAGAGTTCACCAAATTTTTAAAGAGATCCATCCGTTGTCAGAATTCTTCATAGGCGCTCATCAGAACTCCAGATTCTGAGTTCTCTTCAAGACGACTCAAGACCTTCGTGTTAAAGGTTCCAGAAGCTTCAAGATTCGCTCATCCAGGTGCGTGTTCCTTCGATCCTTGTTTGCATCTTGCTTGATTGTCGAAGCGTATGGAGTTAATTTTGTTTTGAAGAAGATTTAGTTTGGATGTAGGACTGAGAGGGGAAGGATGGTGAGGTGTATTAGGGTTCAGTTTAGATTGTTGTGAGGATTCGTTTGATGTCTGAGAGTTTCAGATAGGGGAGAGATGAGGGAGAGGAGAAAGATGAACAGAGCGGCGTTAGGGTTGAGAGGTGAGGATGAACAGTACTAGGGTTAGGGGAGGAGAAGTTCGTTTTGTTCTCTGAGTAACTGGATTAGGGTTTGTTTGGATTGGGCTTAGGCCCAAGCGTGTTTCTGAACGCTGCACCTCCCAATTTGCTTTCCCTCCCTTAGCGTGTGAGACTGAGCGGATTGAATTGGGCCTTAAGCCCCAAAATTGCTAACTGCGCCCCCTGGGAGTAAGCCCAGTAGTAATATTAACTGGAAATTGCTAATGCAACACCCCCCCTGCGTTCCAGTTCAGTTCTTTATTGTTTTTTTGGTTAGTAAGCCTGGGCCCTGCGCCCAACTGCTGTTGGCACCCCCCAATCAGGGCCCAGCTAGAAATCCCTCATAAAACCATTGCTGATGGAACCCCCCATGTCATTTTCTTTTCTTTTATTTTTCCTTTTATATTTTCATGTTAAATAATTCCTAATAAATGTAAATAATGGTTTTTTTTCAATAATTCTTTTTTCTTCTTTTTCATGAAAATGTTTAGAAAATTAAATAAAAATAAAAATGGCATTTTATTTTTATTTCCTATTTTTGTGCATATTTCCCCAATTAATTGATTTTTTTTTTTTATATTTTCAATGCATGCGCATCATTAGAAAATTCATAAAAAATGGTAGAATTAGTCAAATAATTCCGTTCTTTTTTCTGTAGACTCGTAATTCAGTGTAGAATTTTATAGTACAAAAAGATTAGCTCAATCATGCATTTTCATTTTAACTGCATTTTTTCATTGTTATTGATGTTTGAATAATTGGTCTGTGAATATGTCTGTGTTGCTGATTTTAGTTCTTTCATCTGGTATCGAATTTTGTTCTGATTTTTCAGTATGCTGTCCTAGAGCCATGTAGGTCTCCCATTAGATTTTTGATAGATTTTTGTAGGGTGTTCTGATGTGATTTGTCTGAGCCTGAAGATAGGAGAAGTCTTGGTGACTTCTGACTTTGAAGTTCAACTGTGGTTGAACTTCAGAGATAGTCTCCTGTGGTTTGTTGGCCTGTGGGTTCTTCTGGAAGGTGGGAGCTGATTGAAGTCCTGTTGGAGCTTGCAAGGATGCAGTGGATTGAGGCTTAGTCTAGGAGCTTGTTGTCTGTTTGTGAGGTTCGAGATCCTGAAGTTTGAAGGGGGTTTATAGTACTTTCCTGAGGAAGGCACTATGAATGACTTTCATTCCTTCCTTCTCACCTCTTTCTTAAGTATCCAATGATGTCGGAGCCGACTTGTGAGTTTAATTCCTCCTGAGGAGGGATGTAAACTGATCACAGGTTGTTGAGCCACATGGGATACGATTCCTAAGTGGAAGCCTCCTAGTACTTTCCTGAGGAAGGTCCTATGGGTCTATTCACTTAGTTCCACTAGTTTATCTAGGATTTCTTAAGTATCCAGTGATGTTGGAGCCGACTTGTGAGTTTAATTTCTCCTGAGGAGGAATGTAAACTGATCACAGTTGTTGAGCCGCGTAGGATACGATTCCTAAGTGTCAGCCTCCTAGTACTTTCCTGAGGAAGGTCCTATGAGTATGCTCACTTAGTTCCCCTAGTGCATATAGGTATTTCTCAAGTATCCCGTGATGCCGGAGCCTTCATGTGAGTTTAATTTCTCCTGAGGAGGAATGTAAACTGATCACAGTTGTTGAGCCGCATAGGATATGACTCCTGAGTAGTAACCTCCTGGTACTTTCCTGAGGAAGATACCATGAGCTTGTCTGCTTAGCTTCCTTTCTCTGGTAAGCTTGTTCTGAAGCTTGGAGACTGGGATTGATTCCTCTTGCCTAGGAGTTTGTTTAGATCTCTGCTTAGGGTTTTGTATAGAGTTCTGTTTAGAGATAGATTAGGAGCTTGTTTCAGGTTTGTTAGAGGCCCTGCTCAGGGTTAGTCTCTTTGTATTGTTTGGCTTGTGTGATGTTATGTTGCATTAGACTTAGGTGTTCATCTAGATAGTTCTGAATAGGTGCATTTTAGAAGTAGACTGTGTGTGCATAAGAAGTTGAGGTGGTCCTCCTTCTGCTTGTTTGTTATTGCGTGGCTTTGCTTGTCGGTATTTGGTAGAGCTGAGCTCCCTTGCCTTTGTGGTTTGCGGCCTCTGTGCCTTGTTTGTCTAATCATTGCATTCATGCATATTTTCAGTATTTCTTTACGTTGCAGTTTCTTGTTTGTAGTTTAATCCTGTTGCCATGATCCCTTAGGAGCTCTGACTTCTCCGCTGCGGAGTTGTTATGATAGACATTAGGGTGGTCAGCCAGGTGATAGCAGTAGGTAGATTCCCCTGTTTCTCAGCTATAGTTTTAGGGTTTCCCCTTCCCTTTCTGTAGGAGTTTTTGAGTAGCTTGACCCGTAATTAGCTGAACTACAGCTGCTCTGATTCTTCGTTCCAGACGAAGATATGTAGGCATAGGATGCGATATCCTAGCGAGCACACTAACGACTAACCTTTGTTCTCTCGCGGCTGTGCGATCGAGACTTTCCCGCTAACGACTAATTGTTATCCCTTTCTCTCGCCCGAGTGCATTTGAGACCAGATCGTAGTTGTAGGTTCCCGAGCCTTTAGGACCAGTTTGTTTTCTCACTGCTGTGTGAGAGCCCCTGTTTACCCGTAGTTAGCCGAACTACGTTTGCTCTGATCTTTCATTTCAGATGGAAGTACGTAGGCACAGGACGCGATGTCCTGGCGAGCAACCTTTCCCCCGTTTAGACGTAGGCAGTCGAACTACGTTGACTCTGACTTTCCCATTGCACGAGGGAATACGTAGGCCCAGAACACCGTATGTTCTGTCGAGTCCTGTCCTTTTATTTTCTTTTCAGACCAGCCATTAGCGTAGATAGATAACACACCCTTTTACCCATAAACACCAAGCGTGGATCCCATCGAGTACGATGGACGTGAGGGGTGCTAATACCTTCCCCTTGCGTAACCGACTCCCGAATCCAGGTTTTGGTTGCGATGACCATACCTTTTCCCGTCTTTGCGAGGTTTACTTCGAGCGTTTCCTTTCCCGCTCTGAGGGATAAATAACGCACGGTGGCGACTCTCCTGTCAAGCCGGCGCCGATTTTCGCAGTAGCGACACTGTGCTCGGCTGAACTCTATACAAGCATACAATGATATAAACCAGAATGTGATAGGAGAAGCTAGTCATTTGTCAGAGTATTCCTTCTCTGCTCATAACAACATTATCGATCCCACTGCAGAGCTTGGGGCAAAAACAACTGTAGGACCGCATTGTATGTTGGGGGAAGGCTCGCAGATGGGTGACAAATGCAGTGTAAAACGATCTGTCATTGGCCGCCACTGTAGGATAGGTGTCGATGTTAAGGTTGTTAATTCAGTAGTTATGAACCATGTTACTATTGGTGATCTTTGTTCAATACAAGGTTCTGTCATCTGCAGCAATGTACAGCTCCAAGAACGTGCAATACTAAAAGATTGCCAAGTTGGAGTAGGCTTCGTGGTCACTGCAGGTAGTGAATGCAAAGGGGAGGTATTGGCTAATAAATGAAACTGGAATGTAAAAAACCAGGGAGGGGAAATGCATAGCAATTTAACTTCTGCGCTACTTCAGCGTTGCTTAGAGCAAATTTTGCGGTTTTTTACTGTCGATAGTTACGATTTGGAGATCATGGCAGGAGGAACAAAGAGATTTGAATATTTCCAATCTGTAGCTCTGTCATTTGCATTTTTATTCTCTTATAACCATAGTTTGAAAATAGCTTCAATTCAATGGGTGTTGAGTATTTTGTTTCTTTTGTATAAACAACTATCCATTGTTTCCTCTTAAAACTCGAACTTCTGCCATTCAAATGTACTATGTTATAAGAGACTTGGCTGTTGGTATCATATAGCTGCATTAAAGTGGTATGATCCTGCATAATCAGCCCCCACTACTGCAACCTTCCAACAAACCTTAGGCCTGCTGCACTCTGCTACACAAACATACTCTGCACAACCAGCCCACACACCTGCATAAACAATACACAGCAGTTGTACCTGCACCAAAGCCACTCCAGACAAACAGCCATGCCAGACAAGCTCTGCACCAGCTGTACCGGCCTGCTGCACTCTGCTACACAAGCATACTCTGCTAACAACAGCAGCCTGTAAAAAACCATCCCTCAAAACACAATAAAACGACCACTTGCAAAAAAACATTCACATCACATCTTGAATCATTCACACAAACTACACTTCAAGAATATAAACCATCACTCCTTACTCACAATAACATACTCCAATCTCTTTAACATATCACGATTCCTCCTTAGAACTTCATCAACAAACTTCAATCACCTTTCAGAAATCCATCTCCTCACACCGCGTCTCGCGCCAACTCAAACTCCAAAAGTAATCTCGACAACTGGTTCTCCTAGAGGATATTTATGCTATTGTATCACCCAACCAAACAACTGATACACTCACTAGCTGGTGACCATCCACCGCAAGCTGAAACCAACATGTGACCAAGCAGTTCCAAAAGCGAAAACGGAGGTCATTTTCACAAACACATGGTGTGCAATCCCATTCGAACTATACCATACGCATCACCTTGCTCGTTCCATGACCAGGCGGTATTCATCCCTCTTTAAAACACTGCTTCACTAATTTCCTTCACAACAACAACATACGAACCGCAACTCTTCAACTCAAATTCAACCCAAACTCACCCCCCAAAAAATTATGTTCTTCATCTTCAACCTATTCTTCTTCCTCAATCCGTCTTCAACCCATAACCTGACCCTATTCAACCTTCTACAACTTTCAGTATTCACCCAATCCTAAAAATAAGTCCAGATCGGAGAGTGTGAAAACCAGAAACGAAAGGAGAGATGAAACAAAGAACAAGTGAAATGTAGAGAAGGATTCAAACCGGTAATCTCAGCGGCGAACATAAGCAGATCGAGCGAGGACGGTGAGAAATTAAAGGGGAAGACGACTGAAGCTCGACGAATATGTCCTGCATACACCGTTTTTCTTGTTTTCATTTTGTTTTGGAGAAGAAGGATCATGATTTGTACAAATTGGGGAATTGATTTTCTGAGATTTTGGTTCAATACAGGGGCCGTGTTTGGATATCAGGTAGATTTCCATTTTGTTCTTTTGATTTAAACGTTAAACTAGGTTTGGGTCAAATCCCAATTCATTTTGAGAAGGTTCGAGCCGCCGCCCCCCTGTCTTCGTTCTTTTCTTTGTTTTTTTTATTATTTACTTATTTTAAATTAAAAGTAAATTATTTAATTATTATTATATTATTATTATATATATTGTATTTAGTTATTATGTATATACATATTGAATTGTTGTTTTATTATTTTCTTTTATCTAACATGTTTATAGTCTACATTTTAAATTATATATTATTTTTAGAGTTTATATCATATATTGATTGTATATATTATTTGATTTCCATATTTTTTAGAATATAGTATTTAGAAGTTTTTATTTTTATTTTTGAAGTTGAATCTCTTTCTCTTTTGTTATTGGGCCTTTTGTCCCATTTTCCTTGTTTGGGTCGATGACGAGACCTCCGTAATTCATTACCAGTCAAATTATTGATGAGTAATGTTGGATCTAAGACCACCTCTTTTCTCTCTTCATTACTTGTCCCGACTCGATTCAAAAACATTGTCAAACAATCTTCAAAATCAAATTATCTTTGTATTGAATTAAAAAGAGGAGATTGGGTGTAGACCTCTTCTTCTTCGAGCGTAGGGATGCCCACTGTAGTGAGGGTGGTCTCGATGCTCGTCTGTCAATACAAAGACGCTTCCAACATTTCCTCATAAAACCTCGGTCTCGTACCGAGTATACTTTCAGTAATAAATCAAATTATCTTTGTATTGAATTAAAAGAGGGGATTAAGTGTAGACTTTCTTCCTCTCCGAGTGTAGGGATGCCCACTGTAGTGAGGGTGGTCTCGATACTCGTCCTTCAATACAAAGATGCGACTTTATCTACCTCTCCTTTCACAACTTCATTTCGTAACCCTTTCTCACCTAAAACCTCGGTCCCGTACCGAGTGCATTTTCAAATCTTTTCATAACAAAAACTTGAATGGTCGTGGAGTGGTTAGGCGTAGGCCTTCTCCTATCCCGAGTACTGACGTTTACCGTAGGGTTCTCTGTCGCAAAGCACTTACCATTCAAAACCAAAAACATCTCTAATAAGAGAATGAAGTTCTCTTTGCATTGAATTAAAGAGAGAGGATTAAGTGTAGGCCTCTTCTTCTCCGAGCGTTGGGATGCCCACTGTAGTGAGGGTGGTTTCGACGCTCGTCTTTCAATACGAAGACGCCTCGTTCGCCACACCCTTTTATGACAAAAACTTTGAGACAGTGAATTGGGTACTACCCGTAGGGGTTACTATCTGAGGACCGGTTTCGCCCCCTAAAAATAATTCAACAAATCAAATGTGACTTCTTGCCTCGCGTGGCGAAAACTAATCAATCTTTCAAAAGGATATGTTACGTCCGTTCTACCGCAAACAGGTAACGCCTAAGTCTCCAACGAGCGAGCAGCGAAATACCTAACTGCTAGAATGCGCACGATAGCATCATCCATAAAAAACATCAACAAACCGTAGGCCAAACTACGGATGCTCTGATTCTTTACTTCGTTCAAGTAAAGATACGTAGGCACAAGGGCCACAATCCTTGTCGAGCACATTCCCCCCATATCTGTAGTTCCCCGAACTACGTCGACTCTGACTTTCTCACATCTATTGAGAATACGTAGGCATAGGACTGCGAAGTCCTACCGAGTCTGTTCTTTCTCTTTTTCCCTGTTCTCTCTTTCCTCCTAACTTTCCTGTTTCTAACCCTTCTTTTACCCTGTGGAACACTCCCTATAGCATAATGTTTTAGCAAATATAAATTCACACATTGACAAACAAAAGGTTCCCATCGAGTACGATGGATGCGAGGGGTGCTAATACCTTCCCCTCGCATAACCGGCTTCCGAACCCGTTCTTGGTAGCGAGACCATCTTATCCTTTTCTTTCTAAAGGTTTTCTCGATATTTTACTTTCCCCTCATGGGATAAATAAAGTTCGGTGGCGACTCTTCTGTCTATCTTTTTCGCCTCCCCGTCGTTGCACGATGCATTTTTCGAGTAGCGACAATTATCAAGTTAGAAAAGTTTAATTCCCCACTACCAATCATCTTATCCAAGTAAGGACCTTGCAAAGTATCCATGAACATGTCAACCAATTCTCTGTCTAGAAGTGGTGGTTGAGCGTGAGCAGCTAACTCTCTCCATCTCTGCATATACCCTCTAAAGGATTCATTGTCCGCTTGAGATAAGTCTTGTAATTGCATGCGACTGGGAGTTATGTCGAGGTTGTAATTGTATTGCTTCATAAAGGCATTGGCTAGGTCTGACCATGATCGGATGCAACCACTCTCTAACTGCATGTACCAACTCAATAATGACCCACTCAGACTGTCTTGAAAACAGTGAATCATAAGCTTGTCATTATGGACATACGAAGTCATTCTTCTGCAAAACATCACCAAATGCTACTTCGGACAACTATCTCCTTTGTATTTCTCGAAATTTGGTGTCTTAAACTTCGGAGGCATCTCAAGGCCTGGCACCAGACACATGCTCGAAGCATTCAGATTGAGAGTATTCTGACCCATTAGGGCGTCGAGCTTTTCCTCCAACAAACGATATCTTCTCATAAACTCAACAGTCTGTGAGTCCTTAGGATTAGTCTTCGGAATATCCCCTTGAAGATCTGACATAGAAAAAGTGAAATTCTGATAGTCTGTGTCATTGAGAGAAGATGAATGTCTATCTCGGATAATGGTATGCTCTTGTATAACTTGATCTTCAACAGGAATCTGCACAGACTGAGCTTGAGCAACATTGTTCACTGAAGGTGGAATAACATCCTCATTAACTGGAGTCCTCTGAATATTGGCATCTCGCCTTATCATAGCTGCCATGGCCTCCATGAGCTGATCTAACTGATTCTTCATCAATTCAAACTCTGCCCTTGTAACAACTGAATTCTGCTCTCCTGAGTTCATGATTCTTCCAAAATCTAATTCAAGTCCAATGCGAGTGTCGGGAAATCAACTGCGGGTTTGACAAAAAGATGGATTAGCTCTCTGCTTCGGCTGAGGATGGATATGCAAGAATGAGATGTTAATGCAATGCAAAATGCTAATGCAACAAACATTGGATCAATGCTTCCACACATATTATGAATAACTGTTGTGTCGCTGACTGGATAAGTTCAAGAGTCTGCTCTGAAGAAAATACCGGAATACCATAATATCCCGAATACCATAATACCAAGCTGATAAATTCCCACTGATAAGAAGACCAAAAAACCGGGTTGGTTGAAAGTCAAAGTTTCCTGCAAAAACCCTTCCAACTGACAGGTAGGACCTAGTCTCTGAAAAGGTACGACATCCTATGCAGGTCATCAATATCATGGACTCTCGGGTCGAGAAACGATGATACGTTCACCATTTCTGGTTTGGCATCATGGTCAAACAAGGAGGTCTCAACTGACTCCCCAATGAACGGTCTTCAGAGTCGTTAGTTTTCATATCCAACATCCCATCAACTGTCCAAAACGCACAGGATAGGACGTCTTCAAAGAAAACCTCGTCTGGACGCAAATTTCATGAGGGCTCTTGCATGCCAAACATGCAAGCCCGCAATACTATCCACACTAATACTAGGTGTGTACTCAAACCTGGGTATTGGGCTTACCTCTCAATGAAACAACCCACCCAACAGCACAACAGCAATAGTATAATAACAAAAATAAAGTGCAGAAAATGTAAATGCAATAATATACAAAATACAACACACAAATATACACACCAAAAAATATAAAGCAAACAAGCGCTAGGATTAACTCGCATAGGGAAACAGATCCCCAGCAAAGTCGCTAGCTTCCGCAACTGCGAAAAAGGGGTCGGCGGAAACAAACAGAAGAGTCGCCACCGAACGTTATTTATCCCAAAATTAGGGAAAGGAAACGATCGAAGAAAAACTAAGAGAACGAGAAAGACAAGGTCATCGCAACCAAATCTTGGGTTCGGAAGTCGGTTATGCAAGAGGAAGGTATGAACACCCCTCATGTCTACTGTACTCAACGGGATCCACGCTTGTTGTCTAATCTATGGGTGAATGACTATCTAGAAGTTACTGCTAAACGGGGGTAAAGAGAAATAACAGACTCGATAAGACATCGCCGCCCTATGCCTACATATTCCCTCGTGCAATGGGAAAGTCAGAGTCGACGTAGTTCAGAAAACTACGAGTGATGGGGGGAAGGTTACTCGCCAAGGCATCGCCATCTTGTGCATACGTATCCTTATCTGGTATGAGAAATCAGAGCAAACGTAGTTCGGGTAACTACGGGAAAAGGCCTCGATCGCATTGGGGCAAGAGAAAAGGTTCTAGATAACAGGTTGGTCTCGATTGCACTAGGGTAAGAGAAAGGGAAGTTAGATGTTAGTGTGCTTATCAAGGATATGAATCCTCGTGCCTACGTATCCTCATTAGGGAATAAGGAATCAGAGCATCCGTATTTCATGCTACTACAGGAAAACGGGACCTCGATCGCACGGGGGCGAGAGAAAGATCCTAGGCCTGAAACGCCTTAACGGAAGCGAATTGACTTTGTTTGGGACGCGTACTACACTAAAATCTATGACATGAGAGCGAATGCGTCGCATATCGCCCTCGAGGCATACGCTAAACACTCTAGACAAGCGAGGAGAAACCCCTCTCTCGTCATTTCCCACGTATTTAAGGCTCGTGGCGCACAATACTCATCGTGGTTATTAAGCGTTTTGAATTATTGTTTGACAGTGTTAGTGAACTGAATCGGGAAAAAATATGACGCTAAACCATCGTAGCCCGACTTATGATGGAAGTCGAACTATAGGAGGTCGCGTAAATTGATATCCATACTATGGCCAAGATAGAGAAATGATATTGAGGATCATTCTCTGATTTAATTGTGTCGCATGGACCAAAGAAAGGTGAATCTCGTCTTAATCGCAAATATTATGTCGATTAATCGAAGGTAGCCTATCACTATCCCAAAGTAAAGAAAATGACCCAAATAGTTATTTTCCATAGATTTGAAGTTATGAAGGTTATCGACTTCGATAAACCGACGCTTACGAATCAAAAGACATCATAGATCGAGAAAATTAAATAAAATCGGAATGAAGAAGAAATGAGGAGAGAAAAAGTGGGTGGTCTCGGGCAAACCGTAATCTATCAATAATTTGACTGGTAATGGTTTTAGAGGTCTCGTTATCGACCCAAATGAAATGTGTGTAATGAAATCAAGGTGAAATAAAATCAAGCGCAACTTAATATCATCACAAATCAATTTATATAACGAAGTATTTTAACAAAAACCTAACTAACCAAAAATCAAGAAATCTTTAGAAAATTATATTAAAAATGAAACCTCTAAAACTAATTAGAAAAATATATTAATAAATCTAAAAAAACTATTTAGAAAAATATTAGAAATCTAAGAAAAAATTGAATTAGAAAAACAAAGTTAATTTACTCTAAAACTAACTTAGAAAAATAATATAAAAGAAAATTATAAACTCTGAAATTTATTTAGAAAATATAAAAACTTATTTAAAAGTAATGTTTTATTAAAAAAAAAAAAAGGGGTTTATACAAGAACATGAGGGAGGGGTGCGCTGAATGGTGTGTTTGCAATAAGGGTTCCAAAAACCCAGAACCTCAAAACGGAATCCGCTTACTCGTTTCACATTTAACCCACCTCATAATAGATACAAAACCAAAAAAACTTAGGAAATCAATTCGTTCGTCAAAAAAATCAAACGAACCCCAAAAAGAAAACTTCATGGCGGCCATGGAAGCACAACCTTCTCTTCGTGATCTTTTCTGACCTCTCGCTCTCTCCTTCGTATTCATTTTGAAACCCTCTCACTTGTTCCTTTTTCTTTCCGTTTCTCTGGTTTTGGTTTTTGGTATTTGGAGTTGTGGGTTTTTGAAAGTTATTCTTGGTTTTTGTAGTTTTATTGTTGGTTAGTAAGAAAAATGAGGGTGATGATTTGCAGAAGGAAGAAGTTTTGGTTTATGGGTTTTAGGAGGATCCGAAGGGGAGCTCATGGGTATGAATGAAGAAGATGGTTAGCGGTTGTAACGATGGAGAAGGAGAAGTTAGGGTCTGTTGAAATAAAAAGAGGGGTTTCGATTGGGGTGGTTTTCGTTGGATTTGGGTTTCGCGGTTTGCTGAAAGTGGCGGAGGTTTTGAGGTTATGGAGGTTTGGAGTTTAACGGTGGAATTGGAAATGGAAGTTTGAAGGAAGAGGAAAACGGCGGCGGATGAGAAGTAGAGGAAGATGGGGATGAGTGAGGTGGCGGCTGGCTCGGGTTTTCCGCGAAAGAAGATGAACAGTCAAAGGGGGCGGCTAGGTTAAAACATGGAAGAAGACAATGAACAATATCTTCCTTTTTATGCTGAAACCAACGTGTCTTTCTTTATTTTAATTTTATCTTTTCTTGTTTTTTTTAAATTAATAATCCTGATCTAAATTCTAATTCCACTTCAAACTAATTAAATAATAAATCTTAAATCTATTTCTAAATTAAAATTCTAACCCTATTTCTAATTAAATCTAATTAATTAATATTACATCCTTACTATTATTAACATAACTAAATCTTAAACTAAATATTAACTATTAAAAACTAATATTAAAAAGGTTAAATAAAATCCTAACTAATCTAAATAAATCACAAATAAAAATGAAAAAGTTAAGTAAAACTCAAAACCGAAAAAGCGAACGCGCCTAAAATATCAGCGCGAAACAAACCACTCGGAAGAAATGCAACACTCTGTCCAATTTCAAAATAAAAACTTATCCGTCAAAGTGGTTTCAACCGTCCAAAATGCGAACAAAGCGACTGTAATTCCGATAAATCTATTTCGGCTGATAACATGGACAGTATGCGAGAAATGATCGACCTAAATGATATGCAGATGAATGCGAAGCAAAAGCCAGAGCAAATTTTGGGGTGCAACACTACCCCTAAGTAGTTCATAGGGTGTTTTTTTTCTAAAATATGATGTATTAAAATACTATTCAAGATATAACAAGTCGTGTTAATAGCATCATCTCAAAAGTACTTTGGCAGATTACCTTCATTAAGCATAGTCCTCGCCAACTCCTCTAAAACACGATTTTTACACTCGACAACATCGTTTTGTTGTGGATTTTTAGGAGCGGAGAAGTTATGCTCAATGTCATATTTATCACAATACTTCTCAAGAGGAGGTTTTGAAATTCTCCCCCATGATCATTTTAGATGGAAATGATTTTCAAATTCATCTTAGTTTGGAACAATTTAGCAAATTGTTTAAAAGCCGGATAAGTCTCATCTTTACTAGTCAAGAACATGAACCAACAAAATTTTAAGTAATCATACACAATCACGAAGCCATAATAGTTTCCACCTATGCTTTTGGTCTTTGAGGTATCAAAGAGGTTCACATGAAGAAACTCAAGAGGTCTCAAAGTAAAAACAATGTTTTTCGACTTAACTGAGATTCTCGTTTGCTTTCCCATTTGACACGCTTCACATAGACGGTCTTTAGAAAAATTCATTTTTGATAGACCGATTACTAAATATTTTACAGACACCTTGTTTAGTAACTCAAAGTTTATATGAGCTAGGCGTTTATGCCATAACCAAGAATTTTCATTCATGGTGGCTAGACACTTAGTTCCAACCAAGGATACATCATATAAGTTAAACATATAGGTGTTTTTAATCCTGAAGTCTTTAAATATACAATCCTTATTCTCATTATGTTAAAATAAGCAACGAGTATTTGTAAAAGTAACTTTAAAACCCTTGTCGCAAAGTTGACTAATGCTAAGGAGGTTATGTTTAAGACCATCAACTAGCATAACATCAAAGATAATAATAGATGAGAAATTACATACACTATCTTTTCCAACTATTGCTCTCTTGTTATTATCACCATAAGTGATGAACTCATTCTTCTTTGGTACAAAGTCAATGAATAGAGATATGTCACTCGTCATATATCTTGAGCATCCACTATCAAGATACCACATCTTTTTCGCAGAGTCAAGACATCTAACATATAGAACCAAACAAGAGAAATAGGTACCCAATTTTCATTGGTTCCTTGAGAGTGAGTGAAATAAACTTGCATTTTTTTTTCAATAATGTGACCCTTTTTGCAATAATAATGACAAGATAAATTGTCATGAGATGTACTCTTGCTATTTGAATTTTTATGCACATATTTATGTTTTTTTTATTAAAATAATTTAAATATTTTTCACACTTTGAAGGATCAATAGCTAATTCAAATACTTTTTTCAATATTAGATAGCTCGAATAATAATAATAATAATAATAATAATAATAATAATAATAATAATAATAATAATAATAATAATAATAATAATAATAATAATAATAAAATATTCCTTCAAAAAATAATAAACTCCAATGATCATAAATAAGGTCAAGTAATCAATTCAATGAGCTATAAAGCCATCCACAACACATAAATACACCTAAGAGACATTTAAAAGTAATTCTAACATGAAAATTTGGAATTTTAACCCTATAAATTGATCATGTAGTTTACTATTTCTACATGCAAGCCTGGAAAAACATGGCTGGAATTTTAAAGTTTGTTTATTTTCTAACTATTTTTCTTTTCATATGTATCATTGTAGACGGTAAGTTCATTTTCTAAAAAATGTAAAAGAAATTTTTTCTCAATATTATTCACTTCATATTATTAACATTTATTTTTTTTATTTGATGTCACAGGAGTTTATTTTTGCGAAAAAGACAAAGATTGTCCTTTGCCTATGTGTTTCCCAAATGAAAATCCAAAGTGCGTAAACATGATGTGTCGTTGTGTCTAATAGTAGAAATAATGTTCGAAAATGGCTCAATGATTTTTCTTATAGTATTTTTTATTTATTTAAAATATATGTTGTATTATCCAAGTGTTGTTAGATTATTTTCGTGAAGATATTTACAATAATGTCATTATACGTGTGTGATATTATTACATATGTGTTGGAGTGAACCTTATAGATAATCAAGTGTATTATGACTTATGGGACTAAACTATATATAAGCTTAATTCAAACATTTAATATAATTTATGAAAAGCTATTTCTTATCTTATTTAGGATTTAATATGTGTGTGGATTCTATAAATAATTTAAAATTTGATTTTAATTTTTATAAAGAAAAAACTTGGAATGATGATTTTGTTAAAAAATTTCATCCACATTTTTTAACAGTGAAAATCAAAATTATAGATAAAAACCCTGAAAATTTCATCCACATTTTTTAATTAATATATTACCTCAATAAATATATTAACTAAAAAAAAGCAACAACAGGGGAAATAAACAAAACCCAAAAGTAAAATTAGTGGAACTTCTAAATGGCTAGTAAGAGTTCAAATCTAAAACCCATGCAAAATAAAACAGCAAATTTACTATAAAAAAAATTGAAAACCGCTAAAAGTATTTGATTTCGATTAAATTTGGGTTTGATTTTTCAAAATTAATTTAAATTAAATCAAATCGCATGTAGATATTTTTTTACTTATTTGTTTTCTATTAGTATTATATATTTTATTAATTTCTTATTTGATGATACTTATTTTTTTAATATTATTTATTAGTTTGATTTAATCTATTTATTTTTATTATTTTCATAATCAATTATTTATTTTATAATTTTAATTTTTAAAATATTATATATATATATATATATATATATATATATATATATATATATATATATATATATATATATATATATATATATATATATATATATATATATATCAAATACTATTATTATTATATTTAAAATCTTAATAAAAATATAAATTGTAATTTGGATTTACAAATTAAACTATATGAAATTGAATTAGATCGGATCGAATTATTTTAACCAATCATTAATTGGACTGAACGACAAGTAAATTTATCTTTGAATTGAATGATTTTTTTACCCAATAACATATTCAAACCACATAGCTAACATCTTTGAGTAGGCATAATCTTAAAGTATCTTAATATAAATAAGAAATACTATCCTACAAATTAAATTAACTCCTTCAAAATTTTGTTATATGTCGTTTTGATCATGATGTGGTTAAATATGTAACTCTTTTTGTTAAGATTGTATTTGATAGGGTCAAAATCTGTTTAAAATTTTCGAAGAAGTTTACTTCGACTGAGTCTAATAGAGTCGAATTTCTTAATTAGGAGTTAAAATTGTGGACATTTGAGAGGTAGTCGAAATGTATATTGTACTCAGTCAAATAGAGTTAGTTAAAGATATTGCTTGGTGTACAAGCAATCTTAACTATAAATAGAGAAACACTCTTATTTATAAAAGTAAGCAATTCAGTTACAATTCAATAAAAAAATTATTTTCTCTCATATCTCTCTCTCTCTCTCTCTCTCTCTCTCTCTCTCTCTCTCTCTCTCTCTCTCTCTCTCTCTCTCTCTCTCTTCTTAAAATCCTTCCCCTCTTTTTTTTTAAATCTTTGTGCGGCATAATCATCTTGCAACCAAGGTCTGGTTGAATCACTCAAGTAAAGAGCGGAGAACGAGAGGTGCGGTCAATCAGAAAGATTGATTCCCAACCCCCCCCCCCCCCTCTCTCTCTCTCACTCTCTAT
Source organism: Lathyrus sativus (assembly GCA_963859935.3). Classification (NCBI taxonomy): domain Eukaryota; kingdom Viridiplantae; phylum Streptophyta; class Magnoliopsida; order Fabales; family Fabaceae; genus Lathyrus; species Lathyrus sativus. The sequence goes on along the minus strand of OZ012735.1, from coordinate 746,539,227 downwards.
TTTCTTCTTAAAATCCTTCCCCTCTTTTATAAAATCTTTGTGCGGCAAAATTATTTTTCAACCAAGGTATGGTTGAATCACTCAAGTGAAGAGTGAAGAACGAGAGGTTCGGTCAATCAGAAAGATTGATTCTTGTTCATCAAGATTGATTCGAACTATCTGCAAGATTAGAGTTTGATTCCAACATCTAGTATCAGAGCCTAGTTGTGATTCCTGGGAAGTATAGGCCAATGACTTCTCATTTGAATGAGCATTTTTCAGCAAACCTTCTCATCTAAAATGGCAAGAATTATGATAATTGATGTAAGCAGATGAAGGTTGTCTTCTGCTATCAAGATGTTTGAGATCTTGTGAATAATGGAATAACACCAATTGGCGAGAATTCTATGGATGAACAAAAGATTGCATATAAATATTTGAAGAAGAAAGATTATAAAGCTCTTTTTATAATTCATCAATTCATTGATCCATACAACTTTGAGAAAGTTGGTGATGTAGATTCATTGGAGGAAGCATGGAATATCCTTGAGAAATCATTTGGAGATGTTGAGAATGTGAAAGAGGTGAGGTTACAAACTCACAAAAGAATATATAAATTGCTTCAGATTGAAGAAAACAAAAGTATTACTGATTTCTTCACAAGAGTAATGAGGCTAATGAATCAAATTACGATGTATGGAGAAGTGTTGATATCAAGATCAATAGTTACAAATATCTTGATGTCATTACTTCCAAAGTTTGATCATGTGATTGTAGCTGTAGATGAATAAAAGGATTTGTCAAGTATGACAAAAGAAGATCTTCAAGGGACTATTGAGTCTCATGAACATAAAATGATTGAAAGATCTGCAAGCAAGACAAAGTGTGATGTAGTTCTGCAAACACGATCATCTAAAGATAAGGAAGGAAAGGGAAAATGGAATGAAAGCAAAGGTAGAGGAGGCTACAACGATTCGACTTGTATAGGTCACCAACAAGAAGTAACTTCGTCAAAACAGAGACAACCCGCAAACCAAAGCAAACACGTAAGTGGTGTTGCAAGTAGAGGAATATTTGGTGGTAGGAAACCTGATAAAATTCATATTCAGTGTCTCAATTGTTGAAACATGGTCACTCTGCTAATCATTTCCTAGAATACAAAATAAATAATCAAGAAACTGATGCAAGACTTGCAAGACATGAAAAATAAGATATGTTACTAATGGTTACAACAAAAGGTGAAGAGATATTCAAGGATCAATGGTATTTACACTCAGGATGTTCATCACACATGACTGGAAGGAAAGATTGGTTTGTCAACATAGGTCCCTCAATGAAGAACAAGGTAAAATTCGTAAATGACAATACCATGGTTGTTGAAGGTAATTGTGATGTTCTGATCATGAGAAAAGATGGAAAAGGGTCAATGATTTCCAATGTACTATTCATACCAGTCATGAAAATAAATTTTCTCACGATAAGGTAGTTGATTGAGAAGAATTACAAAGGGTCAATAACAAATAGAATGATGTTAATAGTGAATGGGAGGGTAAGAGTGACGAATACATTGATAAAGAGACTTGTGTTAAGAAATTGGACAAGTAAAATAAGAGGGTCAATTGTTATACTTTTAAAATTTTAGTTTTAATACAACCACACGTGCATAATTATATTATGTGATACAAAAAGATATTGAGAAATTGAGAAGGTGGTTTTTTTGGGTTGAAGAAGATAGATGTTTTGGTTTTTATGGATGATGAGTGTAGGTAACACTACTACATATTTGATATTTCATATCACTTAAAATGTATGTAGTTGACATAGCGATGTAAGGTGGAGTGTGGTAAGTCAATTGGTTATCACATTGAGGAACTGACTGAGGTGGAAAAAAATCATATCATTTCGATTATAGAATTATACCAAAGTGAAATGTCGTATTTCACTTCATTTTTCACATCGGTCAATCTTTTAAAGTGATATGATATATGTTTTTTTCACATGGATTATGTGTTTTGCCTAACCTGTTATCCAACCCGTTCAAATTTTAATGGGTTGGATTCATCGTACAACCCGCAATTTCATTGTCAAAACCGACCCGAACCGACATGTACATTTATGGGTTGTGTTCGATTGGGTTCATAGGTTGTGTTTCGAGTAAAAAATATATTTTTTATGATTCTTTTTGTCGGTTAAAAAAATATAACACAATCCAATTCAATCACACTTATTTATAACATTTAAATTCAATGAAACTCATCATATAATATGTAATAAAATTCATCAGCACGATATAAGATTTAATAATAATATAAAATTCAATAATACACGTTATTTCCATCAAATACATAAGTTAAAAATGATACGAAAAAAAATAAGAAACAACAGTTAATCTTAGAATTACGTAAACGCGTTGATCTAGTAGTATTATTGATGGAGAATAATTTTTTTTTGGAAAAAAATATGATTATTAGTGAGATATTAATTTTATATTTTTATTTAAAATAATAATAAAAATAATAAGAAATTACTAAAGTCACGTCAATGAGTTGGGTCAACGGGTCTACAGATTGCAAAAGTCAAATTTGACATCTGAACCAAAATTATACAAGTTATTATGGGTTAAGTGTACCTATAAATGAATGCGTTTGAATAATTTATATGTTGATTCGGTTTGGGTCAGCGACTTCATAGATCGACCTGCACCCATGAACACTCCTAAATAAATCTATAACAGGTTCAAAACATGACCCGTTAGCCAGAAGTTTCATAAAGAAAACCGAATAAACTTGATACACATGAATTCTCAGATTGAACCCATTGTCAATAGGACCTTACATAACCGCCACAGTTGATCGGTCGGACCCACAAATGGTTGATGCTTCTGCAAGTAAATTGTTGCCGCCTACCGCGTTATCAGACCACCATTATGTGGCTTCGACATACTTTGTTAACATTCATGTTGCTTTCTAGCATTTTGATTTTTGAAAATTTAATCTAGCATTTTGATTTTTGAAAATTTAATTTATGATAATATCAATATAAGTTATTTTTCTCTTCATCACTTGATATTTTAAACCATACTTCTACATATTCAATCCTATTATTTCTCTTTTACGATTTTTTGTCTTGTACATATTTAAAAATAAATAAATAGAGAATAAGCTATATTAACGACCAAAACTTTTATATTTAATATTAAATAAGGTATGTGATCAATTAGATGAGTTATAAAGACATACATAACACATAAATACATCTAAGAGCCATTTAAATGTATTCCAATTTTAGAAAAAAAAATGCTTTTCACACTATAAATGAATTATATAACTATATTTTTACATACAAATATGGCTATAACTATATCTTTACATACAAATATGGCTGGAATTTTAAAATTTGTTTATGTTATAATTATTTTTCTTTTCATATATATTATTATGACCGAAGGTAAGTTCACTTTCTAAAAAAACAAATCTTTTTTTTCTTATCTTATTCACAAGTTTCATTCTATATTATTAACATTTATCTTTATTTTATTTGACATTACAGGAGTTTATTTTTGCGAAAATGATAAAGATTGTCCTAAATCTATGTGTCTTCCATTTGAATTTCCAAAGTGCATGAGGATGATTTGTGAGTGTGTGGAAAAAGTAGTGGATGCAAAAAAACAATTAAACTAATATATATTTGTGTTGTCTAATGTAGATCAAATATCGCATAAGATAAAATTATAATGTAATAAATGTTTGTATATGATCACTATTATTAAATTATCCTTTGAGTATAAATTATTAAAAGTTAACTTTTCATATTCTAAGAATGTTTATAATATATATTTGTACCATGTCTGAGTGGTAATCTTATAAGAGTAGAGAATATTCAGATGTCTTAGAATGTTTATAACAATTTAGGGTGGTTAGGATTTGTCCACGACAGAGAAGAGATGGTGATGTTACGGTGGTGTTAGAGGACCTGCTCATATGAGGTAAAAGGTTTTGTATATTAATGTGATGCTTTAGGTTTTATGTGTAACTTATGATATGTCATTTTCTCTCGTTATGAGAGACATATATATATAAGGTCTTTTAGGTTTATGACTTAATAAACCCTTAGAGGTAGTAACCACTTCCTCATAACTAGGGGATACTTTTAGGGAGTCGTGATACGACTCCATATCATATGACTAATAGAAGAAAATGATATTATACATGTCACATGCCCCAAGGGCGAGCCCCGATATTCTGTGAGGATGGCGGTCGGACGATATCACGTTAAGCGGGGACTCTAGAGTCTCTCCTACTTGGGACTCTTACAAATATAACACTACATAGTCCTTCAAGTACGAGGGCTTGTAAAAGAAGAGACCAATGTGTTTTTATGGCTTATTTTATTTAGGAGGTGAGTCCCTTAACTTGAGACATGTTTCTCAAGTGAAGGCGACTTTATTAACGTGAGGCGAGTCACTTAGGGTGAGTCCCTGTTGTTGTGGTAAAGCAGCAAGCAAAAGTAAGTATTTATTTTATCGTCTCCACAGGAATTTGTGCAACATCAAATGTCGATCAACGGTCTCTACATTCTTAAGCTTGGTTGTTTAAGGATGCAGAATGTAAAACGCATGAATAAATAAAATAAAGTATTTGAGAGACGAGAAAACTTTTCAGGATTGGATTATATTCACTGATCGAATATACAAATCTACCAATCAGTTGTACATAACCTAAAACATTCATTAATATTATCATGTATCACTCACATCAGTATTCATCTCTAAAGCGCTGACGAGAATTCTACCTTATTGTTTAATTGATGATCTCTTACGCAATTAAACAACACGGAACATCAAGAATTGATACCCATGGTGAATGTTATATCTAAATTTATATCTAGAGTTTAGAATCTAACAATTGTTAATCTTAGATCTAGATCTGAAGAGTATTTCTCGATAGCGGTTCAAATCAGAATGTAAAACAATCAAACAAAGATGACATCGATATAGATTCATGAAATATATCATATACAATGCCATGATTAATAAGTATACATACTTTTTTAGTAAACTTACTTACAATCCCTAACAAGAAAGAGATTACAAGGAGAAGAATGAAGATGAACAAGCATCCCTCGTAGTGTCCCGCTGATTGATGCAAATCCAGCTCCGGATCTTTAAGATGCACATTCTCTTGTTGTTTTCTAAGTCTTTATCTTTAAAGAATGGTATTGATGAAAATGGGTAAAAAATGTCTCAAGTCCATAACTAAAAAATCTATGAAGAAATGTATTTATAGTAACTCAAAAAGTGGAATCAGACTAAGCACAAGCAGAGCTTGCTTAGCGCGCTTACGATCAAAATGGTAAATCGCCATAACTTGTGCTAAGCACGATAAGGGTAACTAAGCGCGCTCACGACTACTAAACACCACTGCCTGAGCCTCTCCAAGCGCGCTAGAATCGCGCTAAGCCATAGTAGACCCTTGATTTCCTTCCCAAAATGTATCCTGAAGCTTTTGATTTTGCCTTTAAGTGACTATTGCTTCAATCATGCAAGGAAACCTACAAAAATAGATGAAATTGCTCAAGCTAAAAGATATTTACATGAAAATGCAAACTACACAATATACACACAAAAGTTGAGGTTTTCACAAGAGATTCAAATGAAACAAGTCAATAAGTGCCACAAAACTACACACAAATTTAACATAATTAGGCACTTATCAGTCCCTCAGTTGAAAACGACTTTTTAATATGAGGCAAGTCCCTCAGCTTGGGGCGAATATTCATCTCCAGCCAGGTGTTTCCTAGGTAGTTAGGCGGTAATGGAATATGTTAAGTTTCTCTTGATTGAACTCTAATATGTTAAAATGTCAATCAATTGTGAAAACTTGAGTATTTTAGTTGAAAAGAGTGTGGGTAGAATTTAATGTAAATCATGATGGAATTCTTGGAAAAACTAGTCTAGCTTCTTTTACTTACATGCGCCTTCCATGTGTATGGACTTTTCCATTTCTCGTGGTAGTTATCCCACTAGGTGGATATATTGCTTGCTATTAGGTTTCTGTAAGGAAATTGTTATATTGTCCTAAAAAAACCATTTTCCCTTCTTCTTTTATACTTTTACCTTTCAATAAAAATATACAGGTTTAGGATAATAGATAGAGTGAGAAAGAGACAGAGAGAGAAATCTGCTCTTCTTCCTAGGGTAAAAACATCACAATCCCTTTTCTTACACCAAATACAATAATGGGTATGAAGTTCAAGCTTATTCACGCTCGAGATATTGCATCCTTGTACTCTAATTCCGATATAATCATCAAGTTTCATCGGGGCATTGGATTTTCCAATACAGGGCATGAAGAGGATGTGGTCCTTGAACCATGTTTAAGAATGAAGGGAACCAACATAAACATCGTTGATGAGGCCTTTGTCCCATACTTTTTGACGTATGTTATTAACGCAACCCCTTACTAGATTATTCCTAATGTATGAGGTGTGTTAAGAGCTTTTCAGATAATATGCAGCTACCTAGGGTTTTTCCCATCATTTTAGTATTTATCTTTTATTATAGCGAAAAGGTTCTTCCTAATTGCGGCTGGATAACTCTGTGTGACCTGTCATGCAGGTGCCTGCTAGAACCTTATACGAGTCTCCATAAAGATTGGAAAGACTGGTTCGTGCAAGTGAATGGGTGAGGTGATGCCTCATTGGTGACCATTGGATCTACAAGCCACTCTCACTGTCTTTTGTTATGGGCGCCAGATCCCTATCTTATCAATGGGTTGGACATAAGCATCCTTTCTTCCATTGAGAAAGAGATGGTCTATATCTTAATTTGTTTCTGGACCATAAACCCTTGTACTTTAATTCCTTAGGGACGTGAAGATAATAATAGAGTGGAGGAGTACTCATGTAAGCTTTATGGTAATAACTTTTTTTCCTAATTCTAAATCATTTGTTTTATATGTTAATACAACTATTTATTTCTTTTATATAGGACATGACTAATGTCTCACTTGGCAAGAGGAGATAATGTTTGATTCGTATACATGTTACGTAATATTGTGTGAGTTTACTGATACCCCTCCCCTAAAGTATGGCCATTGATGAAAGTTAAAGGCGGCGTGAAACCTCTCGGGCTTGTGAGGTTCTCCCTCCCAAGATTCAGTGACAGATGAGTGTTCTTCTAGGCCATCAAGAAGTCAGCAGGTACCAGAAGAGGGGGAGAAAATAGGCAGTGGATCTTCCCTTCTTGAGTCTTCTTTGTGGAATAATTCTTCCTTTAATGTGATGGAGTTTATTGATCATTGTGTCTCCCTCTTAGAGAACTTTCCTGGTGATTATGTGTCACTCCTTAGCATGTTTCCTACTAGGTTATTTGACTTACTAGAAGTCCAGGTTTTGAGGTTCCTTCTAGTGGGGAAAGCTCAGAGGAAGAAACATTTTCACACTATCTGAGAACTACAGTCCAAGATGAAATATGCCACGAGTAATGCTTAAGAAGACGGGGCGACGGTTAAAGGTGCTGAAAGAAAAATAGGATGTTGTGAAGGCACACATACCAAGGAAATGGAGGATATGGATCTCACTCGGTTTGAAGAGGTGATGTGTTTGGAGCTTTCGCTCAAGAAGATTCAGAGCACTAGGACTGGACTTAAGTTAGATGGATCCCTTTCAAGTGGTTATGGAAGGTCGAATTGTGGATGTTGAGTAATTCCCCATGTTTTATTCTTCATGTAATATACACCTTTTGTAATATTGAGCGGCTCCTCGCTTTATGTTTGTTAAATTTCGACAGTATAGCCCCATTTTTATATTCTCATTTTATGGTACAATGATTTATCATGTGAGGGCTAGGAGGTTTGCACTGATACACTATCATGATTTTTAGTAGCATTGGGCAATTTACATCGCCTTAATTCTGGCTAGGGTCCTTAATGAAGATCCCATGTTTTCCGTGGGCAAGGATTCCTTATAGAGATCTAACACATTGGTTGCCTCTTGGGGAGGTGATTATTCTTCTTTAGGAATCTAATATTTAGGTTGCCTCTCAGGGCAACAAGGATCATAATAGAGAATCCATTATTTGGATATCCTCTTAGGGAAGAAAGGATCCCTCTTAAGGATTTAGTGTTTTGATCACCTCTGAGGGTAGCAAGGATCCCAGTTAGGGATCCAACTTTTTGATTTCCTCTGAGAGCGGAAAGGATCCCACTCAGGGATTGATAAGTGCTAAATTTTTATGAATTTGAGTGTGAATAATTAGCACTCATCGGCTTTATTCATTCATTTTATACCAATAAACCTCAACTTTTGTGTACATTTTGGATAGTTTATGTTGTAGTGTATATATTGCATTAACATGTAAATATCACTGAGTTTGATTGTTTTTATCTCATTTTTGTAGGTATTTAAGCAATTTTATTTATTCATTGTAATATATAATATTGAATAAGCTTCCCAACGCTTCTAATCATGCGTAAATCAGAGTTACAGTTCTCGAGTTATGGTCTAAACAAGAGTTGCTTCTTCTATCATGGTCGCTAGGTGAGCTGGAGCTCACGAGTGAGCTGAAGGCAACCCAGAGGCGTCAAAAATCACTGTAGAGGCAGTAGAAAAGGTTGTTATGGTCGTTGAGCGAGCCCTAGGTTGCTAGGCGACGACGATATTTCAATTTTGCATATATATTCATTTTTACAACATTTTTAGGCATGGTTTTGAGATTTTTTGCTCCCAACTCCATCATCATAATTCTTTTTTTATAGAGAAGCTCAAAAATAACATTAGAAGCTACATCTTAATGATCCGAAGCTGGATTTGTGATAATCTCCCTAAAACTGCGAGAGTTACTAGTTTAGTTTCGCTCTTCTCTTTGTATTTTCTATTTATTGGGGTTTTATATGTAAGTTTACTTTGATAGTATGTATATTAAATGATCATGATGTTGTATACGATCTATTTCATGAATCTATATCAATCTCATCTTTGTTTACCTATTTATCTTTTATTTGAACTGTTATAGACATATACTCTTCAGATCTGGATCTAGGATGAATATATGTTAGATTCTAAACACTAGGCATAGATTTAGATCTAATATCCACAGTGGGTATTGATTCTTAATGCTCCCTGTTGTTTGATTGCCTGAGAGATTGTCGATTAAATAATACAGTTGAACTTTCGACGGAAGTTTAGACATAAAACCTGTTGTGAGCGGCATGTGATGATATTGACGAGAGTTTTAGGTTGTGTTCAATTAATCGATTGATTTAAGTATTTGATGGGTAGATGAAATCCAATCCCGAGGAGTTCTCTCCTCTCTAAATAATGCATTATTTACTTGTTCATATGTTTTACTTTCCGCTTTTTACTCTTTTAAAATCATTCAAACCAAGCTTAAAAACGTAGAGTTTGTTGAACGACATTCTTTCCCTTGCATCGATCCCTATGGCGACGATAAATTTTGGAATTCTTCCAAACTTAAATTTTGCTTGCCGCCTTACTGCTTCAGCAAAATGACACTGTTGTCGGGGATTGGTGTTGATATTGAAAGTATTATGATAATTTCTATATTTCTAAGCTTTGTACATAATTTTTTATATTGTATATATGCTTTTATAGATACTTGTTTTGCTTATTTTTTTCATCCTTGTATATAATCTTTTTCCATACTTGTTTATATTTGTGTACCATACTTATTTATACTTATATCCCATACTTGTTTTCCACACAAACTTGTACATATGTATTTTTCATAGCGTTTGTGTGAGTTTTTGTACATATGTGTTTTCCATTATGTTTGTTCAAGTGTTGTATATATTTTGTTCCTGTAATGTTTGTTCAAGTGTTTGGTTATGCCACTTTCTTTAAGTTTGCGCTATGAAGAAAAGCATCAGGATGTTTGTAAGGAAGTTATTGGCCAAGCACAATAAAGGCGTCAAGCTAACTACATGAAACAAGTGTTTGTTGGGAGGCAACCCAACAGTTTTTGAGTTTGTATAGCTTTATGTTTAGTTAGTTTAATTTGATTTTTTTAGTTTGAAATTTTTGTGTTTGTTCTCAAGTTTTATTTTTGATTAGCTTGAGGATGCATTTTGTGATTGTTCAAGTTTGAGTGTTTGAACAAGAAAATATGTAGTGGTAATAAGAGTTTAAAAGAAAGTTGCATTGTCAAGGTATGTGCTTATTGCTTTGTACAACATAACATATTTATAAACCTTAGGCTTTGTACAAATAGCATGTCATTCATTCTCTAGAAATTTTCATTCATTTGTGAATCACTTTATTTCATAGCCAAATGTGAGGAAACCGTCCATTGTTTACTAAATGCATAGGAGACCAACATCTTTGTTTAACTCGTTTGCCTTATGCTTGATCTTGTATTTGTGTTGATTGTATGAAAGTATGAAAAGAATCAATCCATTTTGTTTGATTTCAAGCATAACCACTTGACTAAATAGTCAATATACCTTGTGAGTGAGTGAGAACTTTTTTACCCTCTTTGAGCATTTGTTAGAATCCATGTTAGTGTTGAGCTCATTTTTGTATGGATTCTGAAAATTTTTTTCTTGAACCCTCAACCATTAACTGTGGTTTGAATTTTTACCCTTACCTTAATACATTTGGGAGCATTCACATCACATTGCTTGGTCGTATTCAAGTTGGGGAGAAAAGTTTGGTTGTTATGCAGTTGAGAAAGAAAAAGATTGAAAAAGAAAGAAAAAAGTGAAAAAGAAAAAACGATAGCAAATAAATTGTGCTAATAAGTTATGTGAAATGGTGTAACACTAGAGAAAATAGAAAAAGGTGAAGGAAATTTGTGAATGCTTGAGAATTTGAGAAATGATCACTCTCATTTGATTAGGTAAGTTTTTGTTTCATTGCCTTGAGAAATTGACCCTTATTTGTTAGCTAAGCAACATTATAACCCTTTAAAGCCCTTGTGTTTTTTGATTTTATACTTCCAATATGAGTTTTTTAGATGAATGCATAATTTGAATTGATGTTTTCAAATTTTTTGGGTGTGAGTTCAACCCCTCATGTTTGTTTTTCATCCCTTGATGAAGTTGTTCATTAGGTGTGATTCATTCTTGAACATATGTATTGCTTTAGAATTTTTTATAAGTGTTTTGTGCTTGGACTTTGCTTCATTGTTATGGTGTCGTTGTAGTATAATGGTAAGCATTGTTTTGCGTGTACTTTTGACATTTGTAGCATACATTTGTTTTCGTTTGTAAGAACTTGTTGAGCATGATTTCTCGATGATTGCTTTTGCTCTTTAGGTTTATTGATTCTTATTTAAGGACAAACAAGTCTAAGTTATAGAGAGTTTGATGAGTTCTAAATTTTTATGAATTTGAGTGTGAATAATTAGCACTCATCAGCTTTATTCATTTGTTATATACCAATAAACCTCAACCTTTGTGTAAATTTTGGATAGTTTATGTTATAATATATATATTGTATTAGCATGTTGTCATACCCCAAATTTGTCCTACTTCGGTATTTAATGAATGTTTTACTGCTCCATGACTTTTGGCCATGACTCTCTAAGACTTCGTTTGTAAAGACCTTGTGTGTGCTCATTGTGGTTATAATCCCTAGGAGTTTATGTTAAATTCTTGTGGGAAGAATGTGCCCCCAGTCCCGTATACCCAAACTTATGTGTGTCCTCGTTCTCATGGCCAAACAGATATGATCTGGTCAATGGCATAAAACACATGATTGGATCTATCTCGTGACATAATTGTTGGTTTTCAAGAAATTTAAACCATATTTCAACTTGATTACAAACTTCTCTAAAGGTTGTTTAAGCCTCACCACAAGTTGCTTGTTATGATCTGCACTTAATTAAAGTTGTTCAAAGATACTTCACATGATGCTTCTAGACACGGTCGATTTAGCCGCAGGCTTTGTTTGAATTGATTGCAAGCGTCAAGCTATGTTTGGATTCTAAATCAGTTTGTGACAAACTTAGATTTAGCTTGCAAATTTCAAGTCATAATTGAATTAGAAAATCAGTTTGTGACAAACTTAGATTTAGTTTGCAAATTCAAGTCATAATTGAATTAGAATTTAGATGCAATTAGTCCAGAAGATATTTCGATTCATTTCAAAGGCTTATGGTATAATGCATCAGTTCATAACCATACAGGCTATGTTTGAGGAATGGACCCCCCATATTATACAAATCCATTAGTTTCAAGGCCAATCTCATCGATATGGATATGATTAAAAGGATGTTCAAAACAAAGAGTTTTTTGTGTGTTTCAAAGTAATGTTTTAAGGCAAAATTGGAGAAGTTGTTGTAAACTGCAAGATCACCATTCCACTTTGTATTCATGGTGCTCAAAGGTAAACTAAATGGAGATTTATTTTTATAGCCAATCCAAGGCAAAGTGGCATAAATGACATGACAGTATAGTTGTTTTGGACTTAGATCAAGTATGGACCTGTTTGTTATTACTCAAGCATATTCACCATTATTCAAGTTGGTTTTCAGCTTGTCTAAGCCCAATTAGTGATTCAAGAGTGAGGAATTGGTTACAAGATTTGGTAGTGGCAATAGTTACACTCTAATCTCAAACATTCCAGTTAATTCAAATTTAAGGCATCGCTACAGTTGGTGCTGCAAAGTCACAAATGAATTAATTGGATGATGCTTCAAGTTGTATCATAGTTGATTACAAGAATGGATAGGCTAAGTATATGAACTCATTTTCAAGTTGTGCTACAAGTCACATATGAATCAATGTGATGCTATTGATACAAAGTATTTGAGGTCCAAAATGAATTCCATAACCGTTACATACCAGGGATACTATAAATTAAAGGTAGTGAAGTGATAGCTCCATGAGCAAAACTCTCATGAATTAAAGTTCCAAAGGACCAACAACTTTGAGAGGTGGAGATTTCAGAGAATAGGGTTCAAAGAAGCTTGTGTTGTATTCATTACAAAAGAAAACCCAAATGAAAGGTCAAAAGGGTTAAAATGCATGCATAATACAAAACTTAAAGAGCAACGACCACTAATTGTCTCTTCATGAAAGGCCCGTGTTCCATTTAAGAACTCTAAAGTCTAAAGGGTGGAACTATATGATTAATCAAGTACAAGACCTAAGGGCGGCAGTTATTGGTTTTTCTCCATGCCAAAATCAATTCTTTATGACAAGTGACCCAAGCAGCCTTAGTTCTTCAATCTTCATGCCGAGTCCCGCATCTTACAATTTGATCATAATCCATCCTTCTAATCAACCAGGGATTTTCTTCATATAAGATAATGTTATTCTGCACCAAAATCATAGTCGCATGCCTGAACAAAAACAAAAAGAAGCAACAATTAGCACACCAAAGCTATTCCTTACGAACTCAAATGCATAAAAGACTTGCAAAACACCAAAATACCAAGTCCATGCCAAATTTAAAGAATGCTATGTCTTACCTGATGCTCATGGAGTGCCATTCTCAAGTCTCTCAAAGCCAGGAGCTTCATGGCAAGCTGTCCATAGACCAATTCCTTAAGAGAAATAATCCAATTGTCTTCACAAAGTCCATAATGCACTTTACACTGCTCCCAGATAATCTTCAAATTTTCACAAGCCACCAAGTCAACCTTGTCATCCAAGCCATAAGCTAAAGTTATGTTTCCGTCACGCTCCACAACACATGCCATAATGTGTGCACCACATCAATTCCTACATCTTTATGATCATTTATCATGCCTGAAGCATTGTTGAGAAGAGTCTGGTAAATTTTGTTAGCCAACCCATCTTCAGCTTGCTCCATAGTTCTTCACAAAACCTGCAGTACCCTACACAACATACAACAACGTCATAATTCACATACGCACATCAATAAATTCATGTAGTGAGAAATCATTTCGCAAAACCATACACTTGAGTCACTCACCGTTTGTAAGCCAGACTACAATTCCCGCACCAAGTCAAAGGTACCGGCAGCACAAACCTGCATTGACGACAACCATCCATTAATCACGAACCAATTGAAAATAAATTCTCTTTAAGACAATTCCATACTTGTCCACATTTGCTGCAAATACTTGAAACAATTGAAAGAAATCCAATCACACGACCAAACCAGCATTGGCCTCCTACATAAAAATAATATCAAACCATAACAAAATACAAAATAAATGAAGATGCAAACACACCTTCAGTCGTCGTCCCTTTCACTCTTCAGAAACCCACAACTTCATTTCAATGCAAAAGAGAAAAGCTCATGGATAGACAACATTTTGTTGATGAGTTTCATGCCATAAGTGTGAAGGACCTGAAGCAAGGAACAACTTTTGCAAAGCCTTGACGAAGCTTGTACCTGCACTAAAATAAAACCAACCAAAGTTATGAAACCGTTATAACATAAAGAGCCAATTCTAATATTGCATCAGCACAAATCCAAGCAGTAAAAGTGACAAACTCAGCAGTGAAAATTCGAGTAAAAACTGAGTCATTCTAGAAGGTCACTACCGACAAAACAAAGGGTGATTCACACCCCTGGTCCCCACTCTAAAATTCTCTCTAACGGTTTTGAAATAGACAGCTCACAACCTCACGTATTTGAAGGGATTTTTCTCAGATTTTATCCCTTTTTTGTGTACGAATTATTCCTCCAAATCCCCCTATAAATAGAACCCTGATCATCCACAAAGAGAGAGAGGAAGAACCTTAACGTTACCCTGCCAAAATCAATCCCTAAACCCTTACCAAAGCTCAAAATCCTGAAAAGCTTCTTAGAGTTTCACACTGAAACTCAGATAATGAGCTTGGCTACTTAATACACTCTTAGAATGTAACATCTTCAGCAAAGAGGGCCAAAGCACGATGAGGTAAAAATGCATACACAGACAAAAAGAAAGTTTAGAGATAATACCTCCAGGTTAGTATGAAATAAAACTCTATTGAGAAACTCCCTTGATGAATGCTCTTTCCACCTTCTTTCCTGTGATGATTGATAGCTTGCTACTGATAATACAAACCTCTAATTTCTGAAATGTTTTGAATAATGTTTGCTGATCTTGATATGAAAGCATGTTAATATGGTATATATGGTTAAGGATTTGATTCACTTCTGGGTTTTGTTTCTCTGGTTCTAGGGTTTAGAAATTGGGGATAAGGAGAAATAAGAGTGAATGCAGAGGGTTAGGAAGAGAGAGAGAGAGAAAGAGAGAGAGAGAGAGAGAGAGAGAGAGAGAGAGAGGCTTGGTGGAGTTAGAAAGAGTGAGTGATTGAGATTGGCAATGATAAAGTTATTCTTTATTTTTATTGTTTTTTTCAAAAGACCATCTTTATGACACTATGAACTTAAACGTTTTTCCTCAAAAGAAAACATCAGTAAATTAATGTAATGCATGCGTGTCTCCCATTAATTAAAAGGCTGAGAAAAAAATTTTTTTTCCTCCTTACTGTTACAACTTAATGATATTAATGGAGGGTCCTTTGATTTCTCTTGGTATCACATATGTATAGGAGGTAGGCTTTGACCCCTATTTTACTTGGAAAAAGAGATATTTACTTTCCTAAAAATTGATCTTTTCAATTGCCTGCTAGTGGATAATGAATAGGTTTAGTGCTAAGATGGGAGGTTGGACCGAGTATACCACTCGGGTGGACCCGCGTTGAGGGTTATTGGGCCTTATGGCCCTTGAATTTCAAGTTTTACTCCTTGTTTTCTTGCCACACCCCAGTCTAGCCCATGTGAACTCAATTATGTTTTTGGGTTTTGGATATTAATACTTAGTTCAAAGAAATTTAAGATTATTATTACTAATTTTGTGTTAAATCCTTGATAGTAAGATGTATCACAAAAATAGTTTTTAAATTAACTTGATAAGATTTTCTTGACACAATTAATTATTCAATCTTAATTAAATGCTCAATGTAATTCATCTATAAAAATTACTATCTTTATAAATAAATCATTCTAGTGGATACCTCTAGTTTTTTAGTTAATTACGAAAGTAGCGAGCTCTTGAGGTCTAGCACTTCTTGGGCTCTTAAGCGGTCACTCTTAAGGCGCACGCCTTGATTTGTGATCGTTTTGTCTTTTCGTTTCTACGTAATTTAAAATATTTAAAATGATTAAAACATTTAGTCTAATAAGGTACTTAAACCCTAAAATATTTTCTTAACAAGGTAGAAACCATAATTTATCCTAGTTAGTAATTCTAAAACCTTTTCTTAATTAATCCATGGAGGTAATGAGCTCTTGAGGTCTAGCACTTCTTGGATTCTTAAGCGACCGTTCTCGAGGTGCACGCCTTGAGTTGTGGTCGTTTCGTCTTTCATCGCTAAACTACTTAACTTTATTTAGAACGTTCAAAATTTGCAAACCCTAGTTCGAGCGATATACTTACCCTAGTCTACATGTGTTAATATTTTCAAATTATTTTCTTAATTAAATCACGAAAGAATCGAGTTCTTGGAGTCGCGTATTCCTTGAATTCGAGAATGACTACTATTGAGGCGTACGCCTTGTATAGTATGTCATTCGAACTTTTGTTCCTAAAACACTTCCTCTAATTATTTGGACAAGTATGCATTGTCCAACAAATATATTTCATAATTAATGGAATGAAAAAGGTGTCGTTGGGATCTAGCATTCCAACGATATCCCGACTAATTGGTTACGAGGCCGACATCTCGCTTATCGAATAGTCGTCATTCCTCCTATTTTTTGCAACCCATCTAACCTCATTCCTCACCCTTGTACAGTCGAGTCTAAACCCTAATACGCGTCTAAACTGTACATCAAGTTCAAATTATTTTCTTAAATCAAAGTACGAAAGAATTGAGTTCTTGGGGTCTTGCACCCCTTGAATTCTTGAGTGACCACTCTAGGGGTGTACGCCTTAGGTTGTGGGTTGCTCGACCTTTCGGCCATAAAACATGTGTCTTAATTATGTGGACAAATACCTTCATTGTCCATTCAAACACAATTTTATAATTAATTGAATGAAAAAGTTGTCGTTGGGATCTAGCATTCCAATAATACCATGATTAATCGATTGCGAGGTCGACGTCTCGTCTATCGAATAATCGTCATTCTCCCTCAAAATATCTAACCAACCTTATCTTCCTCGCCCCCGCGCGGTCCACAATTCAAACAATGTTCCCAAAGAACATTATTTAGTCCTTTCTTTCGCACATAACAAACTCGTGTTTCAGCCTCCCCTAGCGAGCAGACAAGCCAATGTTTAGCAGTTAGAATGTGACCTAAACACTCGTTTGTTTATAAACCTTTTATTGTAGTTGTCCGAACTACGGACGCTCTGATTCTTCATTCTCTTCCGAATGTAAGATACGTAGGCACAAGATTGCAATGATCTTGGCGAGCACAATTCCATAATTCCCTCCTTTACCCGTAGTCCCACGAACTACGATGCTCTGACTTTCCCATTGTACAAGGGAGTACGTAGGCACAAGGGCCCCAATCCTTGGCGAGCACCCTATCTAATAACCATCCATTTCCCCTTTAGAAGCGAATCATTAGAAGAAAACAAACAAGTGTAGCTAACTTTTCTCTCGAATCGAATCAAGAAGTTCCCGTTGAGTACAACGAACATAAAGGGTGCTAATACCTTCCCTTTGCGTAATCGAATCCCGAACCTAGAATTTGGTTGCGATGACCATGTTCTTATCTCTTTGAAGGTTTTATCGATATTTTCCTATTCCTTCCTTAGAATGAGTAAAGTTCGGTGGCGACTCTGTTCGAACGTTTTTTCCGCGTCCATTGCGAGGATCGTATTTTTCGAGGTACGACATATGTAAATATCATTGAGTTTGATTGTTTTTATATCATTTTGTAGTTATTCAAGCAACTTTATTTATTCATTGTAATATAGAGTATTGAATAAGCTTCCCAACGCTTCTGACCGCGCATAAATCAGAGTTACGGTTCTCAAGTTATGGTCGAAACAAGAACTGCTTTTTTTGTCATGGTCGCTAGGCGAGCTGAAGGCGACCCAAAGGCGTGGAAAATCATTGTAGAGGCAGTAGAAAAGGCTGCTATGGTCGTCAGGCGAGCCTTAGGTCACTTGGCGATGGCGGGATTTCAATTTTGCATATATATTCATTTTTACATCATTTTTAGGTATGGTTTTGGGATTTTTTGCTCCCAAATCCATCACCATCATTCTTTTGTATATAGAAGCTCAAAAACAACATTAGATACTACATCTTGACAATCCGGAGCTGGATTTGTGATAATCGTTCTGATACCGCGAGAGTTACCGGTTCAGTTTCGCTCTTCTCTTTGTATTTTCTATTTGTTGGGGTTTTGTATGTAAGTTTACTTTGATTGTATGTATATTTATTGATCATGGTGTTGTATACGATCTATTTCATGAATCTATATTTATGTCATCTTTCTTTACCTATTTATTTTTGATTTGAACCGTTATAGACATATACTCTTCAAATCCGGATCTAGGATGAATATCTATTAGGTTTTAAACTCTAGGCATAGAATTAGATCTAATATTCATAGTGGGTATCGATTCTTAATGCTCCGTGTTGTTTTATAGGCTAAGAGATCATCAATTAAATAATACAGTTGAACTCTCGATGGAATTTTAGACATGAACCCTGTTGCGAGCGATATGTGATGATATTGATGAGTGTTTTAGGTTGTGTACAACTGATTGATAGATTTAAGTATTTGATGGGTAGATGAAATCCAATCCCGACGAGTTCTCTCGTCTCTAAAGAATGCATTATTTAGTTGTTCATATATTTTACTTTCCAATTTTTACTCTTTTAAAACCATTCAAACCAAGCTTATAAATGTAGAGATTGTTGAACAATATTCTTTCCCTTACACTGATCCTTGTGGAGACGATAAATCTTGGAATTCTTTCAAACTTAACTTTTGCTTGCCAGTTTACCGTTTCAACAGGGATCTAGATTTTTTATAGCCTCATAGAGAGGTAAGGATCCCACTTAGGTATCCAACATTTTGAGTTCCTCTAAGAGCGACAAGAATCCAACTCAGGGATCCAACACTTAGATTGCCTCTGAGGGTAGAAAGGATCCCACTTAGGGATCCATTATTTTGATCTCCTTTAAGGGAGATAATGACCTCCCTTATGGATCTAACATTTTGATCGCCTTTGAGGGGGGAAAGGATGCCACCTAGGGATCCAACATTTTGATCGCTTCATAAGGCGGTAAGGATCCCACTTAGGGATCTAACATTTCAATCTCTTTTGAGGGTGACAAGCATCCTACTTAGGGATCCAACATTTTGATCGCCTCTGAGGGCATAAAAGATCTCACTTAGGGATATGGCGTTTTGATCGCCTCTGATAACGACAATGATCCCACTTAGGGAATAGCCAGGAAACACATATTCTTTGAAATAATAAAATGATAGGCCTCATTAAAATCTCTCGACCTATGTAATGCATAGAGGGAAAATAGTGCATCCTATAAAATAATATGTCCTTACAAATGGCAGGGATACAATACTCCCTTATAAAATAACTATAAAACAACTAATCGTAGTAAAGAAAACAACTAAATTACATTTATGCAAGTGGCGCCAAAGGGCATTCTTTTCGGGCCTTCAATCTTCGGTATCCTCACCGGTTGGAGGAGGAACCTCCTCTCCTTTATAGGTTTCTCTTGGAGGCTTTATTTCTGAGCCTATTTCCTTGCATCTATGCCTAGAGTGTCGACTCTTTTCAACCTAAGGCTCTCTACCTAACACTTTATGGCGAGATCCGGATCTCCTTGGATAACTCCTGCTTGCCCATTATAGAGCAGATATTTCATGCATAAGTATAAAGAAGACAAGGCATCGCAACTGGTTAAAATTTGGTCACTCTATAATGATATTGTAAAAAGAGGGGGCATCAAGAACTAAATACTTGACCTTAATTTCATTGGCATGGTCCTGCTCTTCAAAGGTGGTCTTCAGCGTGATATATCATTTTACTTGAACCTGTTCCATAGATAATCCAACTAGCGCGCCCTTTAATGGTTTTAAGTACTATGGGTTGATGTAAGGTCTTTCAAACGCCTCCTAATATGGAATTTATGCAGAAATTCCTTGGTTTAAGAGGACTTTTTAAATCTCCATTCATCAAAGCCGATGGTAATGACCACGAGGTCATCATTGTGAGGAAGGATACCGACTGCGTCTTTATCAAAGAAGGCAATTGTGGTTTCTAGAGCCTTCGTCTTTTATTCATTTTCAATTTTATGGAGGTCTTCTATATATAGAATTTGGTGAGTGTACCTTCTATGAGCAAAACTAGTCTCCCCTCCTTGGAAAATCCTCCTATTATAGTATTGAGCATGGGGTACACAACTTTTTCTCCCTCACCTTGGGGTGCCTCTCTCGCCTTGTTAGGCCCAACACTATTATGAAATACATACCTTACCATAGTTGGGATAAAGATTCTACTGTGAACTATGGTACGTAGTAAAGTAATATGTGGTTGTATGTACCATCTTTACCATACGGGCTACTAGCCGTGGTAAAAACATAGAAGTGTGTAACATACCACTATAGTTGTATAAAATAATCGTAGTAAAAGGTTGATATTAGAGGGTCGATACCCACCGCCTTGATTTTTTCATATTTTAATATATTTCACCTCAGTTATAGTGAAACTACAGTGAAAGACTTAGCGCATAATATTTCACCATGATCCTTAACTCCAACCATGGTGATATGCTTATTTGAGTTTATTATAAATTGTGCGGAAGGATTATTTCACCAACTTCCCATTAAACATATAACCTTTCAATATGATTAATATATCAATAATATGTCAAATTAAGTTATATTAGAAGAACAAGTTACACTAATCTATGTTATACAAGCTTTATACAATGTAAGTATAAAGGGCACCTAAGATGGGGTGAATTAGCTACTTTGAATTCTCTGGTTTTTAGAGGAGTGTATCTTTATTATATTGGTTTGATGTTAGGTTATAAAAACAGTAAAGTGCAGAAAAATAAAGAACATAGGAAGATTATATTAGTTTCCTTCACAATCCAATAGCACGTTTGTCACACCCTCATTTTCATCCTAGCCTTTCATATCCTACAGTCATCATATCATACATTGTTGGTGCATGGATTGGTTCAATGTTCTTTTGTCTGATTCAAATAAGAGAAGTTGATCTAATCGGGGTCAATGAAGAAAGAATGTTATATGCTCTTGCCGATTATGCCTATCACGGGCCACGTTGAAGAAAAGTTCATAATCTAAGGTTTGATTCAATTTGAAGAGTCTACTCATGTAAATTTCTTCAAGGACAAGTTACTTGAAAATTATTAGGATATTCAAGATCAATATTTCTAATGAACATGAAGTGCAAGGCCTAATTCAAGATTTCTTCATCCAACTTTGTTTCAAATTCTATGTTCAAGTGGAATTCAAATTTGCAAGACATGAGTCAAGATCACAAGTTCATAATTCAAGACTTCATTCATTTCAAATTCAATGGCATAAGGGAGATCCATCATTCCAAATTCAAGATTCATGAATTCAAGATTAGATTCAAGAATATCACAAAGGGAAATTTCATGAAATTGCAAAAATGTAACATTTGTTACAAAGTTTCTAACTCTAAGTAATGCTTAGAAAGTTAAGCTACTTCTAATATTAATTCAAGTTTCTAATCAACTTCATGCTATGGTACCCTTCATGCCTCATTAAGCCTACATGTTCCACATTATGCCTTTACATGATTCATAACCAAATAAGCCTACAAACATCTAAGGAAAACAATTAAGGTTTAATTCAACATTGGAACATTTCAAGATCAAAAGTATTAGTGCTTAGTCATGGGCAATTTCAATGTGGTCTAAAATAGTCCCATGAATGCCCCAAGTAAGAAATGACAAATTATCTCATAACCAAATAATTCATGTCACAAAACCAAAGGTATGAACTCATGATGATGCATCTACATATCAAATATCAGAATTTCAAAATTCTATCAAAGGTAGGAACATGGACCACAAGGACAGTCCAAGCACAAGCAAACAAATGGGTTCAGGATTTGAGAGCAATACAAAGTGCAGCAGAAAAAACAGGCCTAGGCAAGTGCAGCAGCAAGTGCAGAAGAGCAGCACATATGAAAATGGAAAGAAAGAAAGTGACATCAAGAAAGTGGTAAGAGACATTTCTCAATGAAAAATCTGAAGTTTTGAAATAAGTGAGAACCCTATTACTTTGACTATAAAGGGGAGCCCAATTGGAGAGAAAGAGGAGGATAGATTGAGAGAAAGAGATAGAGAGGAAACCGGAAAAATAAGAGAGAAAAGTGACATTGAGAACAAGAGGGTTTTAGAAAGAAAAACAGAAAAAAGGAGAGGTAGAAACATAGAGTGTCAAAGAAGAAAATATATCCAACAAAACAACAGTGGTGATTAGAAGGAGAGTAACAACTCTTGGGTATCCATTTCTTTGAACCTTACTCTCTTTATATTTCATTGTATATACTTTTGTATGCTTGCATTGTTGTTGCACACTTTATCATTGTTGTTAGTTAGGATAGTATTTATGGATACATATGTGTGTAATGAGGGTTCAAGAGTGATTGGATATTGTAAAAAAAACAAGAGTGAGTTTTATAGAGAGAGAGATGAGAACACTTAAAAAAAACAATCAAAGTGTTGTCATGTTCGCTGGCAAGTTCGCACGACGAACTTTGACACCTTTCGCCGCTGTTTCTGTGAATAATGCATATTCTGGGCAAATTCAGCATGAAGTTCGCACAACGAACTTGTTGATGTTTTTTCTGGGTAAATTCCCTGGCAAGTTTGCACAACGAACTTTGGACCCTTTCGCCTCTGTTGTGAATAGTGTGTATCTGGGCAAATTCGCTAGGAAGTTTTTACAACGAACTTAGTGTTGTTTTTTTGGAAAAATTCAGCATGAAGTTCGCACAGCTAACTTCTTGCCATTTTTTCAGCTTTTTGTTTTATATGCTTTTATGCTTTATTTTTGTTATTTTCTTGTTTTCCTCAAGGTTTTTTTGGTGTTTCAAATTCTTTTAGGTGAAAAGATATAAAAAAATGATAATATAAAAAGAAAAAAAGAAAAAAATTTATTATTTATATTTATTGATTAAAATATTAATTAATTAAATATCCATGCTTAGTTTAAATTAATAATTTGAAGGAAAAACTTTGTGAAATTTAACTTATGTCCTCAAAGCAACTAACTTGACATTGTTTCACATTTCATTGTATGTATATATTAATAATGTCATCCCAACTTTTGCTTCCAAAAAACTTTTCTTTTAAAATAAACTTTCGATTCTTATCGAGCCATTTTTGACCTTGTAAGTTGATTGCCTTGTGCATCGCCATCAACCTTGTTCGCATCACCTCAAACTTTTTAACAAGCAATAAAACCCTTGATCCAACATCAAGTGGTACTTTTCTTAAAAAATGCAAAAACACAATAAAGATACGATTAGGTTTACACGTCATGGGCTTTAAAGTGGTGGAGAAGGAATGTGAATGGAACCCCTCCTACACTCGTTTCGAATATTTTGAATACAAGGCGTTCGACTTGGATATTCGAGATATTCATCTCTACCCGAAGTCTTTAGTGTGATCCTAATCAAGAATAATTTTTTCCCAAAAATCCTAAAAAACATCAACTTATCAAACTTTTTTTCCGCCTTAGGGCATCATTCGAAAACCCTTTTTCAAGGTATAAAACCAACCAACACACAATCATTTCTCAAGTGGCCGAACTATGGCTGCTCTGATTTCTCACACCTATTGAGAATACGTAGACATAGGATTGCGATAATCCTAGCGAGCACTCTTCTTTCTTTTCCACCTTTAGTCCTCCATTCCTCATCACCCAAAAATGACATGATACGTCCGTTCTATCGCAAACAGGTAACATATAAGACTCCACGAGCGAGCTGCAATACACCTAACTGCTAGAACACGCTCGTTAGCATCGTCGACATAAACTTCCCATTTTCACCGTAGTCCCGTGAACTACGAATGCTATGATTCTTCACTTCTTACAAGTGAACATACGTAGGCACAAGGGCCCCAATCCTTGGTGAGCACTCTAATAAAAAACCAACCCCTCTTTTCTTTTAAGCAAGTAAACTTTTAAAATTAAAAACACCCATTCAAGCTAAACAACCTAGAAGGTTCCCATCAAATACGATGGATGTGAGGGGTGCTAGTACCTTCCCCTCACATAACCGACTCCCGAATCCTAAAACTTGGTTGCGATGACCATGCTCTTTTCCTAAAGGTTTTATCGTTATTTCCCTTTCCCTCCTTGGGATAAATAAAATCCGATGGCGACTCTGTGTCATTTTTCGCGTAGCGACAACGTCTAGTCGACTTACCATTTTGTAAGAGATTCTACTATTGTTAGAACTTTATACAATCTTATACCTAGCTTCTACATACAAGCTTCTAACTAAATAAACAAGTCAAACCACCTTGTTATTTATAATACAAAATAGAAAACAATCCTTTCTTTTTTCAACTCTCTTGTTTCCAATAATCCTAGACAACAAGGCACTGATACAAATATATGTGTTTTTGATAAATATAAGTTTGAAGCAGTATGATATAATAAATCCTAATAGAAGGATTTCTTCCCTTTCAAGAATTATGGTATATCATAATATATCTTTAAGTGCTCAAGAACTTTCACGTTATTTGACTTATGAAAGCAATGCACAAGTTCTTGATGATTGAAAATTACTGATGCAGTGAAATACTTGGGAATAAATTTTGAAAAAGGTGAATTTGATCAGATAAAATATTCTCTATTTATATGGCCATTCGCACCCTTTTGAATCAAGACAAATCTTTTGATAAATTATGATAAGGTGTGAAATTGTTTTAAAAAGAAACAATGAAAATGCCATGATAAGATGCAATCCAAATAAGTATTTTTCTGAAAACTCACAGTGTCAATCGATTGAATGAGATAGACAATCATTTGGACCTTTGAATACGTTGACAATTTTGAATTTTAAACTAATGTCAATAAATTGCTTATCCTATGCAATTTATTGATGGCTTAAAAAAATTTCCAAATTTGAAAGAGAACAATCGATTGGCATAACAATGCAATCGATTGCTTGGCTTCAAAAATGGTTTTTTCAAATAAAAACTATGCAAAATATTAAAATGAAAAGTCATGATTTATGAGATATGACATGGATTAGTTTTAGATGGTTTGACTTAAGGGTATATGAACCATGAGGTACCATTTTTACCATCTTGCTTGATCATCCATAACAAAGTCATTTTAGTAGTTTCCTCATACTTTAATATTGATCATGTCTTCACAATATTGATTGTCTTCATCAAAATATCTTTATCGAAAGCTTGGATTTAAATCCTCCCCCTTTTTGATGATGATAAACCAATTTATTATTGTTGTGCTTGCTTTCTAAGAATTAGAGATATTACCCCTATGTTAGATAACTCCCCCTTAATATGTGAATCTTGCTAAGGTTGAATCTTAAGAGTTATTATATACCTAGAGAGATAATATAGAAGCAACACAAGCATTCATAAATACACTTTTCTCCCCCTTTTGACAGGATAAAAAAGAAGGTAAATATGGGTAAAGTAATAATATATGAAAATTAATAATAATAGACATTTTTTATAATAAAAAATATACATAACAATTAAAAAGTTAACATACTTTATTACTTAAATAGAATAAAACATAATACATAACTTAAAACCATAATAATAAAACATAATACAGTACTTAAACATAAGCAAACATAGGACATATAAGTATTACGACATATTGAAACCAAATAAAAACAACATACAACAACAAACTTAATATAACAAAGAACAAAGTACTAAAACCGGTCTTGATTCATAAAGTCTAGGTTAAAGTCGTCTTAGTTCATGAAGTTGTCTTGGTTCATGTTTACTTAGTTGATATTTTATTGATTAAAATTGTTGTGGTCTTCATGTTGTTAGAAATGAGGATAATGGTGTGGTTGGACTTAATATGGAGGAATGTTCATATGAGAATAGAGGTATAAGAGTTGATCATTCGTGGATGTGTTCATGTAAGTTATATAATCAAAGAGTTGTTGGTTGGATGGTTGCTCTTAATTGGTGGGTTGTGGAACTGGTGGAGGAGGAGGAGGAACTTGTACCACTTCATCAATGTAGTGGATGGTCTTCTTCTTGAAATCATACTCTACACCCATCTTATTGTTGCAAATCTTCATAGAAATCTCCAATTGTCCATCAGAACAAGATCTTCATTAGAGAAATTAACACCAAAATATGCAAGGATATTAGATAATAAGAATGAATAAGGAAGCTCTATAGCATCCTTAGAATGGGTGGCCACACTTTCAAGTATCAAATACGCCCAATTCACTTGAATACCATTTTTGATAGCAAATAGGAGTTGCATCTTAGTCTCTGTGGCAGTTGAATGGTTTGAAATTTTTTGTAGGATGACATAACCTAAAATATAATTTAAAAACCTATCATCAATATAAAATATCCCAACAGACTAAGAGTTCCTCTCAAGAAGCTTACCACCAAGCATTTTCTTACACTTTTGAAAGAATTCATGTTTAGTAAGCTTATCAATTCCATAGTAAAATTCCTTTTTGACATAACCTAGTAATGAAACAGTCTTATTCATTTTAATCTCTAAACCCTCAGATGGTATGTCCAAAATTTTACCTTACTCCCCATTAATTTTTTGTTTCCTTAAATCCTCTATGAACTTAAAGTAATGGTATGGGAAGGATATTAAATCAACACACCTAGGACCAAACAGAGGTTTAGCAAGAAAGTAGTCAATGTACCTTTTCGGTTGTTGTTGAGTAGAAAACAATCGGTTTAACTTCGAATACATTAAATTAGATCTTGGAAGGTTTGATGATGTGCCTTTATTTTTTCCTGTAGATTACTTCCTTAGTTTGGGATCCATTGATGAGATAGGATTAATACTCTTTTTAGTCCTGTATCTTAACCTACTGGTTCATTTTGGTCCCTTAACTTAAAAAAGTTTCATACTGGTCCCTTAACTCTTTAAAATATTCCATATTAGTCCTTTTCGTCATATTAGCGACGAAAAAACTCAAAAATTGATCGCAAAATTCGTCTCTAATCAGATGAAAATGACTAGTATGAAACATTTTGAAGAGTTAAGGAACCAATATGAACCTTTTTTAAGTTAAGGGACTAAAATGAACCTCAAAGATAAGATGCGGGACTAGAAAAGATATTAAATCGAGGAGATATAAAGGTTTGGATATAAGGTTAATGAGGTTTTTGGTATGATTTTGTCAGAAGGATGTGTGTTTTGATGAAACTAGAATATAGTTTGAATTATTTTGGGGAAGATAAGGACTAATAGAGGCATGTGTATTGGTAAGAGAGATGTGAGAGTAAAAAAAATCTTGTTTTGGAAAGGTGTGGGGCAGCTAGGGTTGTGAAGAGAGGTTATAAGAGGATACAATTTATAAGGGGAGTGTGTAATACCCCAAATTTTACCCTTAAATTAGTCGGTTCATTTCACATTTCATCTCATTCTGCATTGCATTGTAACTAACCACTAACCAGTTTGCTCAGTCCGTTGGTTTTGCAGGAAAAATCACACTGTATGCAGTTTAACCGGCGAAGGGCAAAATGGTCATTAATTTGTAATTTACTGACAAATTATGAAGTTGAGTCATGCTCAGGAATTTCTCAAGTGATTAGGGTTTCCATCCTCGAGCCTGGTGATTTATCTGAGATTGAATTGAATTTTACGACAGTTTTGACATCAGATTTCTAGCAATACAAGGCATTCTATTCAAGGGCCGAATTTCAGTCGTCAGATGGATTTCAGAAATACTCTTTGACTCTAGAACTATGTGGGGTTGAATATGTCGAGGTATTAGTGGATTCAGGTTAAAACGGTACGAGAATTGGCTTTGTGGAATTTATTTTAACAGACACACGTTTTCCTGCTTTCTACTGGTCATCAGTCGATTTTGGAAGGAAACAGCGGAATTTCGGTGCGCATTGAATCTATAATGAATATCTGTTTGTTTTGGGTTATAACGGTTATTTGAGTTGATTTAGGTGGCCGAGTTAAAGCAGTCAAGATGCGTTTTGAATTTTCGATACCAAAGATAGTTAGTTCCGCTGTTAGTTGAATTTTCTCTGGTTATCTGTTCATGACCGCATGTTCCGGTTTAATTGAATAAATCTCGTAGAGGAATTTAATCAGGTTAATTTGGTTTATTTGGATTTAATTGTTTGAGCTTAATCTGATGGATGTCAGGTGAACTACTCCAATAAATTTTAATTAACAAAATTTATTCGTTTAAGTTTAATCAGATAATTGAAATTAACTGGATTTTAGTTGGGTTGAGTTGATCGGAGGGTTTATCTGTTGGATTTTAATCTAATAAATTTAGTCGGTTGAGTTTATTCATTTGTGTTTAGTCGAAATAATTTATTCGGAGATTTTAATCGGGAATTGAAATCAGAAATTGTAAAAGGCAATTGAGGAAATAATTGGATTTTTTATTCATTTCAATGTTTGTTTTATTACAATATCCGAAAAGAATAAAATTTACAAATAATATTACATTTTCCTAAAATTCCTAAAATGGGCCAAAAAAGTCTTCCGCTTCCGATTCTTCGAGTTTCGGTCTTATTCCTTCGAACCTGCAAGAAAGTCAACAACAGTGAGATTATTAAAGTTAGTCGGTTTTTCGGACTCCGACACCCTCAGGAAATCCTCATCATTAGGTGTGTCGGGAGGGCAACGAAGAAGTCGAAGCCAGCTCCTGAGTTATTTTCTGACCTCGGCAAATTCGGCAACACCTGTTCTGTTTATTCCAAGAGAGAGAGAGAGAGAGAGAGAGAGAGAGAGAGAGAGAGAGAGAGAGAGAGAGAGAGAGAGAGAGAGAGAGAGAGAGAGAGAGAGAGAGAGAGAGAGAGAGAGAGAGAGAGAGAGAGAGAGAGAGAGAGAGAGAGAGAGAGAGAGAGAGAGAGAGAGAGGAAAAGTGTTTTTAAAGAAAAGTGATTTTGGCGAATAAGCGCTTTTGGGAAAAAGCATTTTTTCAGGAAATTTGATTTTTGCCACGGACCCACAAACACAATTTTCCCAAGAGTTTTGAATGCCAACGAATCAAACAAGCATCCTGGGAAAAAGGCGCAAGTTTTTGCGAATTCAGTCAAACAATCACCAGCAATAATTTCACAGCAAGCAACAACAAAACAACAAACCAAAATTCCTGAAAAAATTCAACAGCACCATCAGAAACGCAAAGAATCAGCAGACCAAAACAAATCAAAAATCCGCCAAATCCCCAATAGTCAAACGCGAAAAATGCGACATCAATAACAATCAAAATCGAGGATCCAGCCACAATCCAAGCGAAACTCACCCTAAATCCATCGTGAATCAGGTCCACAACATCAAGAACAACATCATATAAAATCACAGTTCACCATCAAGAGAGGGGGGACGAACAGATTTCAGCCGCGAGTTCATCAGAGGACAGATTTTCGAAGAACCCTAACAAATCTCAAAACGGCGACCACAAGAAGAAAGGCTCAGAAAGACAAAACCATTGTCTCATCATCATCGCCTCCAACACAAAATGGACGAACATCATCGTAATTAAATCACCACCAACGAATCGACTCGGAATCGCGGATCATCTCCAGCACAACAACAGACGACGGTAATACCATCATCATCCCTTAACGGATAAGAGGCGTCGCCAGTCGGCGGCGGCGGAACAACCACCGCGATTCAACAAAGCCGCGACAACCACAAAAAAGAAGCCTCAAAACTTTGTTCATCATCGGCAACAACAACCACATGTCGTCATCGCCGCGTCACTAAGGACGAACGAATATCATCACAAGAAAAAAGTGAGCTCTGATGATTCACGATTTGGCTTTTCCTTGTTTCTTTTTCTTTTCAGGTTTGGATGCAAGAAAGAAGAAGAAGATTCATAAGAGATGGAAGAAAACGGACGGAACAGCAAGGCCAATAGAGTCGCGCCGCCATGAAAGCAATGAAGAAGATAAAAAAAAACTAAGAGCATGCAGCTATGGAGGTCGCCGTGGTGCTCAGAGGAAGGAGAGGATGGTTTTGCAACAGCAAAGCCTAAAACAATGCATCTGTTTTGACCACCCTTTCCCCTTTTTATTTCTTGTCTTTATTTTCTTATCTTTATTTTTTTGTTTAATTAAATTATAAAATCTAAAAGATGTAGTTTCTAATTGAATTAGTAAGTTAAGACGGTTTTAAAAAAAATCATAATTAAAAAAAACTTAATTTTTTTTCAAAGAAAATAGTTAGAGCATGTTAAAACTTCAAACCAAAGCTTATTTTTCTTAAAACCATTTTTTGAAAACCATTTGTAAAACTTAAAACTAAACCTTATTCAAAAAACTATTTTTAAAAAAGATTTAATTGTTTATGTAATTTAAAATCAAGTTTTTTAGATAAAGTTAAAATGAATGTTAATACCATTGTTTGATTTCTAATTAAAATTCCTAACACTCCCACTAATTGTCGTTCCTCTCATATTTCTCAGTTGTACAATTTATTAATCATTTATTTTTTGCATTTGTTCCTTTTTTAGGGTTGTAATTTATGCGAGTAATCGTCGCTTTGTACTTTTTTACTGCTTTCCTTACTTCCCCGTATTTTAATTATCGTCATTGTAATAATTTGTCATTTGCATTATCCACCGTATAATTCCCCTCCGAAGGATTAGGTCTAACAGTTTGACCGCTGAGTCAATAGTCTTAACCTTTAAACATTCCAAAACCCTAATTGCTTAAGCGTCCCGCCGTGGACGAGTTTACCCTTTACCCTAACATTAGGTCAAGGATTCACCGCACTCCCTTTTAGGGTTTCCCGCCGTGGAATACCTCTTCAACCCTAATTTCAATTCAAATTTTCAATGTAGAAATAGGAGTCGCCGAACTCCACGTAAGCGCGTCTTTAAGAAACGTTTACTCCCCTTGAAACCTTGACCACAGTCAAGAAGTTTCTAACCTCCCTTTCAAGGGGAACTACGATTACTCTGATTCCATCCCCTACCTCAAATACGTAGGCACAAGATGTGAATCTTGTCGAGTAAACTTAGGACTAACCCTTAGGTCTTTCTCTGTCACTTTTAACCCTTAGCAATATACCCTCAAGCAAATAATTAAAGCAAAATAGTAAACAATAAACAAAAGGTTCCTGTAGAGTACTACAGAAGTTTAGGGTGCTAATATCTTCCCTAAACTTAACCAACCCCTTACCTAGGTCTCTCCCCGCATTGTTTACGATGCAAAAGTTAGGTTTTCCTTCTTTTGACCTTTTCCTTCGGATAAATCAAAGTCGGTTGTAAACTAAAAGATGTGATTCAAATTAATTAATAGTTTGATATCCTATTCTCACCGCAACAAAGTGCATTTACGAGGTTTGACCAAGAATTATTTTTTTTAAAAAAATTGAGAAAATAAACAACATCAACAGATTGATAGGACCTTGCAATTGATTGGCGTTTTAAAAAATTTGAAAAATAAAACATTGTCAATCGATTGACAAAAAAGGGTGTTACACACTGCCAAAATCAAAAAAGCATTTTCTAGGTCATGCAATCGATTAAAACTTCTGAATTAATCAATTGGTTTGAAAATTTTGGAAACATCAATCGATTGACATGCCCATTCAATTGATTGCTACCATACAATTTTTGAAAAATTATTAAAAGAATGTTGGAAAACCAAATTTTCATCATACAAATACTTAATGCAATTAATAATAAAATATTTTAACCATACCATAAATAATATATCATAAATACTTAAATGTAAATTATGACATATATTATCACAAATATTCAAAGTTACAACATGATTATCACAAATATTCAACGGAAATTTAAACACTTAGAATAATGGAGTAGAATCATATATGCGGGAAATTTAAATTGTCGAATTTTAAAATAATTGAAGACATACATGCACCTTTGATTTTATTGATGATCCATGAAGTCTTGTGAATGATTTTATATCCCTTTCATCCAAGATTCTTGGCTCACGTCAGATTTTATAAAATGAGTCTTTTGCCAATGGTTTGGTGAAGATATCTGCAAGTTGGCTATGTGTATCTACAAAAGTAACTTCAATATTGCCTTGAAGAACATGATCACATAGAAAGTGATGTATGATGTTTATGTGTTTTTTTTTCAAGAATGCAAGATTGGGTTCTTTGTAATGTTAATTGCACTTGTGTGGTCACATCTTAATGGAATGTACTTGAGGTCAAGTCCATAGTGACGAAGTTATTGTTTAAGCCATAGAATTTGAGCATAATGACTACTTGCTACTATTATTCAACTTTTGTAGTGCTAAGAGCAACACATGCTTGTTTCTTATAAGACCAAGAAACTAATGCATTTCCTAGAATGTGGCAAGTTTCACTTGTACTTTTTTCTTTACAACATTCATAATCCGAGTCAGAATAACCAACTAAATCACACATACTACCTTTTGGACACCATAGCCCAACATTTTTGTTCCTTTTAGATACTTCATGATCCTATTTACGACAATGAGATGAGATTCCTGTGGATTAGCTTGAAAGCATGCACAAAGACAAACATTAAACATAATATTTGGATGACTTGCCGTCAAATAAAGTAAAGAAACAATCATACCTCGATATTTAGTGATATAAATGGAAACATTGGATTTATCTTGATCTAAATATGTTTCAAAACCCATTGGAGTTGCCATCTCTTTATAATTATTCATATCAAACCTTTTCAACACTTCTTTGCAATACTTGGATTGATTGACGAAGATTCCATTCTTTAATTTCTTAATTTGTAGTCCAAGAAAGTAGTTCATCTTACCCATCATAGACATCTCGAACTCTCATTTTCATCATTAATGAAAATTCTTCAGATAGATCTTTGTTTGTTGATCTGAATATGATGTCGTCAACACAGACTTGAACCAATAAAGTATGACTTTTGATTTTCTTAATAAATAAAGTATTATCAACTTTACCCTTTTCAAATCCTCTTTCACATAGAAAGTTTCTAAGTCTATCATACCACGCTCTTGATGCTTGCTTCAAGCCATAAAGAACCTTTCTCAACTTGAAGACATGTGAAGGATTCTCGAAGTCTTCAAAATTGGGAGGTTGTTTGACATAGACTTCCTCATTGATGTATCCATTTAAGAAGGCACTCTTTGAGTACATTTGGAATAACATAAAATTTAATGAACAAGCATAAGCATGTAATAAATGAATAACTTCTAACCTTACAACCGAAGCAAATTCTTCTTCAAAGTCAATTCTTTCTTTTTTATTATAACCTTGATCCACCAATCTTGCTTTGTTTCAAACAATTATACCATTCTCATCAAGTTTGTTCATAAAAATCCATTTTGTACCTATGATGTGTTTACCACTTGGCCTAGGAACAAGTTCCCAAACGTGATTCCTTTCGAATTAATTTAATTCTTCTTGCATGGAAAGAATCCATTGGTTGTCTCCTAAGGCTTCATCAATCTTTGAAGGTTCTATTTGTGAAACAAATTCCATATTTAAGCATACATCCTTGAGATTTAGCCTTGTTAAATCTGTTGGTGTAAGCCCTAGAGGCCAATAATATTTGGTACTTGTATCGGATTATTCGTTTAATAATAAAAGGTATTTCTTTATTATGTTTGTCTTTCAGAATAATAAAGTCCCTAGAATAGTTAGTCTGTTTAATGAAATGTTAAGTGTGACTTAATCATGAGATCCCATTAAACATAAAGACATTATTCTTAAAATATCCGTAGTCAAGCTTTATTGCAAAGTGGGATAACATTAAAAGCATTGAGACTATTATGAAGATAGACTGATGATCACATCTCATGGATCATGGATAAAGAGTTATCAAGTCTTGACATAGGTATAAATATTAGGAGTAATATTTATACCGGATTGACCCGCTATGAGAATACTACATAGTATGTTATGCAAAGTGTCATAAGTTATTCTCATGATGATAATGGTGTATTACCACCCTTCGACCTGAAACCACTATGGACCCTAGATGTAGAGTCGGGTGCTTTATTGCTGATCAAACATTATCCGTAACTGGATGATCATAAAGACAGTTGATGGGCACTCCACGAAGCATGCTGAGGGACATGAGTGTCCTAGATGGAATTTGCCAATCCTGCATAACAGGAGAAATGTCTAAGGGCCCAATATTGAACTGGACAAGGATGACACAGTGTATGCCTTGTGTTCAATATAGACATAGGGGCAAAAGGGTAATTGTACAAACATATATTATCACGAAAAAGGTTTTGTCAGATCACATGACATTTTCGTGACTTGGGTAGCAGTGATGTGTTGCTAGATACCGCTTACTGTTTATTATGTTAAATATATAATTTAATATAATTACCAACGTTACGAAATCCTACAGGGTCACACACATAAGGACAGTTTGATGAGAGATAGAGAAATCAAAGGAACACCGTAAGGTACGGTGCACTTAAGTGAAAAATAAAAATTCGGATAATATAATAATAATTATTGTTATTTTATAATGGTTATAAAATAATAATAAAATAAATATATTTATTATAATAATAGTTATTATAATAATATATAATATTATTATGGATCATGTGAATTGGGTTTTTAGCCCGCAGCCCACAAGAGAGTCTATAAAAGGAACCCTTGTGATGAAGCTTTCACTTGATGCAATTTCGTTTTTGATTCTCTTTTCTCACTCAAATAATTCCGTTCGTAAGCAGCTAGCACTGTGACCGGAAGCTGTTCGTGTGGACTGAGTAGAGGCGTTGCACTTCATCAACGCTTGTGATCGCTGCATCAAAGATCTGAATCGCCACAAAGAGGTAACGATTCTATCACTGACCATGCTCATTCGTAAGGATCACTAAAGGAAATTTTTGTTTTCCGCTGCGTATAGATCGCAATTTTCCTTCAAAATCTCCTTTACTTATGTCACCAATAACTTTGGCAATTGGGTGATCATGATGGGTTCTCCATTCTTGAGGAAAATCACTTTGATTTAGCTTTTATTGAGTAGTTTCGTCTTTGTGCTCTGATTGATCAACATTGTCATCTTTTGTAACATCTTCCATTGGTACTTCTATTATATATCATCATCATCACAAACAACTATGTCCTCCTTATAGGGGTTAGATTCATCAAAAGAAACATTCATTGATTCTTTAATAGTTAAAGTTCTTTTAATATAAATTCTATAAGTTTTACTAGAGAGGGAGAGAGTAACCAAGAAAGTACATTCTTCGAATTTCTTTTCAAACTTACCGAGATTGTTTTTGTCATTGTTGAGGAAAAAACACTTACATTCAAAGATATAAAAGTGATTATTGTTTGGCTTTCTTCCTTTGAAGAGTTCATATGGAGTTTTTTTCAAGATAACTCTAATGATAACCTGATTACTTACATAGAAACAAGTAGGAACAAAATTACTTTTACATCTAGAAACATAATTCCTTTTTTGACCATTTCTTTTCTTAGGATAATGATGAGCATGTTGCACTTTGTTCACTTTCACTTTTATAGATTGGTCACTTGCCTTAACAAAGATAATTTTGCTAGAACTTGGTTTGTCAAATTTTAAATAACCAAGTCCAATTTTATCAGTTGAATATATTTGTCTACTAACCACACCTTTCAATCCAATTTGTCAATTTTCAGATCTTTTTATAACTCATTTTAATTGAACAATTTGAAAATAAAGTGAATTACACTTTTTACATGTAAAACTCTATTTTTATTTTTCAAAATAATCCTGTTTTTTAATTTCAAAATCTTTTTGCACGATAATCTTTTCTTCAAGAGATGAAGTTTGTTTCTTTTGTGTTGACACCGTTTTATACAAAATTTTACATTCATTGAGTAGTTCATTTATTGCCCATTGAGCCTAATTATCATAAGAAGATATTTCATTACTAACCCTCTCTTTCTTCATCACTGTAATGATGTGATGCCATCAAAGTAAGATTTTCACATTCCTCACTTTTCGATCAGATGCTGAACTCACTTCCTTATCATCCCAAGTAATATAGGATTTTTTGGACTTTGACTATTTTCTTCCTTTGAAACCATTTTTCTTGGTGAGTTTTGGGCAATCCGTCTTTATGTGTGCTTGCTTTCCACATCCATAGTAAGTGAATTTTGTGTTGACGTATAGGCTTCTTTTTTCTTGAAAAATTTCTTTCGTTTTGCAAAGTTTAAAGATTCATCATTATTACCAGAAAACTTACCAAGAATTTTCACAAGAAGCATGAAGTTCTCATATTCATCCGAAGCATCTTCTTCTTGTTTTTCCCTTGAGTCAACTTTCAAAGCAATGCCTTTGGATTTCTTCTCTTGAATCTCACGCTTTTCTAGTCTCCCAAGTTCAATCTCTTGCTCTTGATGTTTTTCGAATAGAGATGTGGATGTCATAGTAGATAGACTTTTCTTTTCAGATATTTTTGTCACCTTTGGTTGTCATTCCCTGGTTAAAGACTTGAGCACTTTAAGATTAAGTTCATCATTAGTAAAAGTCTTACCGAGAGCAATCAAGTGATTGATCAAGTGTACAAATCTTTTCTACACGACGAGGATTGATTCCCTGAGTTGCATTCTGAATAACTCATACTCTTGACTTAATGTATTCAATCTTGATCTTTTTACTTCAGCGATTCTTTCATGAGTTTCCATTATTGATCCCATATTTAAACGTCTCATGTACCTGAAATGTGAAAAGGAAGTGGAAGAAATGAGTTTTGTGTAACACCTTTCATTGATCCATAAGAGTTGAAGAATATATGTTGAAGTTTTGTGAAGAAGTGGTATGCAACCGTTCAAGGAGTAAGTATAAGGCGTCAAAAATATGTTAAGGTTTTGTTTTATGAAAGAGACAAATGTTCTGTCCTGAATGAACGAACTTTCACTTAAATATACTTTTAACCATGGTTGATAAAAATGACCACATGAAATATAGATACATTTTACAGTGGTTGCAATTTTAAACTGTAATGTATTCTAATTTTAATATAAATATTAATATTATAAGTGACACACCCATTTTGTAACCAAAATATGGATCGTAGTGAAATGTCTTTAAATAAAAGAAATAAAAGTGCAGGTACCTAAATAAGAGCTATTACCTCAGTTGGTTTAATAGCCGAGGTAATAAAATGTTACGTTAATGTATTTTATAATAGCAATTTATATAGGGAAGCGAATATGTGAGTGGATGCGTTAGCAAAAACTAGAGTTGAAAGAGGAGAGGATCAAAATTTTCAAGAAGACATTACAATTTTTATTAAACAATTACTAGACATTGTGAAAAGTGTATTTCTTACTTTGAAAGTGGTTTTGTTGTAGTTTCTTTTCTTTCTGTTTGGACTTAGGCCTAGTGTGTAAAATAAATAAATGATCATCGTAGTCTTAATTAGAAAGTTTTACCCCATACCCCTACACTTATCCCCATACCTCAACATTTTATGAAAAATGCTAACTTTTCCCTTGCGTGTTTTTAACTAATTTATCATTTTACTTTTTACTATTCATTCTAGATTTTTAAAAAATTGCACCCTACAAATGTGTACTGAATAACTTCCATAATGACTTGTGATATATAATTGTTGTATATCAGATAACTTGCAATAAGTTATCCGATGTGTTTTTTTCATTTCAGAGAATTTGGAAATCGTGTTCCAATATTGTTTTTAATTTTTAATGTACCGAAACAATTGATAAATGATTTTTGATTTGGAGACAAATGTGTACCAGAACACTTTTTGTCAAGATATCTGGTGCTCAAGTTTTTTTTGTACTAAAAATCTTAAACAAAAGTTATTCGTTTACCATTTTTTAAAACTTTTTAAGACTTTATTTATGTTGCAGGTATAGAAATTCCTCTTCAAATATGCGATAAAAACAAAATGTGTAGATACCTGTGATGCATTCTCAATTACATAGAGATTCAATACACGAGAATATGTGATAAGGTGGATTAAAGAGGTTGGAATTAGAAATAAATTAACTGTTAACATCACTTATTCAAATACCGAAATATGCAAGAGAGGGAGAAACAACAAAGTAATATTTAGTTGTGATAAATATAAGAAATACAAAGATACAAATAGTGGAACACAAAATGCGACTAAGAAATATGGATGTCCATTTAAAATCAGGTCGACTCTGACGAAAGATGGGTATGAATGGAAGGTAGATGTAAAATATAGACTTCATAACCATGATTTAACCATGTTTTACCTTATAGATTAAAATGTCATTTCTTTATTAGTATGCTGAACACATATGGCATAGAAACATGTTCCCCATACATACATATTATTTTCCTTCTAAGAACGAAATCTGGAAAATGTCACCCGAATCACGCAAATGAAGATCCACTAATGTACACTTTCTCATCTACCAACGGCGATCGAGTGCCCTATCCTAAACCGTCGCGCTCTGGAATCCAACCGTACCTGTCTTGTGTTCGCGTCACTCTTAAAATTACAAAAAAATATATTTAAAAATTTTTAAAAATCATTCTAAAACACTTTTTGTAAAAATTCTGGTGTATAAAAATAACTCCGAACCATTACACTTCCAAAAAGAGTTTTGAAGTAGTATTTCAATAAATCGAAACACTTTACAATTGAGTTTTAAAATGTTTCATTAGGATATTTTGATTAAAAGAATTTAATGTAAAAGTAGGAGAATAAATGAAGGATATGGATACAATTTTCTTTTTAATTATAGTTCTATATTCTAAAAGTGGATCGAGTTGATTAATTAAAAAAAAAAGTGGATCAAGTAATTAAACCTATTATTCATTTTCATATTAGCAAACTATCATCTCTTCTAAACTTTCCTCTTCTTCTCTGTTCTGTTCTTCTGCTTCCATTTTCCCTCTCTAAATTCACTTCACTCCAATTCAATTCAACCCAAATTCTCGCGCATTTTCATCAATCTCTTCTGCATTTCAATTCCTCCACTGTCCGTCCTTCATTTTCCCACGAAAGTTAAACGGCCATGCATCCCTTGTTGAGCTTCCCCAAATCGACGAGCTAGGGTTTCCGCCGGGATATTAATTCTCGCCGGGATTCTGTCGACGTGACATAATCGCCGGCAACAATGGCTACCAACTTGCAGATGAACCCTGAGGTGGAGCAGATCCACGGCCAAATCCGCGATCACTTTCGAGCTCTCGCGTATGTCTCTCTTAATCTCAACAACTAATTTTTGTTCAGTTCCAGCCCTCACGTATCTAATATTACAAGATAATCTTTGTGACGAGTTTCACTTTGCAAAGTAAAAAATAGAACTTGTGAATTATGTTTTTTGTTGTTAGTACATTGCTTTTATGATTCTAGAAAATTTGATAATTAATATTGAACATTGGCTTGTGTGAGTTGTTAATTGCTATAACATACCAACATGTTGAAATATAATGTGAGATCCTAAAGTGTCTTATGGTTTGAAGGCACATAACTAGCTGTTAAACTATTTTTGGAGAGTGTTAAAGAGGTTCATCAATGTGGTTTATAATATATTGATATTTGGTGTCATGAGTATGCAACGATAGTAATGTAATGGAAGAAGCTCTTTCTTTGAGGTGATGATAGTAGTGAAGATTTCAGGTAGAAACAAGCACTATGTAGATGCACATAGCCTCAGACC
This sequence comes from Lathyrus sativus, assembly GCA_963859935.3. NCBI lineage: Eukaryota > Viridiplantae > Streptophyta > Magnoliopsida > Fabales > Fabaceae > Lathyrus > Lathyrus sativus. The sequence continues at coordinate 746,499,531 of OZ012735.1, read as the reverse complement.
AACAGTTGGTAGTTAGTATGTTGTGCTTGAGATATAGATCTTTTTGAATTATTTTCAATGAGTATTTACTGAATCCTTCATTTGAAATTTTAATCTCGTGCTCCCACTAAAATGTCGTACTTTGTATATATATTCTCCCTTCCACTTTCAACAGCTACATACGAATATAATCCTTGTTTATTTTTATTGGTCTTTTAAGGCATAGTTGTCAATCTTAGATGTTGCTATGGAGCGGTCATTCTGAAAACACTGGCTGTATGGCTAGTATACCGAAGATTTGATCCAACATAATTATTTATACTATGCACCAATGATTGTTGAACAAGAAAAAAATTCATATTATTTATATTTATTTAAATAGGTTGACTTATTAGGTCCAAGAGGCTTTTGCGATCGCCTATAGATTTCCACTTACATAGACCACTTAAAAAGACTTGGCTTTGTCTATTTTAAAATATGTCTGGCCTAACCTGGTCATGATGTAGGCAAAGCTCAAAGGTATATGTAGGGTTGCCTAGCCTATTTCAACCACTACTTTTGAGTTTGATAGTCTCAGCCCTAATACCTACATTTGACTAAATTATCCTTTAAAAACCAAGATAGATACTAATAAGTGAGAATCCTCAAGATACCTGTTAAGACCAGGATTCATAGTACAGGAAGTTTTAAATGAAATGTAAAACATTTTAAGTTTTGAATGTTTAAATATTCTACTTTCTTTTTTGTTTCTATAACAAATGCCTCTTTTTATTTTTGGCAGTTGTTCTCATAGTTTTAGATTGTGCTTAGATCCATGATAGATTTTTTAAACATTACTTTTGAATTAAATAAACATGTTCAAGTTGAGTCTATGAAGATTTCATAAATTTATGTATACTCCCGAGTTTGACTTACACTCGGCATATCATAAGCTATTTTTAATAATTCTTCCAAAAACTAACAATTACATAAGTTGTTCCGATTCTATAATAACATATTTTTTTGAAGGTTTTATGAAAACCACTTAGGAACTTACACTTGACACACACCAGTGAAAACTAAAGATAAAGTGGTCAAATATTAGCTGCTAGCTAGAGTGCCAGTATCTTCATAAAAAAAGGCACCAGGGAACCTCCACCATCGAAGTATCAGGATATCGTGTCATACATAAGATCATAGAAATTTACATAATTCACAGACATTGTATATAAGTTGATGGCGTTCTTTCCCATGTCTTGTAATAAGGGCTATGGTATGACCCTAACAAATTTTGTGGCCATGAGTCCATTACAATAGTTTGTTTCTTTCTATCTCTTGAAACTGAATATATTTATATCAATTGCCTCTTTCACAGTGATGGGCCAATGTCTATTATATAATATTTCCTTTATTTATTTATCTTAACACAAATGACCTATCATTTAGGGTTACTTTTTTTTTTCTACTTCAGTCACGCCTCCTTAGCAGGTGGCACTACCAGAGTCACGATTTACTTATTCCAGAAGAAGGAAAAGAAATAAGAATGCTTAATTGTCTAAATAGATATCTCATCTATTAAGTATTTGTGGAAATTTTTAACATACTCAGTTTTGCTCCCAGAAATGGTTTCCAGAAGCTGGACAAGATTAAAGATTCCAATAGACAAAGTAATCAGCTGGAAGAGCTCACGGGGAAGATGAGAGAGTGCAAAGGGTTAGTCCTGGATTTATATTGTTGCAATCTTGTTATCTCTTGGTGATGACTTAACTAAGGAAAATGCAGATTCCGTTCAAAACTTGTCTGCTTTTTAATTCATATTGGCCGCACGATGGGTTTTTTTAACTGTTGCAACTAAATTCTAATAAAGAAGAGCTCTTTAATGTAAATTTATATCCTGTGCCAGCATCCCAAGTTTTGAATGGTGATATGGATAGCATACAACCTTGTTATATATTTTGTTTGCCCTAGTCGTTATCTGCTTTCCAATTTTTTTCTTTTGACATCTCACTTGTCTTTTGCCATATGTTATTTTAGTGGTGAATAAAGTAAAATTACATTTGATATTTGACATATTTCACAATTTGATTTCAATGCATTCCCTTCATCATATGAAGCATTATGTTGTTATAATTGTTCCAGTTTGATAAAAGAATTTGATCGTGAAATTAAAGATGAAGAGGGCAGAAATACCCCAGAAGTGAACAAACAACTAAATGATGAAAAGCAATCAATGGTCAGTACCCAAAATCTGTCTTTTTGATATGATCATGCCGGGATTCTCTTCCATGTATTGTGAATTAAACTTCACCATTTTTAAAACTGTTGAAAACTTTATAAATTTTCCCCACAACCAATTGCTTCTCAAGAACATTTTATCATCATGCCAGATGGATAGTTTATAACTTTAATTTCTTGGGAGTTTAGAGGTTGGTATGTCTTAATGAAAGTTATAAACATTATATAAGGTTCTAGTTGGACTAGATAATGCATGGTCTATAAAGTTTATAGTTGGTACCTAGATGTTATAATCTTATTCTCTAATGCAAAGATAAGAAAATTCATGTATGGTTTTGCAGAATGATGGGAACTTGGTTAACTGAATCTAGTGCATTAACTCTGCTAGATTACACACTTTATTTGGTTTCTTCTTGGAGAATGACTCTCTTTAAGCACTTTTTTTAATATATAAACCTATATTGGGACAAACCTGTACTCTTTTTTTGGATACTTTGAAGACTTATAGGACCTTTTTTTCCCTGTTAAGGTACAGCTTCATTGTATGCTTGGAGTCATACACTAACCTTTGTAGATTTTTCCATTGAAGCTGGGTACTATTAATTGGGATTTAGCTCCTTTAAAATGAGTAGAGAGTAAGGTGAGAAAATCAAAGGTTGATATTTCAACACATCCATAATTTTTTAGGCACGGGCATGTATATCAATATTGATTTATTCCTTAATGGTTCATATTATTCATTTTACACTCTTAAGTGAGTTGCTTACTTCAGAGGAGATAAATTCCATTAATTGGTAACACAGTTACTGAAACTATTACAGAGAGAGCGAATAGACTAGTGATTACTTTCTATTTTGACTTTTCAGAGTGAAAATTCTTTTTGATCATGATAAATTGTAAAGAGCATTCTTAGAATATAAAGGGAGAATAGGAATTGGGGGTGGGGTGGGACCCAGGATCATAGTTAGCTTAAATAGATAACACCAAGCCAAAATCACTTACTAAATATTAATCTTTCCAATATCTTCAGGTAAAAAGTGGACCAGATAATGTTTGGTAACACTACATTTGCTTTTTAAAAAATTGGCATTTTTTCACCCTGGAATGAATTTAGAAAGTTGTAGTACCAAAAAAATCATGGTAAAAAAAAGAATTGATAACGCTAAGTCAAAGTGACTAAAAGAGCAGTTAATCTTTTCAATTTCCTTTCAGATATAAAGTGGTGTAATGTTTGGTGACACTGATATGTGGTCATTTTTTGTTTTACAAAATTTGAATATTCTCACCCTGGAATAGATTAAGGGTCTAGTACCAAAAAGTAAAAAGGAATTTGAATGATGTAACATATTAGATTTTAGAAAGGAGATGCAACATTGCTGAATCCTTTACCTCCTTTATTTCCACCTCTATGACCTGAAATGTTGATGATTCTTTTTTCATTGAACATTGTCTCGACAATTCTTTTACTGCTGTTTCTAGTATGTTAATACTTTTCTCCACTGATGCCATTCTGGTCTCAACATCCCCCATTTCGGGCACCTCTTTGGTTTTCTTCCATTTCCTCCTCAGAAAATCCAGCAGGTCGTACCAATTTGGAAGAAACCAAATGGGCACGGTGAAAGTCCATTGTTGTTGATTATTAATATTATTAACGGATTAATGGATATGCATCATATATTGCATATTTCACGGTCTTGCCCCAAAACCACTTTATTTGTGTTTGCTCACATACTTTTTATTTTTTTTGCAGATCAAGGAACTAAACTCATATGTTGCATTGAGAAAAACGTAAGTTCATCCATATAGTGTTCTGCTGACAGAATAAAATTGTTTCTTGTACATTTGGAACTTGCTTCCGGTAAAGGTTTTAGAAAATATTTTATGAATTTTCCCTATGAGCATAATGGTTAATGTTCACTGTTGGCGTAATAATTCAAACTATAATTTCCCTTCCCTTTTTTGTTTTTTTACAGCTTAGTACAAGTATGCTTTGGCTATTTGAAAGTTTGTTATGATATTTTTTTGTTGGTTAATAGGTACATGAGTACCCTTGGTAATAAGAAAGCTGAACTTTTTGACACGGGAGCAGGACCAAGTGAACCCATGGCTGAAGAAAGTGTTCAATTGGCATCAAGTAAGAATTTTCTCGTCATAACCTTAATATCTGGTAATATATGGAGTTGATGTCAATTCTTAGTGTATAGTTATGTCTTATACATATTTTTAGACATTGAATTTTGTTTCTACTTTTTCCTACTTCATGCTGGTGGAACATTGTAATATTTCTCATTGGTTTTGGTCTTCGATTTTAATTTTAAACCATGTTTCAACCAATTTTTGCCTCATAATTTGGTAGGATATAATCATAACAAAACTGAGATTGTATTATAAAATCGGCACTGTACTTACAAACAAGATAAGAAAGAGGACACTTCCCTCCCAAGCCATAGTATTCTTCTGAACTTCCTTCCAATTACCCTTGAAATATCAAATATCCAAAGCCCTCCCATATTCTATTCTTTCTAATATAAACATAGACAACATCCACTCTCTCTCAATAACTAACTTTCCCACTAACTTCTCCACCTTTTGGTGAATATTCTTCATCGCACACCACCTCTTTATTGGGCCCGAATGGCATTGAGCTGTGGGTATAGGCCTACTAGAATTGGGTACTTTTCTGGTATGGTCTCAATTGTTTATAGAGATTTATAGTCAACGCATCTACCATGAGTTGTCCTTTTTCCCATAAGATAACTGGACTTGAATGAGAACTGGTACTATGTTTTATCATTCCTTTTGACAGCATTTCCCCTACCCGACTCTCTTTTTTGTCTCTCTGTTTATGGTGGTAAGTATAATGATAAGGGAAGACACTTACAGGCTTAGCTCTCGATTTCCACACGATGACATGATTGTGTAAGATTGTTAAAAAAATCCAAAGAACCGAACTGAACCGTAGAACCAAACCAAAGTGTTGTTAAATAACCGAATTATTTCTTTTAGTTATTGAAACGACTCAGTATTTTCCAAACAGTTCAATAACCGAACCAAACCGCAGTTAACCAAACCGAACTATACTTAATTGAACTGAACTGATTTGGTATTGAAAAACTAATAAAAAATTCAGTGAGCGATATGAAGGAGTATTTTAGAAAGTTATAACTAAAAAATGGTTAAATACCCCCAAAGGTATAGCTTGCTAACATACTCCTAAAAAATAAGTGGGTGTAAGTTAGCTTCTCTTACAGGCATTTGCTAGAATAGAATATATCCATCTCGGTGGTGGCTTTTGGATGTCTTCCGTATGTAAATCCAAAAGGGTTCACCCCTTGTGCAATCCTATTGTTTGGGGAGAGTTTTTTGTAGCTCCATCATGTGTCCTCACACAAGTCAAGACTTCTGTTATAGCCCTTTGTCTTGGATCGTGTTGACACAGTCCTAGGCACGGTAGAAGCTTTGCTTCGACCTATGGCGAAGGCAGAAGCAGACTCGTCCTTAACACAGTCTCTTAAATTCACAAATACTTCTTTGATAATAATTATTGATGACATTTATTGATAATCTCAATGCCTTTAAATAGGCTTACAGTAGAATAAGAATTCCTAATACATATCCTTAATAGCTCAAGATAGGCAATTCATCTACTAATAAAAACTGTTTAAAAACCAAATATTGTGAAGTTACTCAGGTAAACAAATTTTAAGTGGGTGTAAGTTACCAATGAGATAATGAAAACACTTCTCAATATTTTCTGTTTTCTGTTATGTCCAGTCTTTAATCTACTCATCTTGCATATATTTTGTGCTTATTTTTTCGCCGCTACTTACTTCAGGCATTATGTTTGATGGTGCATGATAGTTCATATGCTGGGCTGGGGATTAGGCCTTTTTCTGGATGTTTATGCTTTTATGTGTAGTTAATAAATATATATCTCATCAAAATGCTTATTTGGCTTGTCCTCTAGAAATGTCAAATCAAGAACTTATCAATACTGGGACGAAAACAATGGATGAAACTGATCAGGCTATAGAAAGATCTAAGCAGGTGGATCTTGTTAAACATTTATGACTTCATTGTCCCTTTACCTTTATTATTAACATTATATTGAAATGCAGGTTGTACATCAAACAATTGAAGTAGGTACCCAAACTGCCACCACCTTGAAAGGCCAAGTAAGTTTATCTGCACAATGTGTGTATATTTTTGAAAGCGAAGAGTGTATCTGATCACATTTCTGACTTTCTTTCTATTACCAAACTTTGCAGACTGACCAGATGGGTCGCGTTGTTAACGAGCTTGATTCAATTCAGTTCTCAATTAAGAAAGCCTCCCAGCTTGTGAAGGAGATCGGAAGAAAGGTCTCTTCATTTTCATTGTGTCTCTGCACTATTCACAATAATCCTAAAATTTTCATGAAACTAAAGTATCTTTAGTCTTTACCTTGTTATATCAGGTAGCTACCGATAAGTGCATCATGCTTTTTCTGTTCCTTATCGTGTGCGGTGTAATTGCCATCATTGTTGTAAAGGTACTATCTCTGTCCATCTATTAATTGCATAATCTTGTGAATATATATTTCCCCCTCGGGTAATCTTATGTGAAATGTTTTGATTATTTATATATGTTGAATATTAGCACAAAATCAAAACAGATTCTGTCATACAGCTCATTATGGCTGGATTCAAATTGTGATTAAATAGAAATTAATTGTATTATTATATTCTTACCTTATTTAGGATTAGCATTTATAGGGAGAATAATTACCCCTATTTCTTAGTGTAATTTATATTCTATAAATACTCATGTACTATGTTACAGAATAAAAGAAATAGAAAAAGCATATTTCTATATGGTATCAGTAGCAACAAGAATCCTTTAGGGTTTTTTTTTTGTTTTTGCTTCCGCTCTGTTTATCTTTTTTACATCCCACAATGTCTGATACCGAGTCCTCACTTTCACCCAAACATTCCTCACCCGAACCTAAATTAGTCCGAACGTACCATGAAAACCACCCTGTTCAGATCACAACAATTCGGCTGAACGGTGCTAATTATCTTCGATGGTCGCAATCCGTTCGTATGTATCTCAGGGGGAGAGGAAAGATTGGCTACATTACTGGCGACAAAAAACAACCAGACAAGGCAGGTGCAGATTATGATACATGGGATGCTGAAAACTCTATGGTCATGACATGGTTAGTCAACTCCATGGATGAAGAGATAGGTGCAAATTATCTCTGTTATGATACTGCAAAAGAACTTTGGGAAGGTGTCTCCCAAATGTACTCTGATTTGGAAAATCAATCCCAAATCTACGAATTAACTCTCAAATTGGGAGAAATTCGGCAAGGTGAAGATTCAGTCACCAAATACTTCAATTGTCTCAAACGTATTTGGCAAGATTTGGACCTTTTCAATGAGTATGAGTGGAAATCACCTGCCGATAGCAAACATTACAAGAAGATGGTGGATGTTAGTCGTGTTTTCAAGTTCCTTGCGGGTCTAAATGTTGATTTTGATGAGGTTCGTGGCCGAATTCTAGGCAGAAATCCTATCCCTCCAATTGGTGAAGTCTTTTCAGAAGTACGTCGCGAAGAGAGTCGTCGGCAAGTGATGCTTGGCAAAAATACAGCAGCTGTCCCTCCACCAGTTGAAGGATCTGCCTTGGCAATTCCCCATGTCAATCGTAAACCACTTCATAATCAACGAGGTGGAGACAAGACTCATTTATTTTGCGATTACTGTGGGCGCAATCGCCACACTCGGGAAACTTGCTACAAACTACATGGGCGACCAAATCATGGCAAGGCTGGTAAGTTTGGTGATCGTCCTATGCCTATGGCCAATGAGGCTGATTCGTCTCCATGTACGAAGGAGCAAATGGATAACCTTCTTAAGTTTCTAAAGTCCAATTCATCTCTTAATATCCCTACTGGAACTGTGGCACAAACAGGTAAGGATTCTTGGGCACTATCTGCTCACAACCACTCTAACCCTTGGATAATAGATTCAGGGGCATCTGAACACATGACTAATTGCTCTCATCTATTCAGTACCTATTTTCCTAGTTCAGGTTTTGAAAAAGTTAGGATAGCTGATGGTAGTTATTCAAGTATTGCAGGCAAAGGCAGCATAAAAATTTCAGAGCAAATCACTTTGCAATCTGTTTTACATGTTCCTAAATTCGCTTGTAATCTTCTATCTGTTCATAAATTGTCTAAGGACACTAATTGTTCTGTTCTTTTTCGTCCCTCTACTTGTGTTTTTCAGGACCAGAACTCGGGGAAGACGATTGGAACTGCTAGAGAGATGAATGGATTGTACTACCTTGATGGAATTCAGTTTGGCAATAAAGCGTTTTTCGGTTCAAACAGTACAAACGCATCTCCTGTTTCAGATCAAATTATGTTATGGCATAAAAGATTAGGTCACCCTAGTTTTTCATATCTTAAGCATTTGTTTCCTATTTTTTCCAAAGAAATAAATTCCTCACAATTTCATTGTGAAGCTTGTCACTTAGCTAAAGATCATCGTGTGTCTTTTAAATCAAAAGCCTATTCTGCTTCTAAACCTTTTTATTTAATTTACAGTGATGTTTGGGGTCCTTCAAAAATTAAAACTATGTCTGGAAAAAAATGGTTTGTAACATTTATTGATGATCATACACGACTGTGTTGGGTTTATCTCATGGAGAAAAAATCAGAAGTTGAACAAAGATTTCAAGATTTTTTTAACATGATTAACAATCAATTTCAAACTAAGATTGGCATTCTAAGGTCTGACAATGGCACTGAATATTTCAACAAATATTTAAGTACATTCCTTGTAACTAAGGGGATAATTCATCAATCCACTTGTCGCGATACTCCGCAGCAAAATGGTATTGCTGAAAGAAAAAATAGACATCTCCTCGAAGTCACTAGAGCTATTATGTTTTCTATGAATGTACCTAAGTATCTTTGGGGAAATGCTTTATTAACTGCTTGTCACCTCATCAATCGAATGCCATCTCGGGTGTTACAATATGAAAGTCCTGTACAAGTGTTACAAAACAATTTTCCTACATCTCGTATTATTACGGATCTTCCCCTTAAAATTTTTGGTTGTCTTTGTTATGTTTACATCCCCAATGTTTTTCGTTCTAAGTTGGATCCTAAAGCCGAAAAATGTGTTTTTCTTGGCTATGCTTCCAATAAAAAGGGATACAAATGTTTTAACCCAGTTACAAAGAAATTTTTTGAAAGCATGGATGTTCACTTTGTTGAAAATCAACCTTTTTTTAAAAATTCTCTTCAGGGGGAGAGTCAATGTAATAATAAAGAAGATAATTTTTGGGAAACTTTGCCTGCTCTAGATGATATTGTGACTACAAATCACCCAAATGCTAAGATAATAGAATCTGAAACAGGGGGAGAAACACTGATTAAGGATGATAATCCTGAACTTAAAGTGTATGTTCGAAAAAAATTCCACAAAGGTGGTGCAAACCCTATTGTCTCTCCAGTAGAAATCCAATCTGATTTACCAAGTGAAGGTCCTACAGATAATCTGTCTTCTAGTTCTTCATCTGGTAATCCTTCTTACTCATCCAATGATTTATCTGATTTGTCTTTTCCTGATATTAATCTTCCAATTTCTGTGAGAAAAAATATTCCTGACCTCGATGTCCCAATTGCTGAGAGGAAAGGTTCTCGTATGTGCACTAAACATCCTATGTCTAATTACTTGTCATATGACAAACTATCACACACCCATAAGGCATATGTGTCTAGGATTTCTAATTTGTTTGTGCCCAGAACTATTCAGGAAGCATTAAGTGATCCGAATTGGAAATTAGCAGTGAAAGAAGAGATGGATGCTCTAAACAAAAATAACACTTGGAGTATCACTGATCTACCACAAGATAAAAAGGCAGTAGGGTGTAAGTGGGTCTTTACAGTGAAATGCAAGGCTGATGGAAGTGTGGAAAGATACAAAGCGAGATTAGTAGCAAAAGGATTTACTCAAACTCATGGTATTGATTACCAAGAGACTTTTGCCCCAGTTGCTAAGATCAATTCTATCAGAATTCTTCTTTCTCTTGCAGTAAATTTCAACTGGACACTATATCAATATGATGTTAAAAATGCCTTCTTGAATGGTGAATTACATGAAGAAGTATATATGAGTTTACCTCCTGGATTTGAAAAAAATCTTGGAAGAAACAAAGTATGCAGATTGAGAAAATCCCTATATGGATTGAAACAATCGCCAAGGGCCTGGTTTGAGAGATTTGGAAGTGTTGTTAAGAGACACGGTTTCACCCAAAGTCAAGCAGATCACACTATGTTCTTTAAACACTCATCTGAAGGTAAGATTGCTATCTTAATAGTGTATGTTGATGACATTATTATTACAGGAGATGACGTCAAAGCAATTAGTGATCTGAAGAGAAGACTTGAGGCTGAGTTCGATATCAAGGATCTTGGAAAGTTAAAATACTTTCTTGGGATGGAGTTCGCAAGATCTAAAGAAGGTATTTTTCTCAACCAGCGCAAGTACATACTCGATTTACTTGCAGAAACAGGGATGACAGGGTCTAAAGCAGTAGAAACACCAATGGATCCCAATGTGAAACTAAAGTCAGTTGCTGAAGATGAAATAGTAGATAAAGAACGTTATCAACGATTGGCTGGAAGACTAATTTATTTGTCACATACAAGGCCAGATATAGCCTTTGCAGTGAGTGTAATAAGCCAATTTATGCATGCACCAGGTGCAGCCCACTTTGAAGCTATTTTCAGAATATTAAGATATTTGAAAGGTACTCCGGGAAAGGGGCTGATATTCAGAAATAGAGGACATATACAGGTTGAAGCCTATACAGATGCTGATTGGGCAGGTAATATAAATGATAGAAGGTCTACCTCAGGATATTGTACTTTTGTAGGTGGAAATCTAGTTACATGGAGGAGCAAAAAACAAAATGTTGTAGCCAGGAGCAGTGCAGAAGCTGAATTCCGATCTGTGGCCCATGGTTTTTGTGAAGTATTATGGATCAAAAAGTTCATGGAAGAATTGAAGTTCTTTGGCCCAACTCCAATTAAAGTTTACTGCGACAATAAGGCTGCTATTTCTATTGCCCATAATCCTGTCCTACATGACAGGACGAAGCATGTTGAAGTGGACAAGCATTTCATCAAAGAAAAAGTTGACAGCGGTGAGATTTGTATGTCCTACATACCTACCAAAAGTCAAGTAGCAGATGTTCTCACAAAGAGTCTTCCAAAGAGACTGTTTGATAACATGGTGTGCAAGCTTGCTATGAACGATATATTCATGCCAGCTTGAGGGGGAGTGTTGAATATTAGCACAAAATCAAAACAGATTCTGTCATACAGCTCATTATGGCTGGATTCAAATTGTGATTAAATAGAAATTAATTGTATTATTATATTCTTACCTTATTTAGGATTAGCATTTATAGGGAGAATAATTACCCCTATTTCTTAGTGTAATTTATATTCTATAAATACTCATGTACTATGTTACAGAATAAAAGAAATAGAAAAAGCATATTTCTATAATATATTTTTGGTATACGATACTTTCTATGAGACGAAGAGGAAGGCAATATAGTGTCAAAAGTTCCGAACATGTAAATCGCATGTTGAAATGCTCATATTTAATCACTTTGCCATGTACAAGGCCAACATTAACCCTATTTTTGTTAACTGCAACTGAATGTTTTGCAGATTGTAAATCCACACAACAAAGATATTAGAGATATCCCAGGATTGGCGCCTCCTGCTCCAACCAGGAGGCTTTTGTATGTTAGGACTGGATAACATTTCGATTAACTTTTATACCTTACAAGAGTTTTCTCCATCCTCATCCCACCACCCTCTAGTCTTGGTTATCTTGGATGATGTGAAAGTGGAAGTAATGCTTTATGGGGGCATCTTTTGGAAATCATCAATCAATATTAAATTAAATTAGTTCATGCCTGAGCTGTGTATATCCCTGTTTGTGTTCTATGTATATCAGAGTCTTTTGCTTTTTTTTAGTGCCTTGTTACTTTGTAATATTTTAACAAAATTGTAGTCATAGAATGAATATAATACTATTATGGGACATATGGTTTACATGTCCATTCAAATGGGGCTTTCTCTCCTTTTCTATTTTATTTTATGTATGTAATAATTCAAGCATATATTCAATTAGGTTTTGATGCATCGGGTGTATAAAATTGCATCCGTTATTGTTTAAGATGAAATTTTGCTAACTCACTTTGATTTAAAGAGTAATACGGGACTTAAATATCAGAAATATTTTAAAAGCAATTTAAGACATCCAAATTTTATGATTCTTTTCGTAGAAATATACTTTACATTTCTTTGAAATGATGATAAATACGTAGGCTCTATATATAGAATATAGAGGGCATAAATTGAAACAGAAATCTAGCCTAAAATTAAAGAGATTAAGAAAATTAGGGGAATTAATCTCTAAATGTTAATTAGAATTACAGTAAAAATAGAAAAAACAACTAGTTGTTATTTTTATTAAATCCTAATGGATTGTACAAAATAGAATAATACGTTATGTGTTGATTCTTTCACACTCCTCAATTGGGGTTGTAGATGTTGATTATACCAACTGAATTTGATATTCTTGTATGTTATTTGGAAGGGTTTTTATTAGAATGTTTGCAGATATTCTTGTATGTTATTTGGAAGGGTTTTTATTAGAATGTTTGCAGATTACTGATATGATGGAATATGGTCAACATTTTTCTCCTTGATGAAATATTTCTCTATCTTTGCATGCTTTGGTTTATCATGATAAATCGGGTTCTTTGCATTGCTTATAACAACCTTGTTATCACATAATATCTTCATCTGTAACTTTGAGGAATTTTGTATCACATAATATCTTCATGTGTAACTTTGAGGAATTTTGATTTCATTTAGCATTCACTGCCAAATTTCTTCAAAAATACCATGCGTTTTAATTCTGAATTCTGCTTTTACACTTGCTCAAATTGAGCTAGTGTAAACTTCAACACCAAATAGAGTTCTTTTGGAAACAGAGTCCTCAACTTTGTGTACCTTTGAGGTATTGGAAAATGTTTATGGTAAATGCACGACTTAGTGCGAGTTAGATATATTAGTTTTTTTAACTAAATCTATCTTTATCAACTAGTACAATTTTTTCTCTTATCTAATTTTTAAAGATGCATTCTTTATGTCTAGTTGATGCAAAGACCAATCTATATTTACCGTCAGAGATAGTAGAAACCAAATAAAGCTTAGTTTCACACCAAATATAGAAGTCTTTTCACAATCTACCATGTGATTGTATGAACTCTTTAGCCACCAACCGAGATTTGCACCTATTTATACTTTCATCAACTTTATACTAAATCGAGAATGTCCACTTACATGTCTGCTCTCTTCCCTTCTAGTATAATGATGATCTCCTATGTGCCATGTTTTTACAAGAGCTTGAACTTCTTTTGTTACAACTTTTGTACATTCAAGTTCAGCACTTCTTGAATATTTCTTAAAATTTTTATAAATAAAAAGTAAAAAAATATTTTTCAAGTACATGAAATTTAGGGGATCTAATCTATAACATCACATCATTACAAAATTATTACTATTAGAAACTGCACTTGCTACAAGAGAATCACTTTTCGGTTTTTCTTTTTATTTTTCCACTTTAAAGAGATAGAAACACTCCTCAACTTTGCCAATTTCCTTCTCCAACTCCAAATTTTAAAATTTACACAAATTAGAGAAGAACTTAGTATCACAATTCAAATCTCTTGTAATCTTGCTAAAGAATAGCGGGTTACAAACATGGTGTATAATCAAGGTAATGTTTGGTGAAATGATAATCGATACTTTACCTATTACCTTAGAATGTATACCATGAGCTATCCAAACATTATAATTATGGACATGGTGAATAACTACTAAACAAAATAAAATCTTCAATCATATGATTTGAAGCCCCCTGAATAAATAATGTTGAACAAAAGACTTCAAACATAAAAGTGAGAATGAGAGGGGGTAAATTGTGACATTTGAAATTCAAATAACATTTTACAAAAATGATTGACTAAAAATAATTTATGTTAGAAAGAAATAAAAACATAGAATAAGAAAAAACAACAACGAAAAAGATAAACGATAGAGTGATAAATAAATATAGTAAAAAATATTACATTATAGATTATCTTAGTTCAGTCTTAACTCACACGTCCCAACTCTAATTCCTGAAAATTTTCTCTTGAAATTTTTACAAAACAACAATATATAAATTCAACTCAACAACATTACACCAAAATAAAATAAAATAAATCATGTTGATAGCACCACATTACTAAATTTGATTATTGGTTTGTTGAATGATCAAACACCAATGTTTTACCGATGAGTCACTAGTCAGACCGCGTGATTGTTGATCCAATATATAATTTTTTTTATAATTGACATAAAAGTTGTTGGTACACAAGAAGGAAGAAGATGAAGATGATGAAGATAATGAAGATGTAAGAGAGAGAAAAGAGAAAAGAGAAAACGTAACTAACTTTCACTAAAATCAAAAAATTATGTTACATTGAAAACTACTTACAAATGAAGCTAAGTCCGACTTATATACTAACAGAACCGAAACTAAATAAAACTCAAATTCATTCTAAATGCAACTTAAATGAAAATGAATTATAACTAACACCATCCCTTAGTTCATATTTAACTAATCAAAATCAACAACATCAATTCCATTCTTCATATCTGTCTTGATTGTTTTAGTCAATACATCTGTCAGCTACTTCTAAGTGCTACAATGCACAACTTCAAGCACTCCATCCTGAACCCAATTTCTCAGAAAATGGAGCTTTGTATAAATGTGCTTGCTCTTTCTATGCAGCACTGGATTCTTGTCAAGGCTTATAGTTTGTCACACCTTCATTTTCACCCTAGCTTTTGCATCATACATTCATCATACCATTTCATTAGCATATTATTTAATCCTTGTTTTCCTTGTGGATTAAGGTTTGCATTGGTCTCATGTCCTCTAACCAAGACATTAAGATATGTGGTACTTGTTTGTTCCTCTTTGTGTTCATCTAGGTGCACAAGATTGGTTGAGAAGCTCATGATCAAGGCATGTTCACTATAACATAAGAGGTTTCAGTTTGGTCAAGCAAGGTTCAAAGTTTGATTCATTGACACAAGGATGGTTCTTGTGTTTATTTCCATGTCATCTCCATCAAATTCACAAGTTATCATCCAATCATTCAAGTTTCAATCAAGTTTTCTTCATTTGATACTCACATGATCATCATTGTGCCTTTGGATTCAAGATTATAGCAAAGATCACATGTTGGAACATGGTGGTGTGGCCTAAAACTCAAGTATGGCATTTCATTTGCTCTAAACACCACAACTCTCTAAATTTTCATCCAATGGACAAGCTAATTTGAGCCAAATGTCACAAATGAACTCCTCGACAACTATGCTTCAAGGATAAAACATCAATTCAACCTCTTAAGGATCTCAATTTGGAAAGTGACCAAATTGCCAAAAGTGTCGAAAACCTTGTCATGACCCCTACTTCCCACCGATGCCATTTCTAGCTCAAGCATCCAAATAATAAGATTCTTTGTACCTTTTTTTAAGCTCATGAAAAGGATCATTTGACCCATGTTTGGCTCAAAATGCACATGAGAATCAAAAGTTATGATGTCATGAAGTTGGATGTGTTAGCTGGCTAGGCATGCCAAAACTTGGTTCGACCTATTGCCTGACCTAGAAACCAGGTCACAACCCCAACTTTGGATTAATTCCATTTTAAATTCAAGAATCCTTTTGATGTTATTATTTTTGCATTGAATTCTTTGCAAAGAAGTGATCATTTGGCACAAACAAAAATAAAAAATGTACGAGGGAATCTCATTTGGCCTAGCTTCAAACATGACACCATGAACTCTGTTTTTTGCTCATGTTTCAGGTCACAAAATTCATTCCAATTTCAATATGGAAACACCAACACATTTGCAATCCATTTGGGGACCTAAAACGCATCTGAACAAACACAAAACGACTAGTTTCAAGTGTTAATTCATGCATTTCACACCTCACTTCACACGCTTTGCAAATCACCAAATTTCAACCCTAACTCACACGAATTGAGATCTAAACCACATGTGTGAGCTCATCACTTCATTTCCTATAAATAGAGGGTTGATTTGCCTTCATTTGCAAGCTTGAAAAGTCAACGAAACTCTGAAACATTGAGCCCGACACTCCTTCAAAACTAGAAATCCATTTCCTTGATTCTAGCTCATTTTGCTTCAAATCTTTGTCCAGAATCACTCATCGGCATCATCTAAAGCTAACTGAACTAACGTTATGCTCTAAAACTTCTTGAATCGAGCTCACCATTTCCACCATTGTTGACCTCTGAAGCTTCAGCTGAAAAGGTAGCTACGAGTTAAATTCTTGAACAAACAAGTTACCGGTCTCTTTTTCTTGATTTACTGATCAAAAGCCCTCAACTAACTGAAATTTATATTGTGTATCCATAATTTAATTTTACTTTGAAGAACTATGGTTCTTCGTGTTCTTGAGCAAATTCTCTTTGCTCAGAGCCAATCAATGACTCTGAAGCAAAGAGACATGAACAATGATCTGTTAGACAACTGAATCCATGTTTGATTTTGGCTTAAAATACAAGTTCATGGAGTTTGCAGAAATCAATTCAAGGTTGAAGAAGAAGGTTTGCGAGCATTTTTCAAATAAACTAGCCGTTGGCGCCCTAATTCAAATATTTTTTATTTTTATTTTCATTTTCATTTTATTTTCCTTTTCTTTTTTGATATTTTCTTTTTAAATTTTATTTTTAGTCATTTTCAAATATTTTTTCATCCAAGATTTGAGATAATATTTTTGGCTTTCTCTAATTTTCTCAACCATTTATTTTATGTTTTAATGTTTCTTTTGAATTTTCCTTTTATTTTCTATTAAATCATTTTAAAAATAATTTTATTTTTATTTTATACAAATTTTGGAATGTCTTGATATTGGCTCTTGATGATTGCTTAGTTGAATATATGTTCAACATTTCAAGTCCTTGATTGATGATCCTTTGGCTGATTCAATCTTCTTTGGTTCAAACATGTTAGTCAATGATCATCTGATCATTTTTGACACTTTGTATCAGATATAGGTTATACTTTATTTGATCATGCTTTGAGTCATTTGACTTGTTGATATATGATCCCTATGTGATTGTTTGAGTCTTCATTTCATCTCTTTCTCCATATATCTTCTTCTTTTGTTTTGAGCCATTGTGTTACATATTTTAGGAGAGTAACTTTGTCTTACTTCTCTAACATATTTGACACATAAATTAGTATTGGCCGATCTCAGATAGGTATGACTTCTACATAATCCTACTTACGATTGCTTAAAATACCGCAAAATTGTCCCTATAAGATAAATTGATCCTTCATCCTAACCACTAACCACTAACTCACTGATTTTATTTTCTTGTCATTTAATTCTTGCAATTTACTTTCTTGCTTTTTACATTCTTGCAATTTACCTTTATGCTCATTATCCATCCATTTAATTTATGCATATTTTACTTTTTGCCTTTTATCTTTTGTTATTTCTCATTGCCCTGCCACTAAAAAGAACAAAAACATGATAAAATGAAAACACCAAAAAGATATGATTCTATACTTGTGATCTAAGAAGATGGACTCTTATGGACTTTGAATGACCTTAGCATTATGGAGTTTTGGACTTAATGTTTGAACCTAGCAAAAGGAGACTTGGACTTGGATTCCTATTTCCATTGCATAACTTAGGACACCTTTGCACACGCATAATTTTCTCTTGGGCTACCTGACAATGAGACCCTTTCATTTGTTGCACACATCCCTTGTATTTTTCATGTACACCTTTCCCATTTTGATGTACTTTCTTTATCTCCCGCTTTCCTTTGGTTTGGTTTTACTTGCTAGCTATCCTTAGGGACTAGGATTTACCTCACATTTTTCTCAAACTATTGATCCAACATCAAGTGGTATTTTCTTAATAAAACCCTTGATCCAACATCAAATGGAATTTTCTCAAATAAACTCAAAACATGTTAAAATACAATTAGAATTGCGCGCTACGAGCCTTAAGTGATGGAGAAGGAATGAGAATGGAGCTTTCCTACCCTCATTATGAGTATTTTGAACACAAGATGCTTGACTTAGTTGTTTGAAATATTCACCTCTACCCATAGTCTTTAGTGAAAATTCAAATAAAAAAAACTCTTATCAAACCTAAAATTAACATCAACTCATCAAACTCTTTTTTGCGCCTTAGAGAATCATATCGATAACCCTTTTTCAAGGTTAAAGCAACTAACACACACTTATTTTCTACTCCGAACTACGGAGCTATGGTTTCCTTATTGCATCATGAGGATACGTAGGCACGATATTGTAAGATCTTGGCGAGCACACTAATAAAAAAAACCTCTATTTTTCCAATAGCAAGTAACCTTTAGATAAACGACACTCATTCATGCTTAGACAACCTATATGGTTCCCTTTGAGTACAACAGATGTGAGGGATGCTAATACCTTCCCCTTGCATAACCAACTTCCGAACCCGAATTTGATTGCGAGATCATATTCTTCCCCTTTATGGGGTTTTATCGTTATTTTCCCTTTCTTCAGAATAAATAAAATTCGGTGGCGACTCTGTGCATTTCTCGCATAACGACATAACTGATTTGTTGTCAATCATCAACTTCACATGCTTGCTCATCTTGATCTTCAAATCATGCAGAAAATTCATAATCCACATAGCTTGACAAGCAGTTAGAGAACTTGCAATGTACTCAGCTTCACAGGTTGACAATGTAACAACTGGTTGCTTCTTGGAGCACTAAGAAATAAGACCTCCCAGATACTTGAAGAAATATCCAAAAGTACTTCTTCTATCAACTCTGTCTCCACACCAATCATAATCTGAATAACACATCAACTCTAAAGCAGATTTACAATCAGAGAGGAAAAAACTTCATACTTCAGAGTCCCCTTAGTATACCTCAGTATCCTGACAACAACTTGATAATGTACTTTAGATTATTCACAAACCTACTCAGCATTCCAACTACATAGAAAATATCAGGTATGTTATTACAGATATATCTAAATGAGCCTACCAACTATTTAAAATTTGTAGCATTACATCATCACCCTCAACATCAGAGTCCAACTTATGATTTGTTTCAGCAGGTGTGATTGCAGACTTACAATTCATTAGCTCAAACTCTTCAGAAGCTCAAGTTCATACTTCAGCTGATGCAAGATTATACCCTTATCAGAGTAAAAAATCCTCATTCCTAGAAAATATGTCATATTTCCTAGATCAATCATCTCAAACTCATTCATCAACACCTTCTGAACTTAGCTATCTCTTTTAATCAGCTCCCTATTAGCAATATGTCATCAACATAAAGACACACCAGAATCATATTGATATTAGATGTATGATGAACATAAACACCATACTCCATCTCACATTTTTTGAATCCTTGAAGCTTGAAAAACGAATCAATTTGTTGATTCTAGGCTCTAGGAGCTTGTTTTAGTCCTTACAAAGCTTTATGCAACCTATACACCATTCCTTTCCGATTCTTTTTAATAAATCCAGAAGGTTGTGACACATAAACTACCTCTTATAAAGGACCATTCAGAAATGTTGATTTCATATCTAAAAGCATCAGAGGCCGATTCTTATTAGTAGTTGTAGCAAACACCAAGCTGATTATTTCATGTCTAGCTATAGGTGCAAACACTTCAAAATAGTCTAATCCAGATTTTTGTATAAATTCTCTAGCTACTAATATTGCTTTGTGTTTTCCAATTGATTCATATGGATTTAGTTTCACATTGTAAACCCATCTCACGCTGATGACTTTCTTGTTCCTTGGAAGCTCAATCAACTCCTAAGTCTTGTTTCTTTCTATAGCCTAAAGTACTTCTTTCATGGTCTTCAGTCAAACTTTCTTCTTAAAAGCTTTTTCAATACTCACTAGTTCAAAGTCTACCATCATGACACACTGAATGACTTACCCTTTAGAGTATATCTTAGTATCTCACAACATGTTAAACTCTGCAAATCTTCTTGTTATTTGTTTGATTAATTATGGTCTTTGAACTTGTTCAGGATCTTTTTCAGAGTTGGAACAATATCAGATGTTGGACTACCTTCAGAGGTTGAACCACCTTTAAAGGTTCGACCACCTTCAGAGGCTTGATTACTACTATATTTTGGATCATCATCATAATCTAGATTAGAATTAGATTCACCTTGAGAGTCAGATTCACCTTCAAACTCTTCTTCATCATCAGAGTCACCTGCAGACTCTGACTCATCTTCAGACTATGAATCTCCTTTAGAGGCAGATTCTTCAAAATCTGAAATATCTTCAGAAGTTAACTCAGGTGTTAACATTGCACCAGAGTTGGATTGAGACTTGTTCTAATCCCATGCTTCCGATTCTTTCATAATGACATGTTTGTTGAATTCAACTTTGTTGGTAACAAGACAGTAGAGCTTATAAGCATTTGTACTGTGGTAACCTACAAGTAACATGACTCTGCTTCTGTCATCCAACTTCCTTCTTTTAGCATCTGGGACATGTTTATAACAAACAGAACCAAACACATTTGGATGGCTCACACTTTGCTTATCTCCAGTCCACTTCTCTAAAGGAACAATTTCCTTCAGCTTCTTGGTCGGACACCTGGTGAGCACATATGTTGCAGTGGCAACAACTTCTCCCCATAAAGTGTAAGGAAGCTTATCTCCTTTATCATGCTCATTGTCATATCAAGCAAAGTTCTATTTATTCTTTCAACAAGACCATTGTGTTGAGGAACGTATGAAGAAGTAACCTCGTGCCCAATTCCATTCACCTCACAAAACCTTATGAACTCTGTAAAGTTGTACTCACATCCACCATCAGTTATGAGAATTTTTCAGCTTTTGACCACTTTGTTTCTTAATCTTCACCTTAAAATTACGAAACTAAGTAAACACCTCATGCTTAAACTTGATGAGTGTTACCCATGTCATCCTTGTGAATTCATCCATAAAGACACAAAATACTTTTTTCCTCCAAGTAAAGGTACTTCAAATGGTCCACGTACATCAAAATGCACTACTTCTAAAACATGTTTTACTCTTGGGGCTATTTTTGATGCAAATGGAAATCTTAGTTGTTTTCCTTTCATACATATCTCGCATGACTTCTCGGACTTCACAATTTTAGGAAAGCCATTATCGCAACTACGAAAAACAACCGTAGGAAAACACAGAGTCGCCACCGAACGTTATTTATCTTAACGGGGGAAAAGAAACGATCGAAGAAACCTTAAAAGGGAGAAAGCGCATGGTCTCAGAACCAAATCCTGGGTCAGGAGTCGATTACGCGAGAGGAAGGTATTAGCACCCCCTCGCTTCTGTTATACTCAACGGGATCCACTCTTGTTGTTCTAATCAAAGGGTGTGTTTATCTAAAGCCTACTTGCTAAACGAAAACGGGAGAGAAAAGGGGAAAAAAGGAGACTCGATAGAACTTCTCCATCCTAGGCCTACGTATTCCCTTGTGTAATGGGAAATTCAGAGCCAACATAGTTCAGAGGACTACGGGTGAAAGGGGGCAATCAGAGCGTTCGTAGTTTGGTGTACAAATTGTTAAATGTTTTTTTATGAGCATTGCTAAGTTTATGTTCCAGCAGTTAGGGTTGGTGCTTGTTTGCGGTAGAACAGAAATAACATGCTCTTTCTGAAAAAGCTTAACAAGCAATCCCAAAGCATAAAATGATTTCCAATTTGTTTAAGAGTTTTAACAGAAGTGTTTTAACTTTGTTTGATATGCACATCATACTAAAGTCTATGACATAGGATCGAATACTTCGCGCTAACGATCCAAATGTCTTGTGCGCAAAGTACCCTAAGATGAGGTTAGAAATTCACCCGCTTATCTTTTCCCATGTACTCAAGGCTCGTGGCATACAATGCACATCATATTTTATTAAGTATTTTGATATGATTTGAGAGAGAGAAGAGAAAGACTCAAAGGGTAAAGAGAATATCTAAGGGAAACTCACCTAGATGTTGTCATACAATATGGCCCTATAGTTGAGGATGAAAAAAGGGGAAATCTACCTAATGTTATCATACAAAAGGTGGCCCTAAAGTTGAGGTTAAAAGGGAGCTAACCTAATGTTGTCATGCAAAGAATTGAGAGCCTAATGTCTATCCTACTCCAAACTTAATCAGAAATTAAGTTGGAATAAGAGCCCTAAGGGAACATGTGATCAAGCACAAGCAAACATTATACAACTCAATCTAAAACAACAAATAGGAACCCAAAACTCAAAAGGGAAGAAAAGAAACAAAGAAAAGAATGGTGTTAAAGCAACACAAGGTAAGAAGAATCAACCATCAATTCACAAGTGTCACACATCAAGGCTAAAGTCAAGGCATGCTTATCATATGAATCAAAACATCAAAGATGTATAAAGCACATAATCGACATACAAATTCTAAATCATCACAAAACATGCTCAAAGTGATCATACATTCAAGCTCAAATAGAAAGGCAAAGGCAATCAAAGAAGTGCACAAGCAAACATGTCTTAGAATCATAATCAAGCACCATTGATCAACATACAAAGGCAATATGATTCAAACAAGACAAGGATCAAGAAAGTTCATAACTCACATCACATTATGATCAACTCAATTCAAAGATGAAAGAAGAAGCACAAGATCATCCAACATATACCACAACAAAGACTATGCACTAGTAAACCATTATCCCATGAAAACAAGTCACATATGGTTCAAGCAATGAAATTAGGTCAAGAAATCAATATGGGAAGTAGTATGAACATGAACATCAATTCAAGCATCAAATTAAGGATGACAAGAAGAATCATCAAAGATCAAGTTCATAATCAAAACTAGGTAAGCATACACCATAATCATATCCAAAGGAAAGCATGTATTCAAACAAGATGTAAAGACCAAATGATCAAGTAATGAGCATTAAAATATGAAGTTCAAAAGCATACTCAAACAATTAAAAAAAAAAAAACTTCAAAATATCAAGAAAGCTCAAGAAGAATCATATTCAAATCATGAACAAAAATTAGACAATCATCAACTCAAGTTAACCATAAAAAGAAATAAATGATCATGTGAGGTAAGTAAGGCAAAATCATCATACAAAAGACATCTAAGCATGAATTTTAGAACCTCAAACAAGTCATTTAAGGAATACAAGAGTCATTGATATCCAAAGGATCACACAAAAACATAAGCTCAAACAACTAGGTTAAGAACCAACAAGCACCATGATCAAAACATCATCAAATTGAAAATTCAACCAAAAATAGGTAAATGTCCAAATAAATGTGGATCCAAAGATTTAATTAAAGTTAAGACGCTCAAGATTAAGTATTAAAAATATCCTCAAAAGGATTGCATAAATGCATCACCAAAGCAAGTGAATCAAACTCATATAGGTCAGTAATCGAGCATGCATCGAGGATCACATAAAACTAATTGAAAAGCAAATAAAAATTCATCATCCAAGCATAAAAAAATCATTCAAACATTCATAATTTAATTTTCAAAATGTGGTAAAAGAATTAGTTCAAGAAGGCACGCAAAAGGAATCAAAAGATCAAACCCTAATTCAAAGAGCAAACATAGAAACACCTTCATAAATTCATTCCAAATAAAATAGAAAAATAATTGGAAAAAATAAAATAAAAATATCAAAAAATTATCAACACATTAAAATGTACCAAACACATTTTTAATAATTTTTCATGTGATTGGAATATCAAATATAAAAATCAAACTGAAAAAGAAAAGAAAAGAAAAGAAAGTAAATAAACAAGCCAAGGGGGGTGAGAAAGTAAAACAGAATTGAACAAGGAACATGTTCTCAGCATGTTGGGCTCAATATATTGGGAGTTCCAATATAAAAAATGACCTAGCCCAAACCAATTGCAATCAGAAACAAACAAATAAAATCACGCGTGCTATGCCCAGTCAGCTTCATTAATTGACGTGACAATGAGTCAGCCAGACAAACAAATCAGGACGCGCCATGCAATTTCATTTGAATTCAAAATGTGGTGTCAAAGGCCATATCAGCTTTCCTTCAACCTAAAGAGTCGGAGCCCTAGCTTCTGTCGTCTTCCCTGGCCAACCACTGTCGGAGCTCCATGCAAAACACCCAGAAATGAAAGGCAATACCACTACTCCACTCAAAATTTCATGTAGAACACAAATCCACCCTTCATTTTAGCAAAAAACCAATATTTCATGGTGAAAATAAATCACAAAAAATTAAACACACAACCTGAATCTTCATGAATTAAAACATCCAAATGTGCAAACATTGCCTACCACATTTAGGACTTCAAATGTACACAACATGAACCTAAAATGCGTCTAAAATGAGAGAAATAAGAACTTGAAATTTTACTTAGTGAAGAGTGTCCACTTCACCTTTAACACTTGTAGAAGCTTGAGGAAAACTTCACCAAACGCTTTAGTTTCAAAACAGACGAAGCAAGCGAGAAAATAAGGAGAATCCCTTGGAAAAATCAGATTTGAAGATGAGGACATTTGAGAGAATTTGGAAGTTCATATCTAAAACTTGATGAAGAATAGCTTAGGTTTGGAGTTGCTGAGCTTAAATAGGGTGATTTTTATAGGGTTGGCACAAAGCAAAAGGATTGGAGTTAGTTACTCTTGGTTTGGAAATGAAAATGAGTGAAAATGCACATGTAATAGTGTGGCTCAGGTTCAGGCTTGGCATGAGCTTACTGTCTTGTTTTTGTGTGACTGAAATGAGAGCATGAGGAATGTGTGAAGGATCTGGCACATGAGAGTAATGAAAGAGGAAGGTTGTTGTGCAATTCCTCTTTTCCACCTTTGGCAAAAATCACTTGAAAATGGTGCATGGTGAGCATGATTGTGTTGGCTCATTTTAGGCAATGCAAAAGGGTGATATCATGGTGGCATGCGTGTGGTTTAGTGTGCTATGGTCATGCTATAAGATTTCCATACTAAATGTGCCAAGAAAATGTGACATGAAGCCTCAAGCCAACATGTTCTTGTACCTCTCTTTGAGTGATCATAACTTGATAAAGAAAGATTCAAATGGTGAGATCTTGGACTCAAAAGAAACTTGGAATGACAATGAACAAGTTTTGTGTTAGAGGAAAGATGAAATAAGTCTTGGATCAATGAGAAAACATAGCTTGAAGTTTGCTCCAAAATCTATCTAAGCATGTTTGAAAAATTCTAAGTTATGATACCAACATGAAACATGAAAATATCTTGACTTTGGGAGACCATAACTTGAGACGTACAAATCCAATGGAGGAGTTCTTGTTATGCAAATAAATATTAGAAGAAGCTCTACAACTTTCATGTTGAAAAGATCTTAAAATGAAGCTTGGATCATGAAGAATTTTTCCTTGGAAGTTAGCTTCAAAATCTGCCTAAAACTTGCTAAGTTTGGCAACTTTGTGACACCAACTTTGGAGCATCATAACTTGAACTATAGGGATCCAAATGATGAATTCTTGGCATCATTAGAAATCCTAAAAGATGTTTAACAACTTTTATGTTGAAGGAAAGATGAGATTGAACTTGTATCATCAATAAAAATTGACTTGAAAACATGCTCCTCAAGCTGAATTTCTATACTTAGAAAAATTCTAAGTATTGAAACTTGAATTTCACTTTTTTTCCAACTTTAACTCTTCATATATCTTGATATAGACATATTTTGGAATTGCTTTCTTATAAAAACTTATAGTTCATAATCTCCTCTTCAACTCGATTAAAGTTTGCCTCATTTGGATCAAGGATGAGGAAGTTATGGGTTTTGTAAGATAGACACAATTTCTAATTTTTCATACTTAGTGAAATTTCACAAAAACCCTAATTTAGTCAACTTTCTTGATTTTATGATTCTCCTTGATCAATCCTCATAATAACACTTGTGATTACTTGAAATTCCCATGGTTGACCAAAAACTCAAGAGTTTGACTTTGTAAGGCCACAGTTGACTTTCTTGATCAGATGAAACCCTAATCCTCTTTCCATTGACTGAGGCTTATGCAATGCCTTGTGATGAAACATGATACGTATGTGAAACTCTTGAGATGTATATTGATCCATATAACCTTGCCTTGCTCAAGAAAATAGCCACATGCACTCTTTGACCAAAACCCTAATTCATGAATAAAAGATAAGAAAGTGTGATCAATGCTTGAGAACCCTAATTCAGATGATTGTGTGAGGTTGTTGAGAATTTCTGGATGAATAGAAGGATTTTGTAACTCAATAATAGCATGATGTTGAGATTATCTCCTTATTCCTTGCTTTGAGAACCATCTCCTCATCTTGAGGACCACCAAAGATACCTTGATCACATGTCTAGAGCCAATGCTATGCACAAACGAAGATGCAAATAAAATGAAGCATAAGCCAAAAAGGTTAAAGAAAAGGAGAGAAAATTTTGGGGTGTTACAACCATATACTAGCTTCTTAGAACTCAAATGCCCTAATCTTCTGAAGTTCAGATGCCCCAATCTCTTACGCCACAACTCACTGTCACCTTCAATTCCTTCTACACTAAGGCATTTAGTTTCAGTTGTTTCCACATTCACTTTGAATGTTCTGTTGCTTCCTTGTTCAGTCTGCATAACCAGCTTCTGATCAGAATCATACAACTTCAAGTGATTGTCCTTCATAGTAACTGAGAAACCTTTCTCAATTAGCTAACCTACGTTCATCAGAAGGATCTTCATGCCAGAAACATACCAAACATCCTTGATCAGAACATTTTTTTTCCATTCTTCACTCTAACCTTGATATTTTCCATTCCTTCGGAATTCAGATACTTATCATCACCACATCTGATCTTTGTTCTCTTTCTATTATTAAAATCTATTAGCCATTGTTTGTTTCCAGTTAGGTGATTTTAGCAACCAATATCCATATTCCATCAGTTTACCAAATATCCACCATCAGACTCAAAAGCCATCAATAACACATGTTCATCATTAGACTCTCCTCTAGATATGTTTGCTTCTCCTTATTTCCTTTCCCTGTTTGATTAACAGTCAGCAACAAAGTGACCAAACTTCTTACAACAGTAGCACTGAACCTTCTTCTTGTCAAACTTCTCCTTTCTCTTCTGATGTTTCTTCTCATCAGGGTTGGAGGCTTTTGACTTCTGATAACCACTACCATGTCTCTTCTTGGCCTTTAACCAAGACTAATTATGATTCTTCTTACCAAAAGATGCCTTTAAAGCCTACTCTATCTCTCTTTCAAAGGTTCTCTCAGTCAGACGAAACTCTTGTGCCTTTACACTGCTTTGCGGCTCTTCAATTCTCATGGTGCTCAAATCCTTAGAATGTTCAATTCTACAACAATGTAATCAAAATGAGTGTAAGTGATCTCATTGCCTCTTCAATGATTACTTGTTTAGAGAGAGTCTCTCCACAAGATTTCATCTCATTTGTGATCAGAATCACTTTGGAGATGTAATCAGGTACCTTCTCATTGTTCTTCATATTGAGATTCTCATACAACTTACGTAGAAACTAAAGTTTCATCTTCTTCATTGGTGCATCACCGTCGTAGCACCGTACCAATGTGTTCCATGCAGCCTTCACCGTCGTCGAATCAACGATCTTCTCAAACACATTCTCATCCACACACTGGTGGATATAGAATAGAGCTTTCTGATCCTTCTCCTCATATCTTTGTACATGTTTATCTGTGCTTCGTTTACACTTGCTGCAACCGTTGCATAACTGTCATTGACGAGATCAAGAACATCTTGAGCGCCAAACAAGACACGCATCTGAATCATCTACAGATTCCAGCTTATTCCATCAAAGATTGGAAGCTTCGTGTTCAAGCTACCGCTTCCACATTGTGTAAGAATGCACCCAGATTTCACCAAACACTCATATTTTCAAATCTCTCAGAATTAATAAATACAATTCTATTACGATTCTGATCATGAATTCAACGTGAATTTAAGA
>OZ012735.1:746143019-746470675 GCA_963859935.3 Lathyrus sativus | reverse complement strand
GAGAGAGAGAGAGAGAGAGAGAGAGAGAGAGAGAGAGAGAGAGAGAGAGAGAGAGAGAGCATAACTCACTTTCACTAAAATCAAAGAATTTTGTTACACTAAAAACTACTTACAAATGAAGTTAAGTTCTTCTTATATACTAACAGAACTAAAATTAAATGAAATTCAAATTCATCCTAAATATATCTTAATGAAAATGAATTATATCTAACAATAAAAGTATGATTATAAATCTTTTAAAAAGTTCTATAAAATCCAAACAAATTTTCATTACACTCGCCAGAATCAAACTCAAGGAATTAAAAAATTCAAAAATAAATACATATAAATTATTTTTTAAAAGATAATAACACAATGATTACTATATAGTCATCATTTCTTATTCAAAACCATTTTAAATACAAGTCTTAACATCAATTATAATCAGTTCTAAATCTTTAGTAAAATCATACAAATTAAATAATAAATAATAAACACAAACCAAAAATGTAACATTAAAATTGAATAATGGTAATAAAAATAATAATGCAAATAAAAATGAAAAATTCAACCATAATAACAAAATTAAATAAGAAGAACTAGTCCTACAATAAGGTAAGAAAGAAAATTGATCATGAAACATTAGAGTTTAAGGAAAAAAATGTTGTTTCATTGGTTCTACCAAATCAGTTGCATAGTGATTTCATGCAAAGAGGAAGAGTTAGGGTGTTGCTGAAAACAGAATGGAATTCTTTGTAATTCATCCATTTCATCCTGTAAAGATTCTCAATTTTGTTTTTTGTATTTTATTTTATGAAATTGATCTATTTTATATTATGTTTATGTTAATGGAAATAAAATAGATCTTTGAAAAGAAAAAACTGAAATAGATTTTCTGGCATGGTAAAACTGTCAACAATATCATAATGTATTAAGAAGTAGTTACTCTATGTTCCCTAAGGGGGGGCCATAGTTTCATGGACTGCAAATTTGTTTTAAGTATTTATATTTTATACTTCAGAAATTTTTTATTTTCAAAATTTTACACTTGATTTTTTTCTTTTTCTTTATTCTCATGTAATAGGATGAAAATAAGAGTAAGCGTTAATATTGTCTCACTTTTATTTATTTCAGACTTTTATTTTTTTATTTTAAATTTTAAATTAAACATGTTTTATAAAAAAATTTAAAATTGTAGTTCTAATATTTGAAAAGTTTGAAAGAGATGAGATGATAAGGGTGGAAAAACGGAATCCGTCTATCGAGATAATATTTACCTTCCATTTTATTTATTTTTTGCATAGATACTCACATGAATTTTTATATTTTCAAACTTAGAATGTGTTGGCACGAATATTTTTTAAAAAATAATTTTATATAAAATAATAAAATAATGTTAATCATTACTATATTTTTATTTTTTATATTATTATAATGAAAACTTAAAATATATTTGAAATTTATGTAAATCCTTTAAAATACTCAAAAAAAAATTTTCTTCAATACAAATTTTGAGTTACTCATTAATGAAAATTTTTCGTGTAATGAATAAAAGTAAACTCTCTAAAATCATTCTAATCAAAATCTTTCAATTCTTTCCATTCAATCCTTTCGATTTTTTAAAGTCAACTCTCTAAAATTCTTCCAACCAAAATCCTTCAATTATTTCCACTCAATCCTCTTCTCTTCCTTATTCTCGAAACTCCCAAACAGACCCTTAAAGTCGGATTGGTGTGTAAGAAGTTGAAAAGAGAAAAGTTATTGAAAAAGAAGTTGAGAAGAAGATAGAAACTTATCTGGTTCAATTTAGCAAAGAAATATAGAAATATGATTAAATTGAGGTGGGACCAACATAAATTAATCTTTCCAAGAAGAGAGTTTCAAAATTTTATAAAATTGAAATCAGAATAAAAAACAAATAAAATATATGTATTATATTGTATTCGGAGATTCATCCCTATATATTGAAAACATTTTTAAAAATTATTGAAAACATTTTTAAAATTTTTAAAATTTTACATTGTAACTAAGAATCATATAAGATGCCATAAAAAACCCTAAAAGCTCAAAGACATGTGCCATTTTTTGTTATTCCAATTGTATATTTCACGTTATATTAATATCTTTGCTACTTTGAGACTAAATAATATCACATCTAGAAAATTTACCTACTTGATTTATATGTTAATTTAAAATAAAATTTATAAATAATTAATATACATTAAAAAATTCAATCAATATATTTAATTAACTAACAAAAAGTTAATTAATAAAAATTATTGTGTATAATTTAAAAAATTAACGAGTCATTTTCTAATTTAGGGGCACATTTGTACTTTAAAAAATCATCAACACTTATTCTCTATTTCTCTTTTCTTCCTCTTTTACCAAACAATCCATCAAATCTAAATATTTTTCACATTTTTCTCTCTTTTCATACTCTCTCACCTATTTCTCTCTTCTCATTTTCCCTTCACAACCAAACACACCCTTAAAGAAACTGTTACAGGTTTTAAAAAAAAACATAATTTTAACAAGGTTCCGAAAAGCAAGCAAGAACATATAAAAATCAAGCATACAAGAAAATTTCTATTTTTTCTATGAACCTTGAGATTTGGAACTGTTTGTAACTGTTGTGTACAAAAACAAAGCTAAAAGTCTTCAATAGTTAGCATGGCTTCTAAAGCCACATAATGCATGTTTGGCATGCATAAAAAGTCTCTTCAGCCCATACTACAAAGATGTTCCTTCCAATCTTGACTTGGTATATCCCAGACTAATTAGTTTCTGTATCAATATTTTTTCAGCTTCTATCTGCAATCCATGAAAGTTGGAAATCAATATTGAATTTAAAGATGATGTGGAAAACCGATATTGAACTTAAAAATCAATACATGAGAACAGTGGTGAAAAATAAAGTAGTTCGGCGAGCAAGGCTCCCTATTGTGAGATCTGGGTGGAGTGAGATCAACTTTACAACAATTAAGTAAAGAGGTTATTTAATATTATACTAACTGCAAAAAATGAAAACTAACCATCAATTACAAGAGGTTGATTGCAGTTTACTGCCACAATATCTAATGCTAACTCGAGATACTAAGTAACAGCAGCACATGCCAAGCATACCATGAGGTGATTCTGAATGTATCATGGTCAAATATCTATATCGAGGAATGTTAGTAACACTCTTAAAACTCTCTCTCCAAAACTTACTCCATAAATGTGTGAAATTTCTGTAGATTCTACTAAATTAATAGGGTACCATTTCCAAACTGGTACGACCCACATAAACTTCACCTAATTCTGAAATACAATTGACTAATTGAATATGAGATGAAAATTATATATTTACACCTTGTGTGGATTATGATTTATAACCAAACCATTAAAACCATTTACAAATCCAATTATGAATCTGGTTTCAGTTCCCTAACCAGTTATTTCTCAAACCCGGTTAAAATTTGAATATTTCTCCAACCCGGATAAGAAATCAATTTTTTTAACAAATCCAGTCTTAAGAACCAGTTATCTAAAATCCAATTTCAAAAACCAGTTTTAGCATAGAATCCAATTTCAAAATTGAATTGAAATCTGGTTTTTGGAATAGAATCTCAGGCTTAGAAAAATCTTATGGGATATTCCATATTAATCCTGACTTGTTTGATAAACAAATTTGAGCAAGATTGGTATAAAAGGTTAATTAATTAAAATGATCAATCATTATAAAAATTATACAAACTGAAAAGTTGTATATGGACTATAGAGAATGTTCAAGTCACACTATGAATCACACAAACTGCAAGTTTAAATTTGGAAATTTTACATCCAAAGAGCAATGTTTGTAAAGTAATATTAGAGTAATAATGAAACCAATGAACTAGAATTATAGAATAACTAGAGTAATAAGGTGTCACTGAAAATTCAAAATAGAGTATAATTACTGCAGATGAAAAAGATATCATATCATAGTATTAGAAAAACATAATAAACCAAACATGATTCAAAGCAACAAGCCAATCCTCTACTATTTGGTGAAGCCACCTGACCAAGCTGTTGTAAGAAGGGCAGAGAAAGCACCGGAGAGGTTAACCGACTAAAGGTGCCTCAAACAGAAAGAATCATTGTTATGTGGAAAAAGACAGACGAGTGGCCACATTGCCAGGTTAACCTCTCGAGGCCCAGCCCAAATGCAAGGAATGGTTTTAGGAAACAGAAAGATAATATCATGGTTTCATGGAGCCAGATGCACTACACATAAGAGGCAGCTTAAAACAGTTGGCCAACTTGTGACATTAATCAGTAAGACCTATATTAGTGTGAATGTGCACAAGCTGGAAGTCTTGGTGTTGGCTTATTTCTGCTAATTTGACGCTCTATTGACCTAATTAAAAGGTTCAACATATTCACTAAGTTTCAAGAGGATCCCATCAAATGCCACTGCAATAGTTCCAATGTGTTTGGCAGCTTTCCTTTCAATATTTGGAGGAGCAGGTCTGAGAATTAACTCTAGTAGCAAGTGAAATTTAAAATTTGAAATAAAAATATAGCCAAAGTTTAGTATTTGTATATTCAGCTAGATTAGATAGTTGGTGCAGTTAGGCAAACTTGGGTATATTGCCTATAAGATATAAATAGGAAGAAGGGTGAGGGGAGTGACATTCATTTGGTAATTTAGTCCAGTACTAGGGAGAGATCAGATTCTCTCTCATTATCTAAACGTGTAGCATTCATTTCAATACATGACTCTTTCTTTTCTTCTTCTATACCATTTCATTCCTATCACCGAACATATAATTTTTTTCCAAATAAATCCTATAACATATGGAAGCAAGAAAACCATTTACAAGGAATAGAAACAACTTCACTAAACTAAGTGCCAAGAATGAGTGAGAGAGTGCATACCTCAACCATGGGACTATTTTTCGGAATATTACAAGCCATAATGATATTGAGACCAGTTTTCAACACTGTGATAGGAAATAAATAATGTTAAAATATGACCGAGAGGAATGATTTCTCAACATACAAAACAGCATAACAATTACCTACCTAATCGACGAGCAATACCAGAACCCGTATTATCAGAATTCCCTCCAAGTATAGAAGTTACAGAAACCACATTGTTCTGAAATTATTAACCAAACCAAATCACTATCCATACAAAAACACTCACAAAACCAACAATCATCTTTAAAAAATGTGAAAACTTACCGGTCTAGTTGAAGCTGCTGCATAAACTGATCCCAATTTCGCAGAGTTATAACCAATCCATACAAATATCTATCTATCACAAAAATCCATATTCAAAACAATTACTAAATTGAAGAAGTATTAAAAGACAACAACTTTTGTGTTATTGATTCAAACCCTAGTTTATGAATCTAAGGTTTGAAAAGGGAGAAACCTGTTTGGGAAAGCGAGTGATCTGAAAATGGAGGTTAGCATCGTTGACGAGTTGAGTGAAGCAAGTAAACTGCAATTCGCTCTGTGTATGTGCACCTTGCTCCTTTTCTTTCAGTGTAATTTCTTCAATTTCTCTCTCTAATTCTTCTGAATTCATTGAACCCTAAACCCTAATTTCTTCAACAGCTCAAGCTTTTGGCACTTCGCTTCTCACATGTTTGGGCAAAGTGAGATGAAGAATATATAGAAGACTAATAACTATAAATTGTTTTTAAATATTGTTATAACATTTCATTTATCTTTGAATTGACAAAAAAAATTTAATCTAAAAATATATTCTAATATTTATAGTATTAAATATCAAAGTAACTACAATATGAAAATAAACTAAAGGAATTTTAAATTCTAATTATGTTTACAACGAATTATTATATGAATTAATCACAGTAAATTCCGTCACATCATATTTTTATTTTTTTAAAGTGTTATGATTTGACACTTTAAAATAAATTGATTGAATATCTGTATAATATTTTTTTATACGGCATATTTTTAAACTCTAAATCAATATCGTAACAAATGATATAATCGGATTCAATTTTGTTTGAGTGGGTAAAGTAGTTCAACTAAGATGTTTTAGTTGATTTAAATATGTGCAAATTGCTTGTTTATGATTGAATTTCTAACAATATGTATAATAAATTTTAAGTATTAAAACATACTTTAAAAATACGATTTTTTTATTAATTTAATAAATAAATTAAATGATTTAATAATTTTTTTAATATTTTAAAAAATATTAGTTGTGGATTTGTATATGGTATCTTTTATTAACTTCATTTTAACTTATTTTACCTGCGATTTCTTTTACTTGAAAAGAAAATTTTATGGCAATATTTGTCTCGAAAGACCTTTTAAAAAAGGTAAAATTCCCCTTCTTTTTTTTTACCATTTTAGTTTTGAAGAAGTCTTTTAAAATCCTCAAAGTACAATTCAAATTATAATTTCCCTTAAGTATTTGTTAAGTGTTTGGATTCTAAAAACGAAAAACTGCATATAGTACGCAAAACCTAAAAGTAACATCACTACTTCTTGCAATCTTCAAAATTTTATCACGCTTGAGTACACTACATCCTTCAAGAGAGGTAATAATCGATTTTTGTCTCAAGCTTTGGTTCAACCTTCTTCTTTGTATTTTCTTTAGTGTTTTTCTCAAGTTTCTCAACTTTTGAACCTACTTCTTCTTCTTCTTCAAGATTATCCTTTTATAGCCTATTTACTTTTAGGGGTTCGCCTCAACATTGGATTATGAGACTCTTGATTGTGTTTTGATTTGGCCTATATAATTCAAAATATTCCTCTTTTTTATCCTTTCGTACCAGTACCGGGAGTAGTACACAACACATGCAGAAGACAACTTGTCTCTTAGCAAGTCTGTTGTACAGAGTGACAGGCAACGTGTAATTGTATGGACATTCAACTTTTGCAGAGTTTTGTCATGTAGTGACCATCCATATCCCTTTAACTTTCTAGCTCATCCTTTGCCTCCATCTTCACAATTTTGTCACATTGCTTATATCTTTGAGATTAACCACTCCTTTCAGCATCATTTGGCTAAAATGCTTTCTGGTTTGAGGTATGAAGTTCCCAGCACTGGAGCTTGTCACCAGAGTATTCCTACACATGCATAAAATACATAAAACACGCAAAAGGGCCTGACTATCTCATAAATAATAAGTCATTATAGGTCTTGGGTTAAATAAATCGAAGAGCCTTGTGGGTTATAATGGTCGCCCCTGGAGAGGTCTTGGGTTAAATAACTCAGAAAGCCCTGTGGGTTCTGGTGGCCACCCTTGTGGAGGTCTTGGGTTAAATAACTCGGAGAGCCTAGAGGGTTCCGGTGGTCGTCTCCTGTGGAAGTCTTTGGTTAAATAACTCAGAGAGTTTTGTGGGTTCTGGTGACTATCCTCAATGGAGGTCTTGGGTTAAATAACTCAGAGAGCCTAATGGATTATGGTGGTCGTACCCTATGGAGGTCTTGGGTTAGACAACTTGGAGAGGCTGGTGGGTTTGGAATCCTACTAAACTTTTGATATACACCCAATCATTTGAGATTTTACTCGTGGCATTAACCACTCAACCTAGATGTGTCTTTCATTATTATGCTTCTTCCAGCACTGGTAAACTTAAACGAAAAGAGAATTATGCACCGAAGTTCTCAACAAAAAAAGAAGATATAGACCATGCTTTAAACCTTGAGATATTAATCCTTGCAATTTCACTCAGTTCATTTGTAACAAACTCAATAGATAACTTCTTGCTAAAAATTTATAAGACTTAATTCCATATATTAATAACATGGAC
The DNA here is from genome assembly GCA_963859935.3 of Lathyrus sativus. Taxonomy (NCBI): domain Eukaryota; kingdom Viridiplantae; phylum Streptophyta; class Magnoliopsida; order Fabales; family Fabaceae; genus Lathyrus; species Lathyrus sativus. The sequence goes on along the minus strand of OZ012735.1, from coordinate 746,462,929 downwards.
AATTTATCCAGGAGAATCACTTGAGAACCACTTGAGGGCCGCATATACTTATTCCTTCACGCCACTTTTTTTAGAGGTACAAAGTCCATCTTCAGCTTGCAGTAGTTTTTCCATATGCATAACATTTGAATAACAATTTGAAATTTATTTATTCTTTCATATTTAAAAATGTAGTATTTTGGATCTAACTCTAGTCTCGACAAGGGTAACTTCATGGTTTGGGTGGGATGCGCATGATGTAGTTGAAGTTTGTTATAACATATAATAGTCAAAGTTGTTCATGTATTTTATTATAAAGTAGTTATGAATGTTATGCATGATTGTTATCATCATACATGACATACATATACTAGTAGTCTATAAATAGGCCGTTCTTTCAAGTTATTGAGAGAGTTTGGTTGTTATTTTGTTTTGCTTATAATCATTAACTCCTAATGAGAAAATGAATGAATAACTGTTATAACCAACTCAGTTTTCTTCTCTCTTCTCTCTTTGTGAATTGAATTATTTTGCTTGTGTTTGTTCAAGAAACTCTCTCTTTCTCACAACATTGTCTCATTCTTGACAACGATTGCCACATCAAATTGGTGCGATGAGCGTGGATCAAGATGCCATCAACGAAGTATGAGATTGAGAAATTTATTAGAGTAAATGATTTCAGATTATGGCACTTGAAAATGTGAGCTCTTCTTGTTCAGTTGGGTTTGTTAGAAGCGTTGAAAGGATCAGAAAACATGGATGTTTCCCTAATGGAGAAAGAGAATACGAAGATGGTCATAAAATCTCACATTTCCATCATATTGAGCCTTGGGGATAAGGTTTTTCGACAGGTCTCGAAGGAGAAAACCGCAGCAGGTGTGTGGTTAAAACTTGAAGGTCTTTACATGACCAACTCCTTAGTAAATCGTCTTTACTTGAAGCAACCTCTATATTAATTCAAGATGAGTGAAGAGAAAGTCTTCACTGAGCAGCTGGATATGTTCAATAGACTAATTTTTGAACGTGAGAATATTGATGTTAGCATTGGTGATGAAGATCAAGCATTGTTGTTGTTGTGTACTTTACCATAATCTCATGCTCATTTAAAAGAAACTCTCTTATATTGAAGAGAGCCTCTGACCTTTGAATAAGTTCAATCTACCTTATACTTACAGGATTTGAACAAAATAAAGGAGCACAAGCCATCATCTCTTGGTGAAGTATTTCCCATAAAGGGAAAATTCTCAAAGAAAGATGGGGGTTTGAGAAGAAGAAAGGTAAAGATTATTCGAAGTCTTCTGGTGGTGATGCTCCTACAATTAGGTGTTATCATTGTAAGAATGAGGGACATACCAAATAAGTATTTCCTGAACATGTGAATAATCATGGGGGTAAGGATAATGGCAATGCAGCCATTGTCCAAGATGATTATGAATCATCTGGTGTCTTGGTGGTTTCGAGCAGTAATTATAGAAAGGAATGGATTATGGATTCAGGTTGCACTTGACACATGACTCCAAACAAAGACGTGTTTGAGGAATTGTGTGATCAAGATGGTGGATCAGTGTTGTTGAGAAATAATAAATCCTGCAAGATTGTAGGAATTGGATCTGTAAGATTTAAGTTTCATGATAAGTTAATAAAAATTTTGACTGGTGTCAGGTATGCACTTAATCTTAAGAGAAATTTTGATTTCTGTTGGTGAATTAGAAAAGAAAGGACATGTTTTCAGAGGAGAACAAGGTATCCTGAAAGTCATAAAGGGGTCGAAGTAAGTCCCGAGAGGTGTGAAGAAGCAAGTCTTGTATACCCTTGTGGCTGAGGCTGTAAGTGGATCAGAAGATTTTTCATCCACAAAGCCTGTGTCGAAGAAGAATCTAGGGCACATGAGACTGAGCCTTGTCACTGAAAGGGGTCTGGTCGAATTAGGGAAACAGAATATGCTAGGTGGTGACAAGGTCGAAAAGCTGGAGTTCTATGAACCATGTGTATTTGGAAAAGCTTGCAGGGTGAAGTTCAATAAAGGCAAACAAAGAACATATGAATTCACTGATTACATTTGATATTTTGGGGTCTACAAGAAGTCCTTCACACTCGAGAGAAATATATTTCCTATCCATAGTTGATGACTATTCACAGAAGTTGTGGATACTCACTTAAAAAACTAAGGATGAAACTTTTAAAAATTCCAAGAGTTAGAAGACTCTGGTTGAGAATCAGATTGACAGGAAAGTCAAAAGTTTGAGGCCTTAAAATGTTTAAGGGGCGTTTTAAAATAGACTCAAGTTGGGACACTTCAACGAGTCCCTCTCCCAAAAGTCGACGCTCTTTTTAACAGAAGTGACCACTAGAATAGAGTGTTACATAAAGGATGAAAAAAGCAATGTAAAAAAAGAAGGCATATAATGTTAAGAAGCGTATTACCAACACTCAAGACTCGCATCATGAGAGAAAGAGCAGTTACACTTTACCCATAGTGTACAAGACTACATTAAAAAAAAGTACAAGACTTACACCACACCAATATGATGTATATATGTTTGAGGATATTTCTAGAATACATTAGTAACTTATAGAAAGATATTACTTCTTAAATAGTGATGCATTTATCTAATAGCTTTTAGACTACTTTAGTATAATAATAATTTCGCATTTGTATTAGAAAATGTCATGAAAATTTTAAAATATGTAGTATAAGGAATATATCACCGACACATTGTGCACAACTATATTCCATCCAAACCCTTAGGTTCCATTTTTCTCATGAGAAACTCTTCTTCTTCACTAGGGTGCGCCGTCGACCATTATTAACCCATGTTAGAGCTCCTTTCAATCTGTTTCTCTTACGCATGTCCGATTTTCCTCTTCCCTTCCGTTTACCTGAAAAGAAACACCGCAGAAAAATACAAGCAATGTACTTACCCTCTTTGATCGCTGGTAGAGCTCTCTTGCGAGCGAAGACGACGGCTTACTGGCAGTAGTGGGACTGATCTTCATGGTCGTTGCGGGTTCGCCCTCCGTTTGTGGTTTGAATGGAACTCCAATGATGTTGAAGCTGAGGTTGGGTGGTCCGTGATTTTTCGATGGTATTCTTTCCGGCTGCCGCGAAAAAAACTCTTCTTTTCCTCTTCTTCTGATTGAGATGATGATGAAGCCTTGGGTTTCTGAATCTCAGTGATGATGATGATCCGTTCTTGGATCTCTGAGCCGTCGTTGCCATTTTCGTCCCTTCGTGAACTTTCTGGGTTTTTTACAATTTTGGTGATGAACTCACGTCCTCTTCTCCGAACTCGCGATCTGGTTCTCCCGATGACCTTTTTCTGGTTTCTTTTCTTCTTCTGGGTTATGATGATGAAGCCGTAGAGCTTCCTCTGAACCCTTTCGGGATTGCATAGCCGGCGTTTTTCTTTTCACTTAGGGTTATTTTGGATCCCCATCCGAGAAGAACCTCTGATGCTTTTATACCCTTTTGATTTATGGGTTGGATTGTTACTATTTTCACGTGATTCACGGTTTTGTTATTGTGATTTGTTGCGATTTTCTTGTGGCTATCGCGACCTTCTGCTGATTAATTTTTCCCATAAATTTTTGGGTTATGATTCTGTTATTTGCTGTGTTGCTGGAAATTCGGTTCGACTTGCTGGAAATTTGTTTTTCGAACGAACGTTGAGATGCATTTTTTTCTGAAAGTTATTGTTGCTGGATCCATCTGGGCTTTGGGAATTTCTAGAAAACGCGTTAAGGCTTGTTTGGAAAAATGCTTTTTCTGAGAAATCACTTTTTAAATAAGCACTTTTTCCATAAGCACTTTTCTGGATAAGCACTTCTCAAACCAACTTTTTCAAAATCACTTTTATCTCTCTCTCTCTCTATCTGGTTGCCTCAAATAGAAAAGAAGCTGCCAATCTAGCTGATGGTTGCGAAATAAAGTCGGGAGCCGGAGACGGAGCAATCTGTTATCCCCCCGACACGCCCGATGATGAGAACGTTCTGAGGGTGTCGGAGTCCCACTTCTAACCGATTAAACTGCTTGTTTGTTATTGATTTGCAGGTTCGAAGAGTTAATCGGAGAATCGAAAATCGAAGGATAGTTTAGGAAATTTAGGAATCTTTAGAAACGAATGTAATTTATTTTATTTTTTGTAATTTTATTTATTATTATATATTTTTTTTGTAAAGAACTAATATTATTAATAAAAATTCTTTATTTTAAAATATTGCAAAAACAACTATTTTTTTGTTTTTATAATAAAATTATTCCATTTAGAGTAATGAAATAATATTATTATTATTATTTTCTTTTGATATGCAATGAAGACCATTATATAAAAAAAAATGTAGCAAAATTATTAAAAAATAAAAGTGAGAACCATATAAAAAATGAAGTGGAAACAATGTTTGGAATAAAACAAAGTTATTTAAAAATAAAATTGAAATGAAATAGAACTGAATTAAAATGAAATGCAAATGACATTAAGACATGAAGTACAATTGATTTAGAATGAAATGAAAAAAATGAAATTCTATATTTTATTAATTTCTAATTCATCCAATTTATCCGACCAATCTCGTCTCCAACATAACTTTCGATTAAACCCTTCCAACTAACAACCTTAGCCTCAGTTTTCATCAACAGACTCAAACAACTCATATTCATAAACTAACAGCCGATTGCCAACAAACGACCATTTTGCCCTTCATAAGCTAAAGAGCGCATAAGTGTGATTTTCCTGCAAAATCAACCAACTACACAAACTGTTAGTGGTTAGCTAAAATAAGATGCAACACGAAATGGGATGCGAAAATGAAACTACTAAATCTCAGGGCAAAATTTGGGGTATTACACAATGCAATGTATGAAATGATGATGCAAATGAATGAAGTATAAGTCAATTAAGGTAATACAAACAAAGGGAAAATTTTGGGGTGAAACACTAAGGGGAAGGAATTTGTGGAAGAATCAATGGAAGATGGTGGTGTATTTAGGAATGTAACTAGAGGATGAGTTAGAATGCACAATCCACCTCTCAATTCAACTGGATCAATCATCTTCTTGGAGTAGGAATTATGTATCAAGCAATTCAAATTATTAAAGATTAGTTGGCATTAAGGCTTTGATTTTGTTTTGGGACAGATATAAGGTTGAAAGAAAACTTAAGCATATATAAAACATTGGTAAAAAGAAATTGGTATCAAACAAAATGGTCCCTGCAAAATTGGTAGTAACCAATGAACCATTATAAAGTTTAATATTTATAGGTTTAATTCTTTTCATGTAAGAAATTTTTTTGGGGAAACATACATGATCAATTGCACCAGTGTTTAGGATGAAAGATTCGGGTCTAATTTTGATAGGAAAAGTGCAAATAATACATATATTTGGTTTAGATTAGGTGGTAATATGATTAACACTATGAAAAGTCAATTATGATGATTGTTGAAGTAATGCCAATAAAGTTTTGTGTTGATATGGAGTGAAGGCTAGTATACTAGAAACTTGTTTATTAAGATGTTCTTCATTAGTCTTATATTGAGAATCATCTTCATGAGTGTCATCATGGTCCAAATTGTTGATGTTACCTTGTTGTTGCCAATGATGGGGATAACAATACTTCTTAAAGAATGTATTTATGATATGATTAGTCATACCACAATGTGTACAAATTTTGATTCCTCTTTCTCGACCACCAAAATTTTGATAACCTCTAGTACTCTTGCCACGAAGGGAATAATTTCTTCTACTTTGAGATTGACCAAAAAAATAATATAAGACCTTAGATTCATCGAGAGGAGTGACAATTTGACTTTCTTGTTGAACAAGTAAGGAATGCACTTTACAAATATTTGGAAGAAGGTCCATCAACATGATTTGAGGTCTAACATAAGAATATTGGTGATTTAAACCCTTCAAGAATCTGATAACTTGATTAGAATCTTTGTAACTTCAAAATTTCCCAATGGCTATACAAGATACGACACAATCACAAGCAGAAATGGGGCAAAAATTATTTTAGTCTTGCCACTAAACTTTTAATTTTGTGTAATAAGAAGAGATAAAATAGTCACCTTGTCATACCCTAATTGTTTACTTTCAGATCCCATGACTTTTTTTTGCATCGTCTGCATATCATATCATGTCTTTCATTTTTCATAATACTCAATTTATTAGCTGAAATAAATTTGTTAGAATTACAGCCGAGTCGGTCAAACTAAAAGTCAATTGTGCGTAAAATCAGTGGACGAAAAATTTTAAAGTCGAGACTGCAAACGTCAGTGATATTAATCTACGTTTCACGTAGTTTAACTTGGCATACTCATTTAAACTTTTCGACTGCTTTTCAGTCGTATTTTTGATCAGTTTAAGTCGTTTTATCGGGTAAAGTTTATTTCAAAATTTGACCAAATGTTGTATTTTTCTAATTCGTTTATTTCGCGCTAATCATTTTGATGTATTCATTTTATTTTTTTCGAGCACTTCAATTCCGGTCCATTATTCGCTTTTTACCGTTTTTAATTAATAATATTATTTAATCAGATTTTATATTTTTAGTTTTATTTAATAGTTTATTCTATTTTTAATTTATTTATTTTTGTTTCTTTTTTAAATAATATTTTAGCTTGTTTTATTTTATTTTTAGCAATACTTATTTAATAAGTTTTTATGCCATCTTGTTTTTAAATTACATTTTGATGTAAACATAGCATAGCACGCATGCTCACAATATATTTTGATGTACTCCCTCATTTAAAAATTTTAAAAATAGCATGGAAAAGGCGTTTTGGACTCTTCATTTTGGAAAAGTCAGCGCAGGGATATCACTTTTTCATTATCTTTATTTTTATCTGCACATACTGTTCATAGTAATAAAGGATAAACCACATCATGTATCATATGTATTCTCAAAAAAAAGAGAGAAAAAAAACAAGAACCATTAATACTCCCTGCTGCTGCGTAATACAGACACTCTTTCTATGGTTGAAGAGGGCATACATATGTGTAGCACTTTTTCCATCTTCTCACAAATTCTCCAACACAACTGTGAGAATTCATTAACTTAACTCACAGATCTGCCATTAACTCAAAAAACCATGTATGCTTTTCTCTTCCTGCGCCTTAACCATTTAACAAAAGACTCCAGCGCATACCACCCTTAGTCGCAACTTCGCATCACCATTACGCCGATAACAAGCCGCAACTCACAACACCGCCGCTGCGAGAACGAGTGAAGAACGGAGGGAGTCGAGCGAGAGACAGCCGCATCACGAGAGAGAAGAGGAAGGCGGTTCGGAGTGTTCAAGAGAGAGGTAAGGTTAGATCTCCTTTTTTTGAAATAGCTTAATTTTCTTTCCTTTTTGTAGTCATTGTAGTTATCTTTGTGCAAACATGCTAAAACTGTTATGTGTGTAATTAGATCCATAGATTGCAAGTTAAAAAATATGTATGTGTTTGTTTGTGTATTGTTAAAGAAAATAGCTGTGTTATTCTTACACTTCCATTTTGATACACCTTATTCACACCGCATATGAAAACAAAATAAAATGTTGGTTGCACTGAAACATATGTAAAATAAATTAATAAAATAATAAAATTAAGATACTTTATATATACTTATACGGTGTATGTGTCAAAACTAGTGTAAACCTATCATTTCTGTTAAAAAAATTAATATTATGTGTGACTGTGTGTACATAAACGTAATGCTTAGATATCTCGTGTGTGTTACTGGCATATTGTAAACTTTTTCTTTGAATTTAGATGTTAGCCATTTTAGTTTCAATTATTAATTTGTCTAAAAGACCAAAAGTATTTTATCTTATATGTATTATTTTATTTTTTATTTTTCATCAGTTATTTGATGAAATGTAAAAAAAAAAGGAAGATATATTTGTTTTAATTATTTTATTTTAACTTTTTATATGTTTTCTTTCTAGTTTATCCATTTTATTGAATAATAAAAATATTTAAAATATTGTAATCTTTTGCTTCTAATATTTTTATTAAATTTTATTATATTAAAAATTGTAAAAGAAATTGTTTAATTTTTTTTGTGCTAAATATCAATAATGTAAAAAAATATTGTTTTAATTATTTTATTTTTAATATTTTTTTAATATTGAAAATACCAAAAAAAATGTGTCATTATTATTAATCTTTTTCATTATTTTTATTTAATATTGATTAATTAAATTATTAATTAATCTTATTAAATATTTATATTTAAATTGATTAATAATTCTCGTGTTGCCTGACTTTATTTCATGACCTTATTTATTTCTATGTTCTAAGCACGATTAATCTGATACCGCGATGTTTTTCCGTGTACCATTGTTTTTATTCGCGATGCTTTGCCACATATCTTTGTCTGTTCTATCTGATTAATTCTTGATATTGCTTTTTCGTGATTGATCTTTTATCACGATGCTTTGCCGTGGCCGTTAATATTTTCTCACAATGTTTTTTCGTGATTGTATTTTCTCTTTGTGTCTCACGATGCTTTGCTGTGACTGTTAATTATTTTCTCACGATGTTTTTCCGTAATTGTATTTTCTCTCCGTGTCTCACGATGCTTTGCCGTGAATGTCTGTTATTTTATCACGGTGTTTTGCCATGCACTTTCTGTTTATTTTACGCGATGCTTTGTCGTGTGTTTTCTATCTGTTTTCATTGTGATATGTTCTCCACTGATTACATGACGCTTTTCTGTGTACTGTGTATGTCCTTTTATATTATATCATTTATATGATGTTCTTCCATGTATCTGTTCCTTGTTGACTTAATGCAAGGGAAGAGATTTTATGTTGACTCATTGTCATTATGCATGTCCCTCGTTGTTCTTTACTTGTCTTTGTTGTTCATGGTTCTTAGAACCTGGAAATTCGTGGTTCCACAAACTACAAACGCTTGGATTTCTCAAGTTCCTCTTCACAAGGCCTCGATCCTTGGCGAGCAACCTTTTTTTTCTCACTATTTTCCCTTTTACATCGTAGTTCTGAACTAAGACTGCTCTGACTTCCTATTAAGGATACGTAGGCATAGGATTGCGAGATCCTAGCGAGCTACCTTTTTCTTTTTCCACCTTTTCCTTTTACCTAGCTCATCTTTATCCTTAGCAAACAATTTTAGCAAAAACACAAATATTTCAAGAGGTTCCTGTAGAGTACTATAGATGCTTAAGGTGCTAGTACCTCCTTAGTATAACCAACCCCCGTACCTTTGATCTATCTTTTGCTTAGCTTTAGGCCTTGCTTTTTGCTTTGCATTTTTACTTAGGATTTTTGTTCGATCTTCTCTCCCTTCCCTCGGAAAAATAAAAGTTCGATGGTGACATCATTGTTTTGCGAGCCAAGCTGAACTGATGGCTTTGATATCCGATTCTCACCGCAACACACTTTATTTTAAAGTGAAAATTTCTTCTTGAATATCTGAGATTTTGAATATCTCACCATGATAAAACCTATCTTTCAAGTCCTTTCATATGCTGGATGCAGTTTCCATCCATAATATGCTATGAAAAATATCTTATTCGACCGAATTGTTGAGCCATGACATGATCATAATGTTGCATATATCCAAAGCTATTGAATCACGATCTTCATCAAATGATCTCGGCAATGCTCCATTGATGAAGTGAAGCTTGTTCTTGATCTTAAAGCATTGTCATGAAAGGGGACCAAGAATGATAGTTGTCATCATTTAATAGAGGTGTAACTAGAACAAGAGATGTATTTTCATTGGGATGTATGAAATATGGATTTAAGGTCTCATTCTGATAACCTTTATTAGGGTTTGAAGAAGCGCCATTGGTATGGTTTGATGGAGCATGACCATTGTTAGTGCTAGATGAGCTTTTAACCAACATTGTTGAAGAGGAAAAAAACGACTGAGGATCAATGAGAAAGAATAAAATGGATGGCGATTTGTGAAGTAAAACGAAAGAATGCAGCGAAAATAGGAAAGCTGAATTCACGAGTCAATGATAACATGTGAAGACTCAAAACAAGAACATCATAGAAGAAGAATAGAGGAAACTTGCAATGTAATACGATATTGTATTTCACAAATCTAACTATGACAATGCCTTTACCATCACTATATTTAGTGTAATGAGTTAGTTATGCCTACTAACTAACTTCTAACCTCCACATAACCAACTTGTAAATGTTAGGTATGATCAACTAACTAAGAGTTACATTATGGCCAGTTAACTTGTTATACAAGTAACTTCTCCAAACTTCTAATTCTCATGCTTAACAAATTTAACCTTTAAATTATTCATGTCAAACTTATCTAATATCTTTTTAACATAGCTCTTTTACGAGAGATCTATAGTTTTTTAACACTCTTATCTATGTAAATATGCATCCCTAGAATCTTCTTAGCACCAAACTTTTTTCCATCAAGATTTTCATATCATTTACATTATCTAAATAATTATAAACAATCAAAAATATCATCCTCATACAGTAACAAGACAATAAAAGAACCATCATCAATGTTATTGATAACAACACAACAATCATATGCATGCCTTATGTAGTCAATTTGAAGAATGTATGTTAAAGTACTTATACCACTATCTCATAGACTATTTTAAACCATACAAAGACATCTTCAATTTAAAAACTAGCATGCCTTACCCAATATTACTCAAACCATCTAAATGTTTCATGTAAATTTGTTCATCTAGACTACCATAAAAAATATTGTGTTCACATTCAACTGCTCTAAATGCATGTCTCGACAGAATACCAAAGTTATCAATGTCCTGGTAGAAGTACAACTCAAGAATGTATGTTGAAGTACTTATACCACTATCTCATAGACTATTTTAAATCATACAAAGACATCTTCAATTTAAAAACTAGCATGCCTTACCCAATATTACTCAAACCTTTTAAATATTTCATGTAAATTTGTTCATCTAGACTACTGATCAGTGCATTTTAATGCATATTCTCTTATGTTTGTACTTTGACATTTCCTTAGTTAGTTTGTTTATTTTACTGTTTTATTATGTTTTTAAAATTAAGTATTTGTTTGCCTTTAACCTATTTTCGCAGCTTATTTTCAGCTTTAGCGGTTATTTGATATTTGTCCACTGTTCGGATCATAACTAGAGCTACGAGAATTAGATTGACATGTTCTAATAGATGTTAAAAAGCTAAGACAGAGAGCTATAACTTTCATGTTGTAGTCAGAAGCTTATTCAGTGTCTAGCAGGCTCGAATAATTCGTCAAAAATAGGACCCGAATTATACCTTAAGGAATATTTAGTTTTGGGCCGGGTTTTTTTATGTTTTTCGACCCAGTTGAATTAGAACCGGAATTTGTGATGTTTTCCTATACCAAGTTGTCGCGCATTGTTCATTCTTTACCTTCTTTTTACAAATTTTCTTTTCTTTTGTACGATTTGAATGGAGAACTAATTCCCGAAGGTAAATCCTACTGCTTACGGGTTCCATCGCTTTGAGGTTATTCTAATATTAATTTAATTTCGATTCCTTTCAATTTTTTCTATGAAGTCATTTTCTTAATTTGATTGCAATTGTTTGTTTAATTCAATTGTTGTTCATAGGATATAATTGATTAAATTTGATTGTATGTATGTTCCTAAATTTAATTGTGTGTTATCGTTTGCTTAATTCGTTAACTCGTCATATTCTTAACCGTTTTCTTAATTCGGTAAACAGGAACATGATTAATTTGATTTTGATAAGCGTTTGTCTAATTGATCTCATAATAAAATAGGATTGAAGCCGCTTAGGTATTGGTGTTATAATAGTCGATGATAAGTCAGAGTCCGAATCAATAGGATTAGCCGTTTTACCTTAATTGATAATCACTTATTTTAATCATTTTTTCTCTTGTTTTATAAATCGAAACTTAAAACCCCAATAAACATTTTCTTTATTTGGTTGAAATAATACAAGAATTATTGCGATACGACAACCGAGTGTCGCTTCCCGTTGCTACTTTTTCAAAAATGTTTTTTTTTATTTGTGCGCGACAGCAGATCAAATTGGCATCGTTGCCGAGGATTCTTGTTGATTTTAGCCAATTTTAAAATTTTGTTAGAGTTTTTTTGTTTTGTTTTTGTTTTTACGTGTTAATTTTCAGTGTTGCAGTGCAGTGGTAAGTGTTTCAGCCTATCAGGTAAGTTGGAAGCTATTGTTTCGATTTGCTCCAAAAATCGCAAATTTCTTATTTTTCTATTTTATTTGATTTATTTTTTACTTTCATATTTTAGAAAAAATCCAAAAAAAATTGTAAAGACTTACTCTAATTTGATTTGATTCTTGGTTATATTTTCATAATTTTTAGATTTTATTTTATTCGCTTTTCTATTTTTCCATTCTTTTTCTTAATAGGGACATTGTTGGTATTTTTCTAATTGTTGTTGCATTGCTGAATTAGTTATGTGTTTTCTTTTTCTTTGTTGATTTTTTTTCTATTAAATTTAATATGAAAAACCAAATAACTCTTATAGAACTTGCTGCGCATGATATGAATTATAATGTTTTATGTATTGAATATCATGTTGTTGTTGTTCCTTTCCAATTCAAATCTGGTTTAATACACTTGTTGACGGAGTTTAATGGTTTTGCAGGTGAGGATCCACATAAGCATCTGAAAGAATTCTAGATTGTGTGCTCTACACCTTTCGAACCTTCACCAGAGGACCTTGTCAAGCAAATGACTGTAAATAATTTTCAGTCTCAGGAACGAATAAATTCTAATTTTCAGGCTTTGCAGACACAGATTGAATAACTTGCCACTTCAATGAATGTCATGGAGCAAGCTCAAGAATCAAACCAACTACCTACCCAAACAGTAGTGAATCCAAAAGAGTTGCTTTCTGATTTAGTTGATGATACTTATTCTGAATTGTTGTCTGGTTTTCCATCATTAGCATATTTTGATGATACTTACTCTTACGATTCATGTACCGACACTAACATTTGCTCTGTTTGTGTTGAGATTAATGCTGCCTTGCAGGGTAATGCATTTCATGATTTTGTTTATGCAGCTGAAGCTCTCGATATCTCGGTTGCCCCGACCATGCCTTCCATTGAACAACCTCCTTGCTTAGAGCTTAAACCACTTTCAGACAATCTAAAATATGTCTATTTATAGAGGAATGAAAAGCTACTTATTGTAATTTCTTCTAACCTTGATTTCGATCAAGAAAATAAGCTTTTGCAGGTTTTGAAGAAACATAATAAAAAAATTAGATGGACCTCAATTGAAGATGGAAGAAAAGCAGTGAGATAGCCCCTTAACCCTTTAATCTCTGATGTTGTGGAAAAGAATATCATGTTCACGTATTCATTCGACACTTTTACTTATCGAAAATTCTTCTTTGATCCTGGAATAAAAGGCGAAGGCATTACTAAATATTTCAAGGTCAATGGATACTATCCAAAGTTACTTTATGACATCCCCACTTTGAAAGAGGAGCTCGTAGAAGATCTCTCTTTGGGAAAGACTGCTTATGTGATTACCTATCCATCTTGAGTACTCGTGTGCATTCTTTCCTTTCTCCCACTCTTGTTTAGTAGTTATGTTCTTTTATTGAGGACAATGCAGGTTTTAAGTGTGGGGGAGGGAACAATTGCTTTATTTTGTTTTCTTTGTTTTGTTTTCAATTTTCTCTACTTTGGTTTTATTCTTAAATAAAATTTAAAAAAAAACATGTTTTCTTTTCTTTGATTTTTGAGTTATAAGTTGAGTTTTGTTCATAGTTCTCTTGAATAGAGCTTTGTGATGTGATGTAAAAAACTTGTTGTGCATTCTTAGTATGATAAGTAAGACTAAACTCTGAATTGTACATCATTAGTAGTAAATTATTAACCCTTGTGAGTTTTGAGCCTTATATGGATAACATACAAAAAAACCATCTTTTTCTTTCTTGTGTGATTCACTGATGTTTGTTAGTCTCTAGAACTTGAATTGAATCTTGTTGATGCTTTTTGTTAACTTGTGCACACTATATGATCAAGGCAACTTGTTTTTTTTTTAAATTTTAGCCACTTAGCAAAAAAAAAAGTCAACCCTGATCAATATCATCCCTTTGAGCCTATTTATCCTTTTTTTGTGATTAACTCATTACAAGTCGAAAAGTGAAAAACAAAATTATCACCCTAATCAAGGATTGAAAGAGTCTTGTATGGAGTTGTGTGGAGTTTGAACTTCATTTTTGGTGATGTTGTTGTGATGTTCCAAATGTTGGCAGGAAAAAAATGAAAAAAAAAATAGAGAAGGATTTTATTACATAATCCTTCCGGAAAAAAAAAAGAATAAAAGGAAAAAGAGAAGAGAAATAAGTTGTGAGGTTGTTGTTTGAAAGCAATTGATGTATCTTATAGTTCAACTCCCGCAATCCTTTCAATTTTCTTTTAACTCTTTAATTGTTAGCTTACTACCCTCTTAGGATTTATCTCACTCGTACCTTGGCCAAGTTACAACCGAATAAAAGTCATTTTGATCTGTGTGTGCATCTCTTTAAATTGCAGATGTTAGAGTATTTTCAAGCTTGTGGTAGTATTGACTTTCATGTTGTTCTTTGAGTGTAAACAGTTAACCTAAACACTTGAGAGTTGAGTGAATTTTATCCTGTGAGGATCTTGTTGTTTTTGATGTACTTTTTGGTAATTTGTTTTTCCTATTTGCTTTGAATGTCACAAAGAGTTTCTCACTAACATCATATTCTTGAAGCTTAGACTTAGAAATATACTTGTACCTTGCATCTTGAATACTTTTGGAAATGCATGCTCTATTTTATTTTGTTTTGAATTTTTAAAGTTATCATTTTGCTCGGAGTGCAAAAGCTCAAGTGTGGGAGAATTTGATCAGTGCATTTTAATTCACATTCTTTTATGTTTATACTTAGAAATTTCCTTAGTTTGTTTGTTTATTTTACTGTTTTATTATGTTTTTAAAATTAAGTCTTTGTTTGCCTTTAACCTATTTTCACAGCTTATTTTCAGCTTTAGCGGTTATTTGATATTTGTCTACTGTTCGGATCATAACTGGAGTTACGAGAATTGGATTAACATGTTCTAATAGGCGTTGGAAGGCTAAAACAAAGAGATACAACTTTCATGTTGTAGGCAGAAACTGATTCAGAGTGTAGCAGACTCGAATAATTCGTCGAAGACAGGACCCGAATTCTGCCTTAAGAAATATTTAGTTTTGAGCCGATTTTTTTATGTTTTTCGACCCAGTTGAATTAGAACTAAAATTTGTGATGCTTTCTTATACCTAGATGTCACGCACTGTTCATTATTTACCTTCTTTTCACGATTTTTCTTTTCTTTTGCACGATTTGAATGGAGAACTAATTCTCGAAGGCAAATCCTACTACTTACGGGTTCCATCGCTTTGAGGTTATTCTAATATCAATTTAATTTCGATTCCTTTCAATTTTTTTCTATGAAGTCATTTGCTTAATTTGATTGCAATTGTTTGATTAATTTGATTGTTGTTCATAAGATAGAATTGATTAAATTTGATTGTATGCATGTTCCTAAATTTAATTGCGTGTTATCGTTTGCTTAGAGCATCTTTAATGGGAGTAAACTAAATGTGTAAACTAAGATACTTTTTGTGGGTCCAAAGTGATTTGTAGGATTTAAAATATTTATAGTTGATTTGAGTTGTTTTTACTTTAATGATGGTTGCTTGTAAAAAACCAAAACTTGACAATACATTTTATAGTTGTTGGAGCTTTATTGATATTTTAATAATATAAAACAATAATAAAATAATAATAAGAGTCATTGAGAATGGATAGTGTGCGTTGGTTATATAGTTTACTCTCACTAATTGTTAGTTCACTTACTGTCATGTCATTCTTATTCCAATGCAAATTGCTTATAACTACCGTTACTATTAAAGAATTTAATACTACAGAACCTGCACAAAAGATGCTCTTAATTTGTTAATTTGTCATATTCTTAACCGTTTGCTTAATTCGATAAACAAAAACATAATTCATTTGATTTTGATAAGCGTTTGTCTAATTGATCTCATAATCGAATAAGATTGAAGTCGCTTAGGGATTGGTGTTATAATAGTTGATGATAAGTCGGAATCCAAATCAATAGGATTAACCGTTTTAGCTTAATTGATAATCTCTTATTTTAATCAATTTTTTTCTTGTTTTATAAATCGAAACTTAAAACCCCCATAAACTTTTTCTTTAATTGGTTGGAATAATACAAGAATTCTTACGATATGACATCCAAGTGTCGCTTCCCTTTATTATTTTTTCAAAAGTACTCGTTTTTATCTGTACACTTGAACTACCATAAAAAAGTATTGTGTTCACATTCAACTGCTCTAAATGCATGTCTTGTCTGAAAACCAAAGTTATCAATGTCCTGGTAGAAGTCAGAAGTATGACTAACAACCAAAGAGAAAATCTCATCATATAGTTAACCATTTTCTGTATTAAGTACTATTTTGCTATCAAATGAGCCTTGATTTTTTTTTTTTTGTTATTGTTGATTTTCTCCTAGACACTAACTTGCAACTGATATTTCTTTTTCCCTTAAGAAGTTGAACAAACTCTCATGTTCGATTTTTCTTCAAACTCATGTTCGATTTTTCTTCAAGGATATCTAGAACAAATAAAAAGTGCATAAATTATCAAGTCTCCATACTCGTATCTTTCTGGTGGCACTGGCACTCTTTGGCGTACAAAAGAATATTCTTGTACTCCATTTGAATCTTCGGGTCCATGATGAATTTCAATATATGATTTTGGTCCAATTGACACATCGATTGCAACTGGTTGCTTCAACATGAATTACTTATCAAAGACAATATCTGTTGATAATCATCTTACTTGAATTTGATCTCATAACTTGAACTCCTTCACAACTTTTATGTAACCAATGAAGACACCGGTAATTTAGGTCAAATTTGAATCGATCTTCATTCATTGAATATATGCACATAAATTAGACACCCAATTTTTCCAAATGTCAAGATCAATGGAGTTTCCCGTTCATACCTCCTCTACACCCTTCCTCTCCAAAGAACTTATTACATGAACTTAACCTTACAGTTCTGACAAACAGAAAAGAAACTCCTTCACTAGTCTATAATAGAGACAGATTCAGAAACATCCAGAAAGCCATGTCAGAACTTCTAAAATTTGTAACAAAAATAGAAAACCATTACCCTCCAAAATGGAATGAAAAAAACAAACATTCTTCAAAACAAAAATGAAGTACATTTTTTTATGATCTTCCATAGAGCAGTTCCTTCATAATGATGAAATGAAACAAATGAAAATACAAAAGGAAAGAATAGTAATAATCAAACTGTACACACACCACCACTAGTGCAAAGGAGCACATTCCAACCCAATTCATACACAAAAATCTACACTATCATCTACACCTAAGTTATAACAACAGATAATACGTATATATATTATAAACCATTCAAAAGTTACAGGCTCCGGCTCCGTGTCTCGATGTAAAA
Source organism: Lathyrus sativus (assembly GCA_963859935.3). Classification (NCBI taxonomy): domain Eukaryota; kingdom Viridiplantae; phylum Streptophyta; class Magnoliopsida; order Fabales; family Fabaceae; genus Lathyrus; species Lathyrus sativus. Next base: position 746,445,456 of record OZ012735.1, on the reverse strand, counting down.
GTCGCCAGCGGCAAAGGAACTTACAGAATCTCAAAAGAATGCAAAACTTGCAACTTCACTTGTTAGTTCCTTCTCAAATTTTGTCTAGAATCTGGAGTGTCACTTTTATCTGTATCAGAAGTCTCCCTCTGGCTCTCTGCCTCTATGTTTCCTGCTTGATTCCTTCGCCGTCTTCGATCCTGAAATGTCGCCTCTATTATTTGGTAAAAATCCCATTCCAAATACGCAACCTCAAATAAAGTGATTTCATAAAGTAAAGACTAGATTGGAAACTATAAGGATCAAATGTCAAACCTCCCGAGGTATGGGATATTCCTCCGATTCAAGCATGCGAACGACTTGGCTCATCTTTGGTCTTTTTTCAGAATCTGGATCAACACATCTCAAAGCCGTTAAAAGGGATCGTTTTAGAGCGCTCGTCGATGGCCTGGTCTCAATGTTGGGGTCCACCACTTCTTCTGAGCGCCTACACCCTACCATCATCTTGAGCCAATCGACCAAATTTACCTTCAAGAAACAACCAAGAATGTAGCAAAAGAAAGATGATTATGATTTATGAATAAATAAATTTGTCATATGCACCAATGTGTTCCATTTTATGATTAACGGCAATAACAGTGACAAACCTCGGTTGCTGGTCGGCTATAATCGACCGGGTCACGTCCTGTAATTGCTTCAAGAAGCAATACACCAAAGCTATAAACATCGCTTTTCTCGTTTAACAAGCCAGAATTGGCGTATTCTGGAGCTACATATCTGAAAAATTGAAGCATAAGCATGCAGAAAAGAATGAGCAAAGTAAAGAACAAGTTCTAAATTTGAAACATGAAGCTTACCCAAAAGTACCCATTACTCTAGTTGTAATGTGACTTTTTCCGGCACCGAGTAATTTAGCAAGCCCAAAGTCGGATATTTTAGCATTAAAGTTATCATCAATTAGAATATTGCTCGACTTAATATCTCGATGTACAACTTTTGGCTCTATTGCCTCGTGCAAGTAAGCTAGCCTACAAGATATAATAATCAATGAAATTAATCAATAGCTAAAAAGTAAACTTGATCAACAAAATAAACTTGGAAGAACTAGTAGGTTAGTTATTTTTTCCGCAAGAAGAAATGAGCATACGCTTTGGCTGTTCCGAGAAGAATTTTCACCCGAGCTTCCCAAGTAAGATAGCCATGCTGCCGCATGGCTCCGTGAAGCCACTGCTCTAAATTGCCATTGTTAACGTACTCGTAAATCAATAACCTGAAATTAATAGTGAGTTCAATAAGAACGAAATATGCAAATAATATAAACTAGTTCTAAAATATTAGTAAGCAGATGCAATTGTGATATAAATCCATGTTATTCGCCAAGAAATTTCATGCGAGAAAGACGCCAAGACTTGATTTTTCAAGCAGTTAATGTTAAGAGTTGTGGTTTGGTCTAACTCATCCGTAAAAAAACGGGTTGTAGAGTGATACTTGTCCCCACTTATAAGCACATAAGCACGTGTTGAGGTCATATATTGTCTGAAGTGGGACTCTTAACACACTCCCAACCACATTTTCTTAACATGGTATTAGAGTCAGGTTGCGATCCTAGGACCCGTGGGTTATGAGCCCATCACACTTCCGCTGCGCTACACTGATACAAACGGGTTTTGTAGGAATGAATTAGGCTCAACCACAACTCTTAACTTAATAGTTAAAAGATTTTTAAAATGATAGCAATGATAATGATGCACTGATTTGCCACACTGTAAGCTTTTATGGTGCAAGGTACAAGTCAAATGATCAAATCAAGAAATAGAGAAATAGAGACGCAGAGAGTTAATCGCATACATAGCACAAACATTAAACAATTTGCTACCTGTGAGTGCCTTCAATGCAAAAACCCAATAGCCGAACCAAGTTCTTATGCCGCACATGACCAATAGCCTCAACTTCAACCCTAAATTCCTTTTCAGCTTGTCCTCTGCATGATTAACATGAAAACACACCATTATAAAACTTGGTTCATAATTTAATAAAAATAGAGACTTCAATGAAACTATTAAGGAAAAAACTTACAAATTATTGAGGAGCTTCTTAACAGCCACGGGATTCCCGTTGATAAGTTGACCTCGATAGACAATTCCATAACCACCTTCACCGATAATACTGTCTTTCGAAAACCTGTTTGTTGCAAGTTCAAGATCCCTTAATGTAAACCAGTGGCCCCAGCCAAGGTGAGAGAATTCGGGAAGCCCAGAACACGGTGACGGCGCAGATATAGGATGTGATGAAGACCTATAAACCGAAACGCTCCTAAAACCACCGCTATCTTCACCTGACTGAGAGCCATTCAGATCTTTCTCTATACAATTAAACGAGCCTGACTGACTGCTATTATCTCCATTCTTTGTTTGGATCAAAACCTTTCCGGAATCTCCGTCACTAAGCTTATCATTCAAGCTCATAAAACCACCATTTCGTGGATGACTATTCGACGAAACTTGATCGACGCTAATTTCTTTAATATCTTCTGAAATAGATAGAATATGGCCAAGAGGAAGCATGCTGCCAGTGCCTCTTCTGGATTTTTTTCTTAAAGTAAGACATATCGATAGCACCACAAGAATGACTATAATGAACAATCCAACAATTATTCCCATTAATACCCATACTTTCAATCCAAAAATCGTTTTCTTTGACAACCCGGAATTTAGATCCGATGCCATTTCGCTGTTAACAAATAAATCTGCAAAAATTAATGTTGAAACATTAGAAGGCACTTGGATGCATACAACAAAGCAAGTTACAAATTATGACACCAAACTCTTCAATTAGGCAAATGTTTGTAAGAAATCAGATTGAAATACAATTTCTAAGTATACATTACTACTTTTGTGATTTAGCACAAGCATGAGGTTTGAGAAATGGTTTGAACAAAAACTACATTTTGGTTATAAATTCACATCCCAACTAATCAAGGATAAATAAATGATACTCATGAAAAGAAATGTCGGTCAAACAACCAAAGTCATTGGAAAATACAAAATCAAGAAGCTTAAAAGCTAAGAAATTTGGTTTTCATATAACAACTGAAACAATCCTGCCTATAATAGCTTTGCTATGCATAGCCAATCCTAAACCCAGATAGAATGAGAGAGTTGTGTTAAGTAGTCAACAACCAATGTAAAACTTCGTCAAATCTCTATGAGATGGATCAACTACGAAATATAACAATTGAAACAAATATGCATAGAAAGACTCAAACTTTGTTCATTTCAACATATGAAATACAAGCCAAGCAAAGTTTCAAAATTCAAGCAACCCAAAGAAAAATTGACCCAAATTACAAAAACAACCAATGCAACAAAAACAAAAACCAAACTACAAAAGCTTCAAACAAATACCTTTCCACAGATTCCTTCCACCTCCTTCAAAAGAACCCCCAAAACTAGATCTCAACTCCTCCCAAAACCCTCAATGACAAGAACCCATTAAAACACCCCAAGCTCAAACCCATCTTCAAAAACCTCAAAAATATCAAATTTTGCTACCTGGGTTTCACCAAATGCTGAAATGGGTCTCTATTTCCAATCTCAAAAACTTAAATTTCTGAAACCCAACTAAAAAAGGTACCAAATTTAGCCCTTATTGTGTGCAGTTGGAGGGAAATGAAGAACACACAAGAAGCACATGAAAGTCTGAGGAGAAGGGAATGGTGGTGGGGCTAAGAAGAAGAAGAAGGCATTGAATTATCAGTGGTAGGTGATGGGCAGTGACATGACTCACATTACATACAGTAAAAGAGAAGCCATCAAAAAAATAAAAATACTAACTTTTTTTTTGTTGATGTTTCTTCAAATCTCTTGTTTCTCTACAATCTTCAACATTGCATTAGATTACATAATCTCTTTGTTTTGGTTAGTCTTCAATCTCTTTCTTCTCTCTCTCATATGTCTACACCTTTTCTTTGTTACCTTCCCCACTTGCAACTTGTACTTTCTATTTTTAATTCATTTTGTTATTTATTCATGTTTCTTAGCACGCCCATATTTTCAAATTTTATATTTTAAGATAAATTTGCATCACCTTTTATTTAATTATTAACCATGTTCTTTTATAGGGTGATTTAAAATACCGAATCTTACTATTTTTTACTCTTTATTTAAAAAATATTATAAAAAAAATTGTTGTTGTTCATGGATTGAACTCTTAACTAAGAGTTTATATTTGGCACATATTTAATTGATATATGTAAAAACTATTGTCTATATATGCAAAAAAAAAAAAAAAAAAAATATATATATATATATATATATATATATATATATATATATATATATATATATATATATATATATATATATATAGTATTTGGATCGAACTCTAGTGTCGATAAGGGTAGTTTTATGGTTCGACATGAATTGTGCATACTGTCGTCCAAATCTGCTCAAACATGTTATCGAAATATGTTAGCTTTGTGTTTAAGTTAGCATGTTGAATTGAGTTTTGCTTCTAAATCCAGTTATTAAATTAACTTGTATCATAAGTTAGCTTAGTAGTCTATAAATAGACTAAATCTCTTAGATTGTTGAGAGAGGTTAATTGTTGGTATTCACTTATAATCTTTGAACCCTTATTGAGAAAGTGAATAGAAAAACATATTTAACAAATTCTTATTCTTCTTCTTCTTCCTTCTTCTCTCTCTTTTGTAAAACCTAATAAGGTTGCTTGTGTTTATTCAAAAAACTCAAATCTTTTTTATCATATTTTGGTATGTTCTTGACGAGATCAATTCGCAACAAACTGGTGCGGTGAGTGTGGATGAGAAGATGTCGTCAACAAAATATGAGATTGAAAAATTCACTGGTGTGAATGATTTCGGTTTGTGGCGATTGAAGATGCAAGTCCTTCTTGTTCAACAGGGTTTGTTAGAAGCGTTCAAAGGATCATAAAAGATGGACGCTGCCCTAACGAAGATGAAGAAGACAACAATGGTCGAAAAAGTCCACAGTGTCATTGTATTGAGCTTTGGTGATAAGGTTCTCCGATAGGTTTCAAAGAAGAAAAATGCAGTTGGCGTGCGGACAAAACTTGAAGGTTTGTACATGAAGAAATCGTTGGTTAATTGTCTCTACCTGAAGTAAGTTTTGTATTCATTCAAGATGACTGAAGACAGTGCTTTGGCTGAGCAGTTGGATATGTTCAACAAGTTAATTCTTGATCTTGAAAATATCGAGGTCAAGGTTGATGATGAAGATCAAACTTTGTTGTTGTTGTGCTCTTTACCCAAGTCTCATGCTCACTTCAAAGACACTCTCTTGTATGGAAGAGAGTCGTTGATCTTTGAAGATGTCCAATTTGCCTTGTACTCCAAGGATTTGAACGAACGAAAGGAGCAAAAGCCATCAACAGTTGGTGAAGGTTTGTCTTTTAAGGGTAAATTCTTAAAGAAAGATAGTAGGTTTAAAAAGAAGAAGGGAAAAGTTCTACATAATTCTTATGGTGGTAATGTTCCTACTATTAAGTGTTATCATTGTAAGAAGGAGGGTCATACAAGAAAGGTATGTCTTGATCGACTGAACAATCATGGTGAAAAGGATAATGGTAATGCAACCATTGTGCAAGATGGTTATGAATTATCTAATGTCCTGGTGGTTTTAACCAGCGACTCTAACAATGAGTGGATTATGGATTCTGGGTGTACTTGGCACATGACTCCAAACAAATATGTATTTGAGAAATTGTGTGATCAAGATGATAGATCAGTGTTGTTGGGAAACAATAAAGCTTGTAAAATTGCAGGTATTGGATCTGTGAGATTCAAGCTCCATGATGAGTCAATAAGGTTATTGACTGATGTTAGGTATGTATCTGGTCTTAAGAGGAATTTTATTTCTCTTGGTGAATTCGACAAGAAATAATGTGTTTTCAAAGGAGAGCAAAGCATCTTAAGGGTAATGAAGGGGTCAAAGAAAATCTTGAGAGACGTGAAAAACAAGGCTTGTTTACCCTTGAGCTGAGGTTGCAAGTGGTTCAGCAGATATGGCATCAACGAAATATGTGTCGAAGACTAAGCTATGGAAACATTGATTTGTCCATGTCAATGAAAAAGGCATGGTCGAATTGTCGGAAAAAAATCTATTAGGTGGTGACAAGGTCGAAAAAATGGAGTTTTGTGAACCTTGTGTATTTGGTAAATCCCATAGAATGAATTTTAACAAAGGTAAACAAAGAATACATGGATCCCTTTATTACATTCATGCTGATCTTTGAGAACCTACAAGGAGTCCTTCATATTCAAGTGCAAGTATTTCCTATCCATAGTTGATGATTACTCCAAAATATTATAGGTATTCATCCAGAAGACTAAGGATGAAATTTTTGACAATTTCAAAAGTTGGAAGACTCTAGTTGAAAACCAAACTGGCAGGAAGGTCAAGAGATTGAGGACCGACAATGGTCTTGAGTTTTACAATTAAGCTTTTAACAACTATTGTGTTGCGTATGGTATTGTAAGGCACATAACTACTATAGGGACTCCCAAACAAAATGGTTTGGCTAAAAGGTTTAATCGAACCATTCTGGAAAGAGTAAGGTGTATGTTAGTTAGTGTAGGATTGAAGAATGTTTTTTGGGCTGAGGTAGTCATGATTGCATCATACTTGATAAATAGGTGTCCTTCGACTATCTTGGGAATGAAGACACCTAAAGAAGTCTGGTCGAAACATCTACCTAATCTTGATAGACTTAGAGTATTTTGTTGTTTAGCCTACACTCATATTAGGCAAGACAAGATCGAACCTAAAGCTCTGAGATGTATGTTCCTTGGATACCTAGAAAGAGTCAAAGCTTATAGGTTGTGGTACCTAGAGCCAGGTGACAGGAGGTGTGTCATATGTCGAGATGTAGTTTTCAATGAAGTTAAGATTGCTTTCAAGAAAACTGATGACATTGGTCGAAGTTCGAAGATGTTTGAAGAAGAGCTGGAATAGGAAGAGATTTATGTTGAGGTAGAGCATAGTGATGCCGAATTGCATAACCTGTATAAAGTCAAAGAAGAATCTCAAGTTGCTGATAAAGATAAGGAGATTGATATTGACTACCTGCTAGCAAGAGACGGGTCGAGAAGAGTCATCAAGCCACCTCAGAGACTTGGTTATGCAGATCTTATAACTTATTCTTTAATCTCTACAAGTGAGGTTTTTGACGAAGAACCTAGAGACTATAAGAAAGTTACGAGGAGTCGAGATAAGACTGAACGACTCAAAGCCATGGACGATGAAAGCTAGTTTGATCCCTTGTTATAGAGTTTGTTCTAAGGTGGAGATTTGTGATCGAACTCCAGTGTCGACAAAGGTAGTTTCATGGTTCTACATGAGTTGTACATGCTATAGTCGAAATATGGTCAAGCATGCTATCGAAACATGTTAGCTTTGTGTTTAAGTTATCATCTTGAATTGAGCCTTAATTCTAATTTTTTTTAAATATATATTTTTTTAATATGGAGAATTAAAATATTATATTAGAGGATGATTTTTTGAGACTCATTGATATATATCATTTTTAAATATTAAAAAAATATTAATTATTATAAAGACTCATTTGTTATTTATATAAAAAAAATTTAATTAATTTTTTTCATCTTCTTCGAAAAAAATCCTTTAACCTTTCCTCCAAACTCTCAAGCAAAATTTAAAAATTTAGTATTTTGATAAATAAAAATAAAATAGATATTAGATATGAAAGTTTTGTGTTTGATTTTCTCTAGTGCCTATAGAAAATAGTTAAATGTAAACTATTTTATGAGTAATTTTTACTTTTGAGATTTCTTTTATCTTATGCTAATACACTATTCTCTTAATTTAATTTTTTTGTGTAAAGAAGATTGTATGCAACTCTTATAAATATGAATTTTAATTCGGGCACATAATTGAAAGATCATAAAAATAAAAGAGTCAACTAAGTAAGAGTTCGTTTGGAATAGCAAAAAGATTAAATATTCAAAATAGAATTGCATTTGTGGAGGGAATTATGACAAATCTAATTAAATAAATATTGGAACAAAATATTGCACAAATTAAACTTTGTCAAAATTTGTCCTTTCAAAAATAAAAATTGTTGTTTCATATTCAAATCAAACGTCTATTTCGATCAATGAGATCCTAACAACTCTTTTTTGGATATTATAAATACATATATGTAACTTAACATGATCATTTTACAAGAGACAAGTGATGTATCATCGCGAAGAAGTTATAAAATACATATTTAAAAATGAAAATAATCACTATACAAATTAAATAAATTAAACATATGTTTTTAAAGTATTTAAACACTTCAGAAAAGGAGAAGTAGACAAATATATATATATATATATATATATATATATATATATATATATATATATATATATATATATATATATATATATATATATATATATATATATATATATATATATATATATATATATATATATATATATATATATATATATATATATATATATATATATATATATATATATATATATATATATATATATATATATATATATATATATATATATATCTTGCTGGTAGAAAAATGAAAAAAAAATTAATAAATATTGGAGTTTTTCTTTACACAAATAAATATTGGAGTTAGAATATACAAATATCACTATTGAGAAAGAAAAATTATATATAATTTTACAAATTTAATATTTATTAATGACATAATAATAATAATAATAATAATAATAATAATAATAATAATAATAATAATAATAATAATAATAATAATAATAATAATATATCTTGTACAACGACTTATAATTTATAATAATTTTTTTAATAAAGTGATTTATAATTTAAAACAAAAGAAAGTATTTGAATAAATTAAAAATTATTTTTTTATTTAAACTAACATAAATATTTAAAGTTAAAATGATCTCTATTTAATAGATAGTTTCATTTGAAGATATATAAATCTTAAAATAAAATAAATGTTATAATATTATATTATTAAATTTGTAATTTTTTATGTCGAAATAGCGTATTTGTATTCGATGGGTGTTGAAAGGTGTTTGTGTTGAACAAAATATGTATTTGTTGTATTTGACTTTGGTGTTTGTGTCGAATAAAGTCAGTATTTGTTGTATTTGATTGAAAGTCAAATACAGCTTGTCGAAACATATAGTCGAAACATATAGCTGTCGAAGGAGTTAACAGAGTCAAAGAAGATTGACTTAACTTAGTTTTAGTTAAGTTAGTTATTTTTGTGAATACTTGGAGTGTAAGTAATCTTATCTATAAATAGAGAGGAGTTCTATTTCATTTGTATGAAGTGTGTAATACAAGTTTATAATAACATTGTGTAGCTTTCAGAAATCACAGTGGTGATTAACACACATTATGACAAACACCTTGAGTGTAGTTTACACAATAGTATATTCTTCTTCTTCTTCCCCTAAAATTTCTCTTTTCTCTCACTTTCAATTGTATTATCTTCTTCTTTTAACTCTCTGTGTAGTGTAAAATCGTCTTGCAACCAAAGAATGATTGTTTCACCTGAGTAAAGGGTAAAGAACAAGAGGCGAGATCAACCAGAAAGATTGATCTTTATCCGTCAAGATTGATTCGATTAACTTCAAAATTTGAGTTTTCCCAACATCTGGTATATATAGCACTGACTGAGTGATCTTTGGGACACATTGAATCAAGATGAATCATCCGAACGAGCATTTTCCATCGAATTTTCCAATCTTTAATGGTAAATTTTTTGAAAATTAGTGTAAGCTGATTAATGTTGTTTTTTGTTATCAAAATCATTGGGATCTTGTGAAGAATGGAGTAACACTGATTGGAGAGAATGCTACAGATGAACAAAAGGATGCACACAAAGATTTGAACATGAAGGATTATAAGACTCCCTCTCTAATTCATCATCCAGACAACTTTGAGAAAGTTTGTGATGTAGATTCAACGAAGGAAGCACGAGACATCTTGGAGAAATCATTTGAAGGCGCTGAGAAAGTGAAAGAGGTGAGGTTAAAAACTCACAAAAGAATGTATGAATTGCTTCATATGAAAGGCAATGAAAGTGTGACTGATTTCTTCACCAGAGTAACAAGACAGATGAATCAAATTAAAACGTGTGGAGAAATGTTGACATCAAAATTTGTAGTGTCAATGACTTTGAGGTCGTTGCATCCAAAGTTTGATCATGTCGATCATGTGATTTTGACAAAATAAGAGCTTCAAGGGACTCTTGAATCTCACGAACAAAGAATGGTTGAAAGAACTGCAAGCAAATCAAAGACTGATGTGGCTTTGCAGGCTCAATTAACTAAGAAAGCCAGAGGAATACAAAATGGTAACAAGGGCAGAGGAAGTTAAAATAATTAGAATGGTAGAGGATACCATCAAGAAGATAGTTTATCAAATTAGAGACAATCTTCTAACCAAGGCAATCACAGAGGTGGTGGTGCAGGTAGAGGAAGAGGCAGTGGAAGAAAATCTGATAAAAGTCATATTTAATGCTAAAATTGTCAAAAGTATGGCCATTATGAAAATCAATATCAAGGAGGCAAGAAATATCAAGAAAGTGAAGCAAAGCTTTCAAAAGACGAAGTAATGCTAGCGGTCACAACAATTGAAGAAGAAATATTCAAAGATCAATGGTATCTCGACTCAGGTTGTTTATCACACATGACTGGAAGAAAATATTGGTTTATCAACATTGGTCCCTCATCAAAGAACAAGGTAAAATTTGAAAACGACAATACCATATCTGGTGAAGGTATTGGGATTGTTCTAATCATGAGAAAGCATGGTAAATAATATGTAATTTCCAATGTGTTATACATATCTGATATGGAGAGTAATTTTCTAAATATAAGTCAGTTGATCGAAAGGAATTACAAAGTATTGATCGAAGATAGAATGTTGAGAATGATCGACTCGAGAAACAAGTTAATCGTGAATGCTCATATGTCTCAGAATAGAATCTCCAGGGTTGAACTTGATGTGTTGGAACACAAGTGCTTGGAGACTGCAACTAGAAGGGATGAATGGTTATGACATTACATAATTGGTCACTTGAATTTGAATGACATTAGTAATCTGAAGAGGAAGAACATGGTTTCAGGCCTACTGGAAATCCACGTTCTAGAAGAAGTATGTGAAGAATGTGTTCAAGCAAAGTAACACAAGAATAGCTTCAACAAGAATGCAAGAAGCAAGTCAAAATCCATTCTCGTGATAATCTACTCAGACGTGTGGGGTCCTCTCCAAGTAGATTCACTAGGAGTTAACAAGTACTTTGTTACATTTATTAATGATTACAGTAGAAAGTTACAGACCTACTTACACTACTACGGAAAATATATACAACAGCAGTTGAAAAAGATATATTATCACGCATGACCGACAGTTGTTATGTAGCGTGTGGTTGTATATGCATTACTTACAATCACGACCGTATGACCGTTGTAGAAAACATAAAAGCGCGCGACATATTACCATAATTTCTTTAACTAACCGTTGTAATATATTAAAGATCTCGGGTTCAATTCTCAACAGTGCCTTTTTAGTATATATATATATATATATATATATATATATATATATATATATATATATATATATATATATATATATATATATATATATATATATATATATATATATATATATATATATATATATATATATATATATATATATATATATATATATATTATTCTGGACAACATTCAATATATAACCACGATCATATTTAACAACCGTCGTAAGGTTATCTGCTTTTTGAAAATTTTCCATTTTTAACCTGTATTTTTATGAACCGTATCAGAATAGAAACAACAATTATATCATAACAAATAATTGTATTATATTACATCAAATCCATACATTAGATTAAGAACCAAACGTTGTATATATATTACATCAAAAGAAAAAGGGCACAAAACAACCTACAAACATTATATAATATCATATAATTGTATCTTATATAGTGTTTTGGTTTCTTCATCTCTTGGTGTCTTGACCTTAAACACCTACAATATCAAATAATCATACTTGTTAGTAATAAATATAGTTAGAAATAACAACTTACATTAAATTATGAATAAAGAATAAAATACTTACTTGTTAATTTTCCCATATGCCTTAATTATGATCGATACGAATAACATGCACATCATCTCTATCAATTTCATCATATGTGGTAGGCACTTTTGTTGTGTAAGAAGGAGTAGAAAGAATATCAAAACTTTTATCACTACTAGGAATGTCTTTTTCTCGGAGAACGATTGACAATTTCCTCGATGTGTTCGAAGGGTCGGTCACATAGAAAACTTGATTTTCTTATGAAGCCATGATGATTGATTCGGTCATATAATTTGCCTTACCAAGGTCAACCCGGGTGAATCCTAAGTCATCAGTTTATACACCATTAATGTTATTTGGAACCCACTTGCATTTAAATAAATGTAATTTAAAGTTAACATAATTAATCTCTCAAATCTCCTCAATGACACCATAGAATGCACTAGATGCCAATATTAGATTCTTATTTTTCGAACTAGATAAATACATGGATTCAACCTCAACCATAACTCCACTATTTTGCATTGTACTACAATCATCTTTTGATTTTGTATAAAAGGTATAATAACCAATGTCATATGCAGTCCAAGTTATCACATTAAATTTTGGCATGAACGACAACCTTTTAATTGTCTCGGATGCAATATGATATTTTGGTATCCTTTTATTAAACCAACCTAGGAATTTCTTGTTATGCTCGATCAACAACAACTTATCACTCATTTGTAGATATCTTTTCTTCAAAAGTCTTTTGTGAGTAGCCACGTAAGTTTAAACCTCTTCAAGATTATTCAATATATAGAAATGTGCCTAAATAACTGCATCTCGTGCCATTGACTTAAAATTTAAACCTTGAACACCTCTACCTTCAGTGTCAGCATGACGAGACTTTAGAATTCCTATAGACTTTGTTTTCGACAAATAGTTTGAACAAAACTCAATAGCTTCTTCTGTGATGTACCTTTACACAATCGAAGCTTCCGCTCGGTGATGTTTCTTCGTATATCTTTTAAAGATCTTCATGTATTGCTCTATTGGATATATCCACCTTAAATACACTGGACCACAAATTCTGGTTTCTCTGACTAGATGAACAAGTAAGTGAACCATAATATCAAAAACTGATGAAGGAAAATACATCTTCAATTGACACAAGATTATGAAAACTTCATATTATAATTCATCTAATTTTTTGAAATTAATAACTTTATTACATATGGCATTGAAGAACAAACACAATCTAGTTATAGTTACTCTAACATTTTTTGGTAAGATGCCACAGATAGCCACTAGTAGAAGTTGTTGCATCAAGACATGACAATCATGAGATTTCGAATCAATTAACTTGAGATCTTTCATTGATACAAGTTTCTTGATGTTGGATGAGTAACCTTGGGAAACTTTGATACCATGCAAACACTCGCAAAAACTTTTCTTTTCCTTTTTACATAGAGTGTAACAAGCCGGAGGCAAATAAGTTCTTTTCCCTTTTTCTATTGGCGCTAATTATTTTCATATACCCATCGCCTCTATATCAAGACAAGATTGCTTACTATCTTTAGTCTTGCCTGAAATTTTTAGAAGTGTTTCAATCAAACTATCACACACATTTTTCTCCATGTGCATCAGATCAAGACAATATCTTACATCGAGACTTGACAAATATGGAAGATCAAAGAACACATACCTCTTTTTCCATATTTTTCTCAAGTTTCCCTTTTTATTTTTCTCTCTTTCCAAAGACAACATTAATGTGTTTCTGTAGTTGATAAACTTCACCCCAGGTTAAAGGTTTAGGAGCGATATCAAACTCCTGCTTTCCATTAAAAGCCTTCAGCAATCTACGATAAGAATGATCAGGTTTTAGAAATTTTTGATGCCCAAGGTAAATGATCTTTTTTCCAAACTCAATTTGGTGATAACAAGTATCATATTCATAAATAAGATACACTTTGTGTCCTTTGACACTATATTCAACCAAATTACCATCTGCAGGAAAGTTGTTGATTGTGCAAAATAACATTGCACGCATCTTAAACTTTTCACCAGAATATGCATCATCAACTTCAACGCCTTCCTCCCACAAAAGTATTAAATCTTCAATGGATGGACTTAGATAAACATCTATGTCATTTCCAGGCCTTTGCGGTTCAGAAATCATCATACTTAACAACATATACTTACGCTTCATATACAACCAAGGAGATAGGTTGTAAACCGTGAGAAGAACAGGCCACAGAGAATAGTTAGTACTTAGATTATCAAAGGGGTACATTCCATCGGTGGCAAACTCAAGCCTAAGGTTTCTTGGCTAAGGGCCAAAATCCAGAAACAACGAATCAATTTTCTTCCATTGCAAAGAATCAGCTATATGAAGTATGTTTCCATCATATTTTCTATCATCTGCATGGCATATAATATTCTTTGTGTCATTCGAATTAACAAAATGTCTCTTAAATTTTCAAATTATTGGCATGTACTGTAACACTTTAGCAGGAGGCCTCTTCCTACTAACATTGTCATTGTCATCACCATTGTTGTGTTTCTGCTTGTAACGCGACTTCCCACATTTCAGACATTGATCCAAATTTTCACACTATTTTATGTATAATATGCATTCATTAGGGCATGCTTGTATTTTGATATACACCAAACCCATTGGACACAATATCTTCTTGGCATCATAACAACGATAAGGAAAACTGTTATCTTCAGGTAGCATTTGTTTTAGCAAATAAAGCAATTTCGTGAAACTTTTATCTAACCACCCATTTTTTGCTTTCAGATTAAACAATTTTAAAACCCCAGACAATCATGTAAATCTTGTGCACCCCTTATATAATGGGGTCCCCTTATCACTACATAAAGTATCATAAATATGAGCTTTCTTAAAAGAAGATTTTCCAATATCACGGAGCATATCTTCTAGACGGTTATCCATATATTCATCTTCATCAACTTTGTGACACATTGTTTCGCTTTTTTTTTCACCTCACCATGCCACGTCTATATTGTATAATTTTGACATATACCATCATAACATAGATGATGGAATATCTCATCCTTTGTACCTTTATTTATATTCCTACAATTAACGCAAGGACAATAAAAGATACCATTATTGTCGGAAACATTTTGATCAGCGTATTCAAGGAATTCAAGAACTCCTTTCTCATATACTAGATCTAATATATCAAATTTCATCCAACTACGATCCATAAAAAATTATAAAATTTATATCAAAATAATATTATGAACGACACAACAAAATATCAACCTAAAGCATATCGAAAAACTGAAGTATATTCATAACAATAATATAACTCTAAAACTTAAGCATATGAATATCCATTATATAAAAGTTATAATATATTTATTCACTGCTAAATCTAAAAACAAAACATAAAGCATATGAACTTTGTACGAAATAGACCACAAAATCAAACAAGAATGAAGATAGTGAAGATTATCAAGAATTAGGAAGATGAGGAAGATAGTGAAGTTTGCACAAAAAATATCATACTTCGAAAAGGAAGAGACCAAGAATGAAGATATTGAAGATTATCAAGAATGAAGATTCAAATGAATGAAGAATGTGAAGATGAATATTTCGCTATCGCTATCAATGTCGTCTCAGGTTCGCTAGTTTGTTTAGGGTTATGAAGGAAATAATGAATCTTTTTTGTTTTAAATTTATCAGGAAAACCTTTGACCATGGTTTTTATATTCAACCGCAGTGGAATGTAGATATTATTACAACGGTTGTATAGTAAAATCGTGGTTAAATAGTTTTCAATTATTTATGAACTTAAGTGACACACGTTTTTTGTAATAGGAAAAATGGAAAAAAAAATGTAGTTGCTAGAAGCTTGTAACACTTAATTTATCACCACAATTGTTTACCTCAACCGTGATTAAATAAGTTTCAAAAAATAAAAAGTATATCAGGCACATCTAGTTTGCGATATTACAATGGTGGAAAGTCTAACGTAGTAGTACTAGTGTTACCGTAGGTGTATTTTGTAGTAGTGTTAATTAAGAAGAAAAGTGATGTGATCAATGTTTTCGCCAAGTTCAAAGAAATGGTTGAAAGACATAATGATCATAAGATTAAGGTTCTGAGGACAGATGGAGATGAAGAGTATGTGTCGAAAGACTTCGACACATTATGTACAAAAGATTAAACTATGCATGAGGTGGTATCACCATACACTTCTCAATAAAATGGTACTGCTGAAAGAAAGAACAAAACCATTATGAATATAGTGAGAAGCATGTTGAAAGGAAAACATCTCCCAAATGAGCTGTGGGGCGAGGTTGTCGACTATAACATACATATTCAACAAATGTTTGACAAAGAGGCTTGAAGATGTCACATTAGAAGAATATTGGTCTAGTGTCAAACCTAGTTTAAGCCACTTGAAAGTGTTTGGATCCATAGCACATAGCATGTGTCGGATTAGTTGAGAAGAAAGTTGGATGTTAAGTCGAGTTAGATGATTCTAGTGGGATATCATTCGACTGGTGGATACAAATTGTTCGACCCAGTGAATAAGAAAGTTGTGATAAGCAGGAATGTGATTGTAGATGACCTTAAAGAGTGGGATTGGACTAAGAACATCAAGAAGGATTCATTGAGAATCACGTGTGATGAACCAACTAGTGGAGCTGTTAGAAAAGTTCGACAAGAAGCTATCAAAGGTTAAGATAGCATAAGCAGACCCAAGATAACAAGAAACATGCCTGCAAGACTTTAGAAATGTGTAATCACATAAGATCATGTGGTCGATGATGAAGGTGAGTTATTACACTATGCCTTATATGCAGATAATGAGCCAATCAATGCAGTTGAAGCATTGAAAGACTCAAGGTGGATGAAAGCTATGGTGGATGAGATGAAATCTATAGAAGACAATGATATCTAGTCACTAGTCGAATTTCCAAAAGGGGAGAAGGCAATTGATATGAAGTGGGTATATAAGGTCAAGCTAAATCCAAATGGTGAAGTAATTCGACACAAGGTAAGACTTGTAGAGAAAAGAGTTTCTTCAAAAAGAAGGAATTGACTATGATGAAGTTTTTGCACCAATAATTAGAATCGAAACATCAGGTTGGTTGTTGGTCTAGCCAAAATACATAACTGGTCAATATGTCAGATGGACGTGAAATGTGCATTCCTGAATGGCCCTATAGACGAAGAGGTGCATGTAAGACAACCAATTGAATTTGTGAAACAAGACCAAGAAAGGAAAATACCATGCTACATAAAGCCTTGTATGACTGAAACAAGCTTCAATAGCTTGGAACAAGAAAATAGGTGGCTTTTTAAGAGAGAAAAAGTTTAATAAGTTCGACAGAGCATGGTGTGTATGTCAGGAGAAGTAAGAGTGAGATGCTTATACTATGTCTCTATGTCGACGACTTCTTGGTAACAGACAGTTGCAAGAAGGAGATCAAAGACTTCAAATATGACTCAACTAAGGATTTTGAAATGTCAGACTTGAATCTCTCATACTTTATTAGTATATTGAATTCTACAAGAGTAGTAGAGTCTTGATGATGCACCAAAGAAGATATGCAGGTAAAACACTCAAGAGATTTGAGAAGCAAGATTGCAACCCAACTTTGACTCATGTTGAGCCTAAATTGCAACTAATAAAAGATTCGACTGAAGATGATGTCGATCTAACATAATATAGAGACTCATTGGATCACTTCGATACCTCTGTCACACAAGGTCAAATTTAGCTTATTGTGTAGGCATGGTCAGCGGATTCATGCAGAAGCCAAAGGTATCCCATTTTGCAGCCACCAAGAGGATATTAATGTATCTTAAAAGAACACTCGACTTTGGTATTTTGTTCCCTTCAGTCGATAAAGGAAACAAATGCAAACTTGTAGACTACACTCACTATAGCTGGTGTAGTGATGCTAAAGATAGAAAATGGACAGCAAAACATGTGTTCGTGTTAGGTGGTGTGCCAGTTGCTTGGAGTTTGAGAAAGGAATCAATGGTAGCTTTATCATCATGTGAGGCTAAATACATAGCAGCTTCGCTATGTGCATGTCAAGTAACATGGATGATGAATCTAGTTGAAGAAATTACAGGGAAGAATCATGGAGCAATGACCATGAAGATCGACAACATATCGGCTATCAACTTGGCAAAGAACCCGATAGCATACAGAAGAAGCAAACATATCGAAATGAGGTTCCATTACCTGAAAGAGCAGGTAGCAAATGGAAAGTTGAGCTTGGAGCATTGCAGATCAATGAATCTGATTGCAAATATAATGACGAAGGTTGTGCAGGTCGAATTGTTCAAGAGATTATGAACAATGACGAATGTAGATAGCTTAGACACAATGAATTAAGTGGTGTGTTAAATTTGTAATTCTTTGTGTCGAATTTGAAATAGTGTGTTTGTATTCGACGGGTGCCGAAAGATGTTTGTGCCGAACAGAGTTTATATTTGATGTATTTGACTGAAAGTCAAATACAACTTGTTGAAACATGCAATCGAAACATGTAGTTGTCGAATGAGTCGAAAAAGTCAAAGAAGATTGACTTAGATTAATTTTATTTGAGTTAGTTATTTTTGTGATTACTTGGAGTGCAAGTAATCTTATTTATAAATAGAGAGGAACTCTATTTCATTTGTATGAAATGTGTAATACAAGTTTGTAGTGTCATTGTGTAGTTTTCAGAAATCACAATGGTGATTAACACACATTGTAACAAACACCTTGAGTGCAGTTTGCACAATAATACATTCTTCTTCTTTTTCCTCTAAAACTTCCTTTTTCTCTTACTTTCAATCGTATTGTTTTCTTCTTTCAATTTTCTGTGTAGTGTAGAATCATCTCGCAATTAAGGAGTGACTGTTTTACCTGAATAAATAGTAAAAAACAAGAAACAAGATCATCCAAAAAAATTAATCCTTGTTCATCAAAATTAATTCGTTAATTTCAAAATTGAAAATTTTTCAAATAAAAATTTCCATATTAAATAAATAAATCTTAATCAATTATCTACTCACATGCCTCTAGATATCCATTAAGTTGACATCCTATGGTAGATAGAAAAAAATGGACCGCATGCAATCAATTTCACATAGCTCATGTTACCCCTAATCAATAATATGAATGTTAGGCTATAATCACATCCATGGATGGTGGCCAAAACCTATTGAATCTATGACTCAAACATTCAATTCTAGTTTCACTTTTTAAATGCAGCTAAATCATCATATTTATAAAAAACGGTTGAGTTCGGCGATACTATAAAAATTCAAAACATTAACAATTAAAAAGAAAAGTTAATAAGAGGTAACATCAATAAAATTTCACTAGTAAATAATAGAAAATAAAAAAATTGTTAACGAGACACTCGTTAGGACCTTAAAAAAATATGTTTTTGTTTAAAAATATTTGTATTTAATACATTAAAATTAAAATAATTAATTAAAAAATAAACATAATATTAACAAATATCCTAAGATTTGGTAGTAGTGATTCGATTGAACTCAACCGTATTAATGCTTTTAGATTTTAATTTCATTGTTTAATTTGAGTCTAATTTTAAATGACATGACATTTCAAAGATACAAAATATACTTTAGAAATTAAAATTTTAAAAATAATAAAATAAAAATAATAATCACGTTATTGAGATTTTTATCTCTGTTTACAAAAAAAAAAATCTAAAAAAAATTTAACATATACAAAAAATCTATTTAATCTATGATATCTTTTAGGTTCAATTTTTTAAAGACCATGTCACTTGATTCAACCTGATTTAATACTCATACAAAATTGTTATTAAGATCGAGGTATATGATTAAATCATTCGATTTTATCTAAATTAGTCACACAATTCAATCAGTGACACTGTACTTCAACCATCGACCCCTTAACCCATGATTTTGTTGAGCTGATGACCGAACTGATTTTTAAAACATTGGTATAAACATATCAATCTTCATCCAAACTCTAAAGTAAAAGGTGTTTTGGGCTAGGCAACCCATTCCACCTAGGTCTAATTCTCCCTAGGGCTCACCTCGTTGTTGTACAAGTGGACCTCTGTCACGCATGACCACACATAAGTAGACCCTCAATTTATCTAAGTTGTTGATCGCTATCCACTGTCACATACGCTCCACGCCAGGAAACCCAAAGACGGTTATAGTGACATATCCTATATAAGTGTGACCTTGAGTCACACTCAGGTACAATTCAACTCATACATGCAAAGTTCTACATCAATCTTATGTTGACTTAAGTGTCAAAGTGCTATCATTTTTTGCGGGTTCCATCTCTGGTCGATGGAGAAGTGTTGTCCCCGTGTTGGAAGCATCTTTAGGGTGACCTTCGTCAACATACTAATAATTTCTTATTCCATTACAAAATAGTGGCACAGTCTATAGGAATTAACTTTCTTTGATTCTCCTAAATCTCTTTAGTTTTTCGACTGTAATTACTTTCAATCTCACCTCTGATGATTTATTCAAAGGCAACTCGCGCCCAAAATAATCACCTTTAATTAACCATTTAGATCATTCAAAGTAATGGTGAAAAAGTTCTTTCTCACGTCAATGATCCCCAAGATTCAACGTATTTCATCAATTGTTGCTATAAGAAACTTGATATCTCATACTTAAACCTCCAGTTCCTCCACTGTAGACTCATCTCCCTCCACCTCAAATTTCATTTCCTCTATCTCACATTTTAGTTCCTCCACCGATATATCTTATCCAATAACTATGAGCCTCATTTGACGCACCAAACAAGAACGAGCTTTTGTTGAAAATTTTCAATCTACTACCACAAAAAATCCCAGGCTCTTCGCGTCAAAGAGAAATAGAAAAAGATTTCAACAGGGTTTGCAGCACAAATAAAGGTCTTATAATGAAACCACTCCAAATATATCCCTATGATAACTCCTATCGACTCCGATTTGCAGTCGTCAAGACCCTGAGAGCGATTACTCTAAAGGAGGCATATACATAATTCTACTAAAAAGCTTGTCACTTTCCGTTGACAGAACTCATTCACAAAACAAGTCAGTTAATGCATCATATCTAAGTCGTTAGAGAGTCCCCCGAAGTTGGAGACTTATGATGATACCGGAGACCCTAACGAGCACATCAATCATGTGGAAACTGTTTTAGATTACCATCAGGAAAGGAACACAACGAAATGAAATTTTTTTTCTTCACATTGAATTAAGAATCCATGACTTGGTTCAACGGTCTGGAAGACACATCCATTAGCTCTTGGTTAACACTATGAAAAGAATTCATATTTTGTTTCACTTCCTAGAAGCGTTAATTAAAGAAAATGGTTGTACTTAATGCAATTCTAAAAAGGAAAAAGGAGAACATACGAGAGTGGACTAGAAGGCTAACCAGGGAAGTTGTGTAGGTTAAAGGAACAAATGATAGATTTAAGTTATGGATCTTCGAGCTAGGCTTGTGGTCAATTGCATGTTTATGGAAAAGTTGTGGTTAGAATATTCATAAAGCATAAGTGAATTACTCGTTCGAGCTTAATCATACATCAAATATGAAGAGAAGTTATGTCCAAAAAATTAGAGAAGAAAAAAAGCATGGGAAACCAGGGACAACAAGCGTCGTGAAGACGAGGACAGGAACAAGGGACCCTGGTGTTGGTACTTAGAGTGCACTTTGTTGAACATGTATATAGAAATAATCCCATAAGAGTTTCCAATACAATGTTCAAATAATTTATGGTGAAATACCCCTAAGCTTTGAAGGAGTCCCCACAAACTTAAAATAAAGTATTATAGGTTCCACAAGTGTCACATTTATGAGGCTGACGATTGCATCCATCTCAAGGATGAAACTGAAGACTTTATTAAGATAGGGGAGCTTGATAGATACACTATATAAGTATTGCACCTTGAAAATTACAATCGAGAAATATGACCCTCGCGCGAAATGCAAGGAAAACGATTCGACAGAGTCACCACCGAACTTTATTTATCCCAAAAGAGAGAAAGGAAAATATCGAGAAAATCTTTAAGGAGATAAGAACATGGTCATCGTTATCACATTCTGGGTTCGGGAGTCGGTTACGTAAGAGGAAGGTATTAGCACCCCTTACGTCCGTTGTACTCAACGGGAACCTCTTATTTCGATTTGTGATGAATGTTATCTAAGCTTGTATGTTTTCTTCTCAATGATATATGCGAAACAATAACATAAACGGAGTTGATGCTAAGGGGAAAATGGGTGGTTTTTAGGTTAGGGCGCTCTCCAATAATTCGGGCCCTTGTGCCTATGTATGCTCATATAGACGTGAATGAGAAACCGAAATGCTTATAGTTCGACTACGGGAATAAAGAGGGAAACGGAAGATGAATAGAAGTGTGCTCACCAAGATCATCGTAATCTTGTGCCTATGTATCTTACATTTGAATGAATAAAGAATCAGAGCGTCCATAGTTCGTGGATACGAACACGAAAAGAAGGGGTTAATGTGTTGAAGTTTGGTTTGGGAACGAAAGATGAATGACAAACAACCCAAGGGGCGTTGTCATACCCCAAATTTGTCCTACCTTTACGCAACCTCCATTATGTATATTTACCCACTTGCTTCAAAAAAAAAAAAAATCCAAAAAATGTGTTGTTATTTTCTCTTAAAGATGCAAGTCAGGCGTGTGGATAATGTTGAATGAGGAATGGTTCAGGTCACCTGGTTGGAGCTAATTTTTGCAGAATGTTTTTTAATACAGTGTATACTTCAAGGCATTATTCCTTGATCTCAAGGCAATAAGGCTAAACTGGAGTAATAGTGTATCCAGGAATGACTCATTTTATTTCATATGGTGGCTGGGTTTACGATACTGTTACACGCCATTATGGATCATCTCTATGTGGATCGGGATGTGCAGGAGTAGTGATTAATCCAAGTATTATTTCAAGTTCCATGCCCGTTACAAAATCCCACAGTTATGAGCCCATTTGCACAAAATTGAAACTGAATGAAATTATATTATCTTGAATCCAAATTGATTACAATTCATGAAGGTTATGAGTAATTCCATTGTAATATCATCAAAAGACCATTTTTCATATTGTTATGTTACCAATAATTATGACAAGAGCATATGAAAAAAAAACAAGGCATGTATTTCTAACATTCACATGCACGTGAGAATTTCACAAAGGTTTCAATATGCTATGTTATTACAAAATATTATGTTCACAGCCTCACAACCAGCACCAAACTATCACATTGGACTTACACACAATGACCAAAGAATTGCAGAAATACAAAGTACGTAGCAGGTACTTCAGTTTGTGAACCGCCCAATCTGATTCCCAACAATACACAGTCATAAGAGAACAACAACATCATTTGTTGAATGCAATTAATAAGGCACTCATGGCCAACACTTTTTATGTTTCTCCTTCTCATCTTCAAATTCAACACCTATGTCAACACCAACAACACAAATATCTAACTTCTTCACCTCGCCCTCGCCCACGTCATAATCTCTGTTTTCTTTCCACCCAATACCGTCTATTTGCTTTCCCCCAACCCCGCCGACCCTATTTCACTCTCAATGCTCTTCATTCCGATCCACCTTACCAGAGATCAGTTAACTTTGGAAGAAGAAATGAAATCTACGAGCAATGGGATTCGCTTACATCCAAACTCTCTGGAGCAGCCAATTTTCCATTCCTCTTACTGCAAATGCCACAGATTTTACTCAATGCTAGAAATCTTATGTCCGCAAATAGTAGTGCTCTCTTTGCTATCCCATGGCTAGGAATGCTTACTAGTTTGCTTGGAAACCTCTCACTACTTTCATACTTTGCCAAGAAAAGAGAAAAGGAAGCAATGCTAGTGCAGACACTTGGGGCACTTTCCTTTGTGATTGCTGTCTTCGCTGTTACCATGGCAAGAAGTGGAAAACTTTCGGAGGAAGGTGTTAAATTTGTTGGTGGAATATCTGGTTGGACAGCTACGTTACCCTTTCATGTGGATGCCAGTTTCCCAGATGTGGACAAATTTTCTCAATCCTGAGAACATGAAAGGCTTGTCTGCTTTTTCTATGTTGCTTGCGATGCTTGGAAATGGACTCATGCTTCCACGTGCTCTATTCATTCGTGATTCCATGTGGTTTACTGGTTCAACTACCTTGACTGAAAATGTTCACACAATTGACATAACAAAGGTGGCAAGTAGGAGGGTAGTGGAACTCGGAGCAGCTTTCATGATCCTCTTCTCAATTATAGGAAAGGTGGGTGCTCTTCTAGCTTCTATTCCAAAGGCATAGCTACATCTCCACAAGCCTTGACCTGCAATGAAAAAAAAAACAAGCCAGTCCACATCCAAGAAAGTGAAAAAAGCTGCTGCACAAAAATCACACCAGAACAATACCTGCTGCACTCAACATCCACATCAGACCATTCTGTAAACCAGACTTTCTGCACCAGCCTAAACAAACAATCCTGCATAAAATTCATAATTGGCTATATGAGAGCACAACCAGAAGCAGATTTTTTTAAAAAAAAGAAAGCATCAAATAACAATGAAAGTTTTTTAGTTCAGTTAGAAAGGCTTGCTCTATCATTCAGTCCCCCGAAACTTGTTCAGTCTCAAAACATGGAGTTGGATCACTCCTCCAACAAGAAAATGTCCACTTCTCAATTTAGTTCAATTTGTGCAGTAGAAAACGATGTAAATGAAGATAAAGAGCAGTCTTGCTCAACAGATATATCTTCTTCACAGAAGGGTTCTTGTAGCGAAACAGATTGTAAAGCTAGTCCGCTTGACTTTCCATTATGTCAACCTAAGGATGTATTAGAACAGATTGCACTACACTCGTTCCGAGAATTCGAGTCTTTGATGATTGATGTCTCCCAACTTGCGATTAGTACAAAGAATAATGATGATCTACGTTCAGGCAAGCAGGTATCTCGTCGACCAAGCTTGCCATCCTTCCCATGGTCACGTGCTTTTGGTGGCAACTTTAGAACTAATTCTGACACAGCTAAGTTATCAACAAGTAGAAGTACATGCCGAGGTAAATGGGCAAGGATAGGTCTCATTGCTAGCTCTTCAGACATTGATCGCAGTTCGTTCACAAACCTTGATTCATTCAGTTATGATCAGAGCCTTGTCCCTTCATTTGGAAATTCAGACAGCCAACTTATTCAATCTTTCTTTGCCAGTTTTCCTTTCCGTCAGTTGGATTCTTCGTCATCTGCATCATGTTCTAAAAATTTTCAGGCTAACACAGAATTTGGAGGCCAAATTGATACTAAAGAAAACGATGAGACAGTATTAGCTGCTGCAAACTCTGTGTGAAATCAAAACTCGCTCACAAAGGCAGAGTTCGGATGGAATTTTAAGATGGCAAAGGAAACCTTCACACATGGCTGGGCTAGGACTTCCTGACAATGATGCTTGGTACATGATCGAAACAATTGCAAAGCGCAAGAGTGCGAACCAGGACGTGTTTTACTTCTCAGCAAACTTTGCTACGACCTCCATGTTGACGACAGGATTGTTGTTTTGATTAGAGGATAATGATGTTATTCCTGGAGGGAAGCTTGAGACAATAACAGAAGCCCTGCAAATAAATTTTGATTATGCAGAATCAGAGCCATACAAATTCAATCAACTCAATCAAAAACCCAATTAAGTCATGTTTTACTATATTATTTACTTAAGTCAGAACTTTAAACAGAATAATGAGAAATGGGGGACCACATGTTTAGACCCACAAAAATGGCAAGTATAGGGCAGTGGCAAGCAATTGCAGTACCACAGTCCTAACACAAGAATAGGAATAAGACAAATCAGTAGCAGACCAAACCTAAACCCTAGGGTACAGGGGATTTCAGAACTGCAAGAGCTTGGTCTGCTAAACCTAATTGGTCTCAATATAAGGGCTTCATTTTTGGGGAGAAAGGGAGGCTAACCTGAAAGAGATTTCGAACCCATACCTAGCCGCTCCAAGCCTCTCGTTAACCCTTCTGCATCAACCATTCACAACCCTTCAAATAACCATCTCAGACCTTCATCTTTGTTCAAACCCTAACCCCCAAATCTTCAAACGATTTCCATTGGATCCCTTCAAATTTTCTGCATCTGATTCAACCCCAGACAAACTGAAAACAAAAACATAGCAAGAAGAATGGAGTGAAACCAAACAACAAGCACAAACCTCTTTCTTCCACGTTGAAACAGGGAGTTTTTTTTTCCTCAAGAAGAAAACCATCGCTCCATTCTTACCCAACTTCGAATCATCTTCTTCAACTTTTCCACAAAAAAAACATTTCTTCCACTCCCAGAAACCGCTCGTCATCATCGTTTTCCTCTTCAAATCAACCCAGATTTCTACAACCACCTTCATCTTCAATCTTCGAAAGAACCAAACCCACCTTCAATAAACCTTCACCCCAAATCAACCCTAACCCTTCAATCTTCATCAATTGACAAACCGAAAATAGAAACAGAACAAGAAAAAAACGAAGTTAAACTAAGACTCACCACTCTGGAAGCGAAAAGTGAGAGACGAACGAAAAGAGCGAGTTTGGGATCGAGTTTTTCCTTTCACGCGGGAGAAGAAGGTAGATTTTTGCGAACGTTTTTTTTGTTTTTATGTTGTGAACTTGTATCTTGCTTTTGAAAACTTTGGAAACACCCTGTTCGTAACCTGAAGAGTTTTCTAAACATATCTTTATTTATTTATTTACTTTATTTTGTTTTATTTATTTTATTTTTTCTGATTCATTTATTTTATTTTTTCTGTATTACGTTGATGTATTGACACTGGTTTGGGCTTCATAGCCCGTTCTACTATAGACACTCCCTAACTCAACTTTTCACCCCTCTGTTTTGTTTTGTTTATTTCTTAAACCAGTTATCTCTTTTAAAAAATTGTAATATATTTTTTTTATTAGGTATAAACTAGTTTTATAATATTTGTATATATTAGTTTCTTTCAAACAGTCTATATATATATATATATATATTTATCGTTTTGTATATTATATTTATTTTAGAGTTTATATACATTGTTTTTTCTTAAACATTTCTATATTATATTTCTTCTTGGACTTTAGAGTTATTTTATATTAGAGTTTTGAGATTTATTATCTTTTAGAGTTGAATTTATTTCTCATTTGTCTTTGGGCTTTTTGTCCAATTTTTCATTGTTTTGGTCGATGACGAGACCTCCGTAATTCATTACCAGTCAAATTATTGATAGGTAATGTTGGATCTGAGACCACCTCTTTTCCCTTTTCGTTACTTGTCCCGACTCGATTCCAAACTTTGTCAAACAATTTTCAAAATCGACTTATCTTTGTATTGAATTTAAAAGAGGGGATTAAGTGTAGACTTTCTTCCTCTCCGAGTGTTGGGATGCCCACTGTAGTGAGGGTGGTTCCGACACTCGTCTTTCAATACAAAGACGTTTCCCATCCATTTTCAAATCTCATCTCCTTAAAATCGATTCTTTGTGTTGAGCTAAAGAGAGGATTGGGTGTAGACCCCTTCTTCTTCGAGCATAGGGATGCCCACTGTAGTGAGGGTGATCTCGACGTTCGTCTGTCAATACAAAGACGCTTCCAACTTTTCTTCATGAAACCTCGGCCTCGTACCGAGTTTACTTTCAGTGATGAACTAATTTCTCTTTGTATTGAATTAAAAAGAGAGGATTAGGTGTAGACCTCTTCCTCTCCGAGTGTTAGGATGCCCACTGTAGTGAGGGTGGTCTCGACACTCGTCTTTCAATACGAAGACGCGACTTCTTCCACCACCTCTCCTTTCACAACTTCCTTCCACAATTTTCACACCTAAAACGTCGGTCCTGTACCGAGTGCATTTTCAAATCTTTTCACAACGAAAACTTGAATGGTCGTGGAGTGGTTAGGCGTAGGCCTTCTCCTATCCTGAGTGCTGACATCTACCGTAGGGTTCTCTGTCGCGAAAAGCACTTACCATTCAAAACCAAAAGCATCTTTAATAAGAGAACGAAGTTCTCTTTGTATTGGATTAAAGAGAGAGGATTGGGTGTAGACCTCTTCTTCTCCGAGCGTAGGGATGCCCACTGTAGTGAGGGTGGTTTCGACGCTCGTCTTTCAATACGAAGACGCCTCGTTCGCCACACTCTCTTATAACAAAGCCTTGAGACAATGAATTGGGTACTACCCGTAGGGGTTACTATCCGAGGACCTGTCTCGCCCCCTAAAAAAACAATCCAATCAATCAAATGTGACTTCTAGCCCCGCGTGGCGAAAACTAATCAATCTTTCAAAAAGGATATGTTACGTCCGTTCTACCGCAAATAGGTAACGCCTAAGTCTCCAACGAGCGAGCAGCAAAAACACCTAACTGCTAGAATGTGCACGATAGCATCATCCATAAAAAACATCAACACACCGTAGGCCGAACTACGGCTGCTCTGATTCTTTACTTTCTCAAGTAAAGATACGTAGGCACAAGGGCCACAATCCTTGCCGAGCACATTCCCCCCATATCTGTAGTTCCCCGAACTACGTCGACTCTGACTTTCTCATATCTTTTGAGAATACGTAGGCCTAGGACCGCGAAGTCCTACCGAGTCTGTTCTTTCTCTCTTCTTCCCCGTTACCTCTATTTCCCTGTTTCTAACCCTCTTTCCTTTACCCTGTGGAACACTTCTTATAGCATAATGTTTAAGCAGATAAATTCACACATCGACAAACAAAAGGTTCCCATCGAGTACGATGGATGCGAGGGGTGCTAATACCTTCCCCTCGCATAACCGGCTTCCGAACCCGTTCTTGGTCGCGAGACCGTCTTATCCATTTCTTTCTTAAGGTTTTCTCGATATTTTCCTTTCCCCTCATGGGATAAATAAAGTTCGGTGGCGACTCTTCTGTCTATCTCTTTCGCCTCCCCGTCGTTGCACGATGCATTTTTCGAGTAGCGACAGCTGGCGACTCTGCTGGGGACCCCTAGCGAGCCAAGCCTATTTTGTTTGTCGTGTTTATGATTTTATTTGCTTTATTTGTTTATGCTTTGATTCTCTAACCTGTTGGGTTTATTGGATGGTTTGTGAGATAAAGCTTTTTACCCGAGCTTTCAAGTACACACTAAGATAGGAGGTGGGTTCTTTCTGATTTGCGAGACTTAGGACTCGTTGAGTTGGATCGAATTCCACCGCTCAGATGAGACCCCGTTGGATTGATTATGTCTTACGTGTAGTCGTAATGACGTCTTTATTTCCGACGTGGGAGTCCGCGACTCTGAGGACCTTTGTAGAACCTTATTCCAAGGGTTGCTAAGACATGACTCTGTGTTCATCCTTTGAAGGGATTACCGTCTTACGAGTAGTCGTTATGATGGAAAACTTTCGAGGGCTAGTGCATGGGACTTTGTTTAAAAGCCTTTGGGATGCCCTCTTACAAACCAATAGATAACCCACCCGATGGGAGAAATATTTTATGTTGTTTTGCAGGACCAGTGATCTTGATCTCGTTTTGTGCTCTTTATCATGTGCATTCATAAAACATTGCATTGCATATCATTTCTCGCATATCAAGGGACTTAAGAGACTGTGATTATCTCAGGTATTGGTGAATACAATGACTGACCAAAGAAAGCGAAGCACAAATTCCATCAAGTTTAGAGAACCAAAGCTGGAACTAATTCAAGACATTCTGATTGACGTACCAAAGGCTATCAAGATCAACTTTCAGGGAAAGTATGGGAAACTGCTTGATCTCCTCCATTCTAGGGTCGACACTTGGGCTTTGTTCGCTATGGCTCAGTTCTATGATGCACCTCTCAGATGTTTCACTTTCCAAAACTATCAGTTGGCCCCTACTCTTGAGGAATATTCTCACATTTTGAACATCAAGATTAAGGATCAACCTATATACACAGGCTTGGAAGAAGAACCAAAACCTCCTGCCATTGCTCTTGCCCTACGTATGACCAAAGAGGAAGTCAAAGAGGGTCTAACCAGTAAAGGGGGCGTTCAGGGTTTTCCATTGAAATTTCTGCTAGAAAAGGCTGCTCAATACAAGGTGGATGAAGATTGGGAAAAGTTCGGAATAAGCATTGCTCTAATGATTTATGGGATTGTCCTCTTTCCAAATGTGGACAATTTCATAGACATCACCGCCATCGTTCTCTTCATGCAGAAGAATCCTATCCCTACACTCCTTGCCGATGTTTACCACTCCATTCATTGGAGGAGTGAAAAGAAGGCGGGAATGATCCAATGCTGCTCTCCCCTACTATACAAGTGGTATGCTTCTCATTTACCCAAGAAAGGGCCATTCATGGAAAACAAGAAGAAATTAAAATGGTCTCAACGCATCATGTCTCTGGAAGCTAGTGATATTGCTTGGTACTCTCCTGAGTACTATGATGTGGAAATCATTTTCAGTTGTGGAGAATTCGGTAATGTACCTTTGATCGGTAGGGCCGGTTGTATTAATTATAACCCAATCATGGCATTACGTCAGTTGGGCTATGCTATGGAGGGCGAGCCCGAGGCAGAGAAGATTCAGAGTTTCTTTTTGCTAGCCACATCAGAGGACCCTGCGTTTGTCAGGAAGGTTGCTAAGGCTTGGGGTAAGATTCATACAAAGGGGCGGAAGGAGTTAAAAGCAAAGAATTGCGTGGCAAAGGAGCCATACAACCGGTGGTTACTAGCTAGAGTAGCTGAAAGATCGTTACCATTTCCCTTAGAGCCCTCTATGCAAGAAGCACCTCCTGCTCCCACTCACGTGTCCATAGAAGAATATGAAAAATTGAAGCTAATAGTGGAGAGATTGACTAAGGAGAACCAGGACCTTCAGAATGAAGTCCACCAAGCCAAGGTGGAGAGTGGTCAGTACAAGAGAAAGGTGGAGTTTGAACAGGATCAAGCAGCTGAAAGTAGCAAGAAGCTAAAATTAGAAACAGATCTGAGAGTCAGGTACCAACAGGGTTACGAAGGGGCTGATGCATCATTAACAACTCTCCGACAACGCTTAAAGGACACCAAAGCTTCTTGTGATAGGGCATGGCACTTCTTTGAGATAGCATCTGCCGAAAAGAAGGAAATCCGAGAGAATCTTGAGGCTGATATTGGGGATCTTGAAGAACGACTGAGAAATGCTTTGACCCTAGCGGAAAATGAACGAAGACTCAAAGAGGAGGCATTGAAAGACTCATATGTCACGTCTGACCTGTGGAATAACAAATGTCAAGAATTGGAAACTGCCCAAGAAACAGCCCTTTTGTGGAGGAATCGTTTCGAGGCTTTGCAAAGAGATAGTGCGCAGTGGCTCGAGAAGGAGGCCCAGCTCAATGAGTTGCTAGACACCCATGTGGATTCCATTTGTTATTACCAGTCGACTCTAGATATGTGTCGTGCTAGATACAACAATCTGGTGGAGCATTGCAACCTCATGATCCGTGATATCCCATGGAGGTTGGAAAGCGCCATTCAAGACCTGGAAGGAAATGATATCCCCCCTTCTGTTCACCACTTTATCCAGCTCTGCGACCAAATGGTTAGGAGGTTCATGTTTGAGACGAAGAAGCTTGAAGAACGTCTCCAAAAGAGAGAATTTTAGTTATTCAATTATCTTTTGTAGCACGACTTGTAGTTTCGGCTTATTCAGCTTTTGTCTGTATGAATTTTTTTTCTAAAAAAATTTAATGAAAGATTGCTTTTTGGTCCAAATTGTGCACTTCTTTATTATTCAGTCATGATTCTATGATACCAATGATAATCACAAGCCTCGAAAGTCTCTCGAGCATTTTGCATACGTTTGCGCATTTTTTTCTTTTTGCATTTCCTACAACCCGATCTTACACACCGCTTACCCCTTTCAGAAAGAGTAAAGCAAGCTGACTTCACGGCATCGATATAACACAAGGAATAGCCAGAAGAGAATCATGGATCAGATAGAGCAGGACCAGGCTACTATGAGGAGCGAGATGCTAGGCATGAAAACGCAAATGAATCAGCTCATGGAGGTGATCCAGAATATGGCCAGAAGTCAAGAGGAGATGAGACAAGCAGCGGAGAGGAGCGCTAATCAGACTTTGGCTGGTGCAATTCCCAATGCAAGTGGTGCAATTCCAATTCCTGTTGATGCCACCCCAACCCCTGTTGGGGCAATTCCTACTTCTGCCGGCGCCGTACCTATCAACACCGTCCCTCCGCCAGTCGGTACGACTCATCCTCATGGTACTACGATCCCAACACAAGTCCAGTACGATGATCATGAAGGTTTCTATGAGAATTCAGGTGAAGCATATGGGCCACAGACCGCCGAATTAGAGAAGAAGTTTAATGCTTTACAGGAGATGGTGAAAACACTGCAAGGCCCCGATGTTTTGGGACTGGATGCCGCTGAAATATGTCTTGTACCCGGAGTTAAGATACCTCCAAAGTTTGTAATTCCAACCTTTGAGAAGTACAAGGGTAACAGTTGTCCTAAGACCCACATAAGGTCTTACTGCAGGAAGATGGCCGCCTATTCTGATGACGAGAAGCTACTAATCCATTTCTTTCAAGATAGCTTAACAGAGGCATCCCTAGAATGGTATATGCACCTTGAACGATCCAACGTGAGAAGCTGGAAAGAGTTGGCAGACGCTTTCGTGAAGCATTATCAGTATAATACTGACATGGCTCCGAATCGTATGCAGCTTCAGAATTTGACTCAGAAGCCGAATGAGTGTTTTAAGGACTTCGCGCAGAGATGAAGGGGAGTAGCTGCGAGGGTACAACCTCCGCTGATGGAGAAAGAACTAACAGACCTATTCATGGGCACGCTACAAGGACCGATCTTTGAGCGATTAGCATCCTCAACATCCACAGTGTTTTCTGAACTTGTTATGGCTGGAGAGAGATTAGAGAGTTTCATGAAGGCGGGAAAAATTCAGAATGCAGGCGGATCGGCAAGCGGGGTCAAGAAGCCTTATCAGGGTTTCGTTAAGAAAAGGGAAGGCGAAGCTAGTGCAGTGTTCACCAATGGAAGGAGAACTCACCAAGGTTATCACCACATTGCTGCCATCGCTCCACAGCAACCACTTTCTATTCCGGCAAATCAGCCTGCGCCTCATCAAAATCGACAACAACAACCCTATCAACCAAGACAAAATCAGTATCAAGGGCAGAGAAAGCCAGAAAGGAGGCTTGATCCAATTCCGTCCACTTACGCCAAATTGCTTCCGTTCTTGTTGAAAGCAGGTCTCGTTCAACTTAGGGAAATGAAAGATCCTCCGGCTGTTCTCCCCTACGGCTACGATGTAAATGCGAGATGCGAATTCCACTCTGGCGCCCCAGGCCATAGCATCGAGAATTGTAAGGCTTTAAAATACATTGTGCAAAATCTTATCGACTCCAAAGCGATAAACTTTACCCGAAATACTCCGAACATCAAATCTAACCCAATGCCACCTCACCATTCAACAAACATGATTGAAGGCTCTAAGGGGATCCGATTAATTTCGGATATTGAGAAATTGAGGACCCCACTTTCCACTATTAAGGAGCAACTCTTGTTGAAAAACATTTACCCAGGATGTCCAACTGATTGCCATGTTTGCATGGACGGATCTCGAGGATGCGCTGAGCTGAAGAAGGGCATACAGGGCCTAATTGAGCAGGGTGTATTAGTAGCAGAACAACTATCAAAGATTGAGGAAGTTGCTACTCTTGAAATTCCGTTCGAAACATTGGAGATACCATATGATGATGGATATGAGCTTTGGATCCCAGTTGACAATTCGAACCGCACACCATTGACCATACCGTGCGATGAGGAAGAATGGGACAACATGTACGGACATACTTCTATCCCACTACAGATCCCGTATGATCCAGTTAAGATACCTATGTCTCCACCATCAATGAACCAGCTTGTCATTTCGACCCCATCTCCGTTTCCGTACAAGAGCACCAAAGCTGTACCTTGGTTATACGATGAAACTGTTTTTCTCAACGGACAGAAGGTGGCAGAAGAAGATGTATTGGAAGAAAAGAAGACTGTAGAGAACATTGTGGGAACCGGAGGCGTCACTAGAAGTGGTCGAATCTTCGCCCCAACTGCACCTCCTGTCAACAGCAGTGACAATACAAGGAAAGGTACTGCCGTACCAAGCACCAATGAACAGGGGCAGTCATCTAAACAGAAGGGCATCCCAAATGATGAAGCGGAGGAGTTTCTAAGAATCATTCAGAAAAGCGATTACAAAGTGATTGATCAGCTCAATCAGACGCCCTCAAAGATATCCATGCTGTCATTGCTAATGTGTTCAAAGGCCCATCAAGAAGCGTTGCTAAAATTCTTGAAGGCAGCTCATGTGCCAGAGGAAATATCAGTAGTACAGTTTGAAGAAGTGGTGGGAAATATTGCATCAGGTCATATTTTGAGCTTTAATGACGGCGAATTACCTCCCGAAGGTAAAAATCATAACAAGGCCTTGCACATTACCATCGAATGTGTGGATGTTGTATTCTCTAGGGTGCTCGTTGACACTGGATCATCGCTGAATGTATTACCCAAAAGCTCGTTG
Source organism: Lathyrus sativus (assembly GCA_963859935.3). NCBI lineage: Eukaryota > Viridiplantae > Streptophyta > Magnoliopsida > Fabales > Fabaceae > Lathyrus > Lathyrus sativus. The sequence continues at coordinate 746,410,832 of OZ012735.1, read as the reverse complement.
TGCAAGCTGTCAATTGAAGGACTTGTGATGAAGCCGAGTCAAACTATTGTAAAAGCATTCGATGGAGCTAAGAGAACTGTGGTAGGCGAGGTTGACCTCCCGATCAAGATCGGACCTCATACTTTCATCATTACATTTTACGTAATGGATATATACCCCGCTTACAGTTGCCTTCTTGGTCGTCCGTGGATTCATTCCGCGGGCGCTGTAACTTCAACCTTGCATCAAAAGATCAAGTTTATGATTAACAATCAGATGGTCATCATTGAGGGTGAGGAAGATGTTCTTGTGAGCCATCTTGCTTCTTTCCGCTATGTGGAAGTAGGAAATGAGGTGCATGAGACACCGTTTCAAGCTTTTGAAGTGATCAATGTTGAAATGATTTACGAAAAGCCAGCATCTTCAATAGTGACTTGGAAGGACGCGAGGACGGTGATAGAGGAAGGACATCCGCGAGGATGGGGCAGGGTGTTGGAATTGCCCGTCAACAAAAATGGAGCTGGTCTAGGCTACAAGCAGAAGAATGCAACTGATAAGGGCAAAGAGCTTGCAACTCCGTTGGTTTTTACTAGTGGAGGCCACCTTGTCGATGGTCAAGTCATGTTTTTGGAAACTGAAGCCGAAGATCATGAAGAGCTGTGTATGGTGTATCCTAGGGCGCCTAATCAAACTTTGAACAATTGGAGAGTCATTGAAATCCCCGAAGTTACTCTAGTAGACGAGTAATTCCCTTTTATTTTATCTAAAAAAAAAATCATATGCTCTGCCCAAGGCATATGTATCATGTTGTAGGGCCTTTTGCTTTTAAAGCATAACTTATCATCAATAAATAAACTTTCGCATCCAATTACGCTCTCTTTCTTTCATTTTTACTTTTTTGCACATAAAATTATCTTTGAAAGACAATGTTTTGTTTTATTTTCTTTTTTCTGTTAACCTTTTCTAAAAATATAAAAATAATAATAAAGCATGAAGTCATTCATCGTGCAGATCTTCCCTTGCTCCTGTCAATAACGACCCCGCTATGGTCCAATATGACTTTGATAACCCGATATACCAAGCCGACGAAGACTGCGAGGAAGATTGTGATCTCCCAGAAGAGCTAGCTAGACTATTGAAACAGGAGTCAAAGGTCATTCAGCCCTACCAAGAAGAGGTCGAAGTCATCAACATGGGAACTGAGGAGGATGCCAAAGATATCAAGATAGGCGCAACTTTGGAGTCAGAGATTAAGTCAAAACTGATAATACTGCTTCGAGAGTATGTTGACGTTTTTGCTTGGTCTTACAAAGATATGCCCGGTCTAGATGAAGAGATCGTGATGCACAAACTACCTCTCAAGGAAGGCTGCCCGCCGGTGAAGCAAAAGTTGAGGAGAACAAAGCCAGAGATGTCTTTCAAGATCAAAGAAGAGGTACAAAAACAATTGGACGCTGGTTTCCTGGCAGTATCCAACTATCCGCAATGGATAGCGAATATTGTCCCAGTACCTAAAAAGGATGGGAAGGTGCGAATGTGTGTAGATTATAGAGACCTTAATAGAGCGAGTCCGAAAGATGACTTCCCTTTGCCACACATTGATGTGCTAGTGGACAACACAGCCCAATTTTCTGTATTCTCATTTATGGATGGCTTTTCTGGATATAACCAAATTAAGATGGCGCCCGAAGATATGGAAAAGACGACTTTCATCACTCCATGGGGAACTTTCTGTTACAAGGTTATGCCATTTGGACTCAAGAACGCAGGCGCAACATATCAGCGAGCAATGGTCACTCTTTTCCATGACATGATACATAAAGAGATTGAGTGTTATGTAGACGATATGATTGCGAAATCCCAGACTGAGGAAGAGCACCTTATCCACTTGGGAAAACTATTCGCCCGGTTAAGGAAATTCCAGCTGAGACTAAATCCCAACAAATGCACTTTCGGTGTAAGATCTGGTAAATTGCTAGGTTTTATTGTGAGCCAGAAAGGGATTGAAGTCGATCCAGATAAGGTCAAAGCTATCCAGGAGATGCCGATTCCCAAAACTGAAAAAGAGGTCCGAGGATTCCTTGGGAGGTTGAATTATATCGCCAGGTTCATATCCCATCTAACGGCCACTTGTGAGCCCATCTTCAAATTACTTCGGAAGGATCAAGCCGTGGTATGGAACGATAACTGTCAGAAAGCCTTTGAGAAAATAAAGGAATACCTACAAGAACCGCCGATCTTGATGCCTCCGGTGCCCGGACGACCCCTGATCATGTACCTGACTGTGTTAGAGGGATCCATGGGATGCGTATTAGGACAACATGATGAAACCGGCAGGAAAGAGCACGCAATCTATTACCTCAGCAAGAAGTTTAATGACTGTGAAACGAGATATTCGATGCTCGAGAAGACATGCTGCGCATTGGCTTGGGCAGCAAAACGTTTGAGACAATATATGCTCACTCATACGACTTTGTTGATCTCCAAAATGGATCCCGTCAAATACATATTCGAGAAGCCCGCTCTCACTGGGCGGGTAGCTCGTTGGCAAATGGTGTTAACAGAGTATGACATCCAGTATGTTACACAGAAAGCTATCAAAGGGAGTGTGCTCTCTGAATACCTTGCCCACCAACCTATGGACAACTACCAGTCTATGCGTTTCGATTTCCCCGACGAAGACGTCATGTTTGCCAGAGATTATGCCACACCAGACCCAAATGAGGGACCCGAACCAGGATCGCGATGGACGCTCGTGTTCGATGGTGCCGCAAATGCCAAAGGTTGTGGAATTGGGGCAATCATCACTTCTCCAACTGGCTTTCATCTGCCATTCACCGCCAGATTATGCTTTAAGTGTACTAACAACATGGCCGAATATGAAGCTTGTATTTTCGGAATTGAAGCTGCCATTGATAACAGAATCAAGATTCTAGAAGTCTATGGAGATTCCGCGCTTGTCATATGCCAGATTAAAGGGGAATATGAAACACTGGACCTCAAGTTAATTCCTTACAAAGATCATGTCTTGAAGTTAATCCCGTACTTTGATGAGATCACTTTCCATCACATTCCCAGAGGAGAAAATCAGTTGGCTGACGCTCTAGCAACACTAGCATCTATGTTTCAAGTCAAGTGGGAGAATGAGGCGCCATCCATCCGTTTAGAGTATTTGGACGAACCCGCCTATTGCCTAGCGGCCGAGGAGGAGGAAGCTAAAACTGATAATCATCCTTGGTTCTATGATATCAAACGATACCTAGAGACACAAGAATATCCAGAAGGTATAACTATCACTGACAAGAAGTATCTCAGAAAGCTCTCCTCAAAGTTCTTCCTCAGTGGTGACGTGCTATACAAGCGAAATTACGATTCAGTTCTACTCAGATGCGTGGATAAACACGAGGCAGAACGTATCATAAATGAGATGCATGAAGGATCTTTTGGGACACATGCTAGTGGTCACACTATGGTCAAAAAGATTTTGAGGGCGGGATACTATTGGATGACGATGGAAACAGATTGTTGTCTCCATGTCCAGTCATGCCACAAGTGCCAAATTTACGCAGACAAGGTCCATACTTCACCACTCCCTCTGAATGTTTTGACTTCGCCTTGGCCCTTCGCTATGTGGGGTATAGATGTAATCGGACGCATCGAGCCAACCGCTTCAAATGGGCACCGTTTTATCTTAGTGGCCATCGATTACTTTACCAAATGGGTAGAAGCGGCGTCCTATGCCAACGTCACTAAGCAAGTGGTGACTCGCTTCATCAAAAAAGAGATTATTTGTCGATATGGAATCCCGAACAAGATCATTACAGACAATGGATCAAACCTCAACAATAAGATGATGAAAGAGTTGTGTGAAAATTTCAAAATTGAACACCACAATTCAACACCTTATCGCCCTAAAATGAACGGAGCTGTTGAGGCGGCAAATAAGAACATTAAGAAAATCGTCCAGAAGATGGTGAAGACTTACAAAGATTGGCACGAGATGTTGCCGTTCGCGTTGCACGGCTACCGCACCTCAGTGCGCACTTCCACAGGGGCAACCCCGTTTTCTCTCGTATATGGCATGGAAGCAGTATTACCCATTGAAGTAGAGATTCCCTCCTTAAGGATTTTAGCAGACGTCAAGCTAGATGAGGCCGAATGGATACAAGCCAGACTTGACCAACTCAATCTCATCGACGAGAAACGCATGACGGCCATCTGTCATGGACAGTTATACCAAAAACGATTGAAAAGGGCCTTTGATAAGAAGGTTCGCCCACGACACATCCAAGCAGGAGATTTGGTGCTAAGGAAAATTCAGCCAACTCACGTCGATCCAAGGGGAAAATGGGCACCAAACTATGAGGGTCCGTATGTAGTAAAGAAGGTTTTCTCCGGAGGGGCCTTGATCCTGTCAACCATGGATGGTGACGATCTCTCATCCCCTGTGAATGCAGATGCAGTTAAAAAATATTATGCCTAAAAGATAGACCCGGTGGACCCAAAAAGAAAATCCACGCAAAAATGGGCGTCCTGGTGGACCATAAAAATGGTTCAGGCAAAATTAGGGACTAGAGAAAAAGAGTATCCTGATAGGCTGAAAACCTGAAAAGGCGGCCTAGGCAAAAGTTAGGGATTCAAAAAGGCAGAACTGCATCTTGAAAAGACGTATGAACCATTCCTCGTAACCATCGAGCTCTCGACTGAGAAAGGTCAATTCGATTCTGGCGCTCGAAGGCAAGGCATGAGGGGTCTTCAGAGACATATGGGCCATAGCAGATTTGAAACTTGGCAAGGACCGTTTTCAACATTGTCTTAGTTTTTATATTTTCTTTCGAAAGCAGTTACCTCTTTTAGGAATTGCCTCCTTTGTAATTTTCCCATTTATGGGTTTTCATCAATAAAATTACTTTCATCAAAGCTTTTTCTGTTTTTATTTACCGTTTGGTTGCAAGTTTCATTTATTTGATGATAGGTTTTGCATATAATGACATTATGGTAAATTAGACTAAGGGATAACTTACCCTCTTGAGATAACTAAAGGGTGACCATGACTCTAAGGAATACGCAGGAACATCATTCTAAATCTTGTACCAACTTGACTGACAAGGTCGTCAAACCCGGCAGAGCAGGCCATGAGCTGAAAATCTCAACGCATCCAAGTTCTTTATACATCATAAATAGATGATGTCGGGAAGTCATGCTTATCTTTCACTTTCCCACCACCAAAGTCCGCCATGTCAGCACCTGTATTTCCATTGCCCGTCCGCAATCATACGCATCATACGCATCGCCTTCGACATCATAAGCATCTTGCTTCATAAGTATCTTGCATCATATACATACCTATGATTACATCATATTTTCCGCAGCTCTTGCATCACCGCGTGTTAGCATTGGCATTTGCATCTCCATTTCCGTTTATGGGACATCTTTATCATTCAGCATTAGCATGTGCGAGATCGGATCCAGGATCAATCTTGATGATTTTCAAGATCATCATCAGCCCAGACAGGGGCACCTCTTGCAAGACTGTGGGTTTCTCTTACTAGAGTCAGAAGATATCAAGACAAGATTGAGCCCAATCAGGGGCATTCTTCCACAAGACCGTGGGTGTTCCCCACGAAGTTTTGCAACTTATTGAGCTTCAAGGCAATTAGCAGCCCAGTCAGGGGCATTATCTGTAAAGGCCATGGGTCCTCCCATGGAATTCAAGATTATCAAAGCAAAATTCAGCCCAAACCAGGGGCATCTTTTCAAGACCATGGGTGTATTGCATGATGTATTGCAACCTCGTGGTTAATCAGATCTTCAAATCAACAATCAGCCTAGACAGGGAGGTCTTCAGTAAAGCCACGGGCGATCCCCAGTGCTTTGTCTCCAGCAGACTTGACTATCCATCTTCAGTGATAAGTGGCAATCTCTACAGAGAAACTTATCCTTCATTAACGATAAGTGGCAATCTCTTAGGAGAAACTTATCCTTCATTAACGATAAGTGGCAATCTCTTAGGAGAAGCTTATCCTTCATCAACGATAAGTGGCAATCTCTTTGGAGAAGCTTATCCATCTTTAACGATAAGTGGCAATCTCTTAGGAGAAGCTTATCCATCTTTAACGATAAGTGGCAATCTCTTAGGAGAAGCTTATCCGTCTTCAACGATAAGTGGCAATCTCTACAGAGAAGCTTATCCTTCATCAACGATAAGTGGCAATCTCTACAGAGAAGCTTATCCTTCATCAACGATAAGTGGCAATCTCTTTGGAGAAGCTTATCCATCTTCAGCGATAAGTGGCAATCTCTTCAGAGAAGCTTATCCATCTTCAGTGATAAGTGGCAATCTCTTCAGAGAAGCTTATCCATCTTCAGTGATAAGTGGCAATCTCTTCAGAGAAGCTTATCCATCTTCAGTGATAAGTGGCAATCTCTTCAGAGAAGCTTATCCATCTTCAGTGATAAGTGGCAATCTCTTCAGAGAAGCTTATCCATCTTCAGTGATAAGTGGCAATCTCTTCAGAGAAGCTTATCCATCTTCAGTGATAAGTGGCAATCTCTTCAGAGAAGCTTATCCATCTTCAGTGATAAGTGGCGATCTCTTCAGAGAAGCTTATCCATCTTCAGTGATAAGTGGCAATCTCTTCAGAGAAGCTTATCCATCTTCAGTGATAAGTGGCAATCTCTTCAGAGAAGCTTATCCATCTTCAGTGATAAGTGGCAATCTCTTCAGAGAAGCTTATCCATCTTCAGTGATAAGTGGCAATCTCTTCAGAGAAGCTTATCCATCTTCAGTGATAAGTGGCAATCTCTTCAGAGAAGCTTATCCATCTTCAGTGATAAGTGGCAATCTCTTCAGAGAAGCTTATCCATCTTCAGTGATAAGTGGCAATCTCTTCAGAGAAGCTTATCCATCTTCAGTGATAAGTGGCAATCTCTTCAGAGAAGCTTATCCATCTTCAGTGATAAGTGGAAATCTCTTCAGAGAAGCTTATCCATCTTCAGTGATAAGTGGCAATCTCTTCAGAGAAGCTTATCCATCTTCAGTGATAAGTGGCAATCTCTTCAGAGAAGCTTATCCATCTTCAGTGATAAGTGGCAATCTCTTCAGAGAAGCTTATCCATCTTCAGTGATAAGTGGCAATCTCTTCAGAGAAGCTTATCCATCTTCAGTGATAAGTGGCAATCTCTTCAGAGAAGCTTATCCATCTTCAGTGATAAGTGGCAATCTCTTCAGAGAAGCTTATCCATCTTCAGTGATAAGTGGCAATCTCTTCAGAGAAGCTTATCCATCTTCAGTGATAAGTGGCAATCTCTTCAGAGAAGCTTATCCATCTTCAGTGATAAGTGGAAATCTTTTCAGAGAAGCTTATCCTCCTATCATCCTTGTGGTGTCATGACATGCGTGTTTTCCATTATCCTTTTGGTATTAGACTCCTATCATCCTTTTGGGTGTTAGGGTTGATTGTGTCTCGCTCCTTCATCCTTTTGGGAAGGGAGTCTGTCATAATCATTAATGCCAGATTGTGCGGGTGGGTTTTGCTCTATCATCTTTTTGATGGTAGTCGCCGTGTGTGTTTTATCCCATCATCCTTTTGGTGATGGCGACCTGTTGCTTTTTTCCACAGTTTTCTCAGGAGTATACCTCATCCAGCTTTTCAATACCCGAACATCTCTTTTCTTTTCGGACAAATTCAAGGTCTTCTTCATATCTAATTGTCTTCTACCTTGAAAGAGTGAGTGCCATAGCCATTCATTTTACACGGTCTAAGCCAATTAGATAGGGGCATCTGTCATACCCCAAATTTGTCCTACCTTTACGCAACCTCCATTATGTATATTTACCCACTTGCTTCAAAAAAAAAAAAAAAATCCAAAAAATGTGTTGTTATTTTCTCTTAAAGATGCAAGTCAGGCGTGTGGATAATGTTGAATGAGGAATGGTTCAGGTCACCTGGTTGGAGCTAATTTTTGCAGAATGTTTTTTAATACAGTGTATACTTCAAGGCATTATTCCTTGATCTCAAGGCAATAAGGCTAAACTGGAGTAATAGTGTATCCAGGAATGACTCATTTTATTTCATATGGTGGCTGGGTTTACGATACTGTTACACGCCATTATGGATCATCTCTATGTGGATCGGGATGTGCAGGAGTAGTGATTAATCCAAGTATTATTTCAAGTTCCATGCCCGTTACAAAATCCCACAGTTATGAGCCCATTTGCACAAAATTGAAACTGAATGAAATTATATTATCTTGAATCCAAATTGATTACAATTCATGAAGGTTATGAGTAATTCCATTGTAATATCATCAAAAGACCATTTTTCATATTGTTATGTTACCAATAATTATGACAAGAGCATATGAAAAAAAAACAAGGCATGTATTTCTAACATTCACATGCACGTGAGAATTTCACAAAGGTTTCAATATGCTATGTTATTACAAAATATTATGTTCACAGCCTCACAACCAGCACCAAACTATCACATTGGACTTACACACAATGACCAAAGAATTGCAAAAATACAAAGTACGTAGCAGGTACTTCAGTTTGTGAACCGCCCAATCTGATTCCCAACAATACACAGTCATAAGAGAACAACAACATCATTTGTTGAATGCAATTAATAAGGCACTCATGGCCAACACTTTTTATGTTTCTCCTTCTCATCTTCAAATTCAACACCTATGTCAACACCAACAACACAAATATCTAACTTCTTCACCTCGCCCTCGCCCACGTCATAATCTCTGTTTTCTTTCCACCCAATACCGTCTATTTGCTTTCCCCCAACCCCGCCGACCCTATTTCACTCTCAATGCTCTTCATTCCGATCCACCTCACCAGAGATCAGTTAACTTTGGAAGAAGAAATGAAATCTACGAGCAATGGGATTCGCTTACATCCAAACTCTCTGGAGCAGCCAATTTTCCATTCCTCTTACTGCAAATGCCACAGATTTTACTCAATGCTAGAAATCTTATGTCCGCAAATAGTAGTGCTCTCTTTGCTATCCCATGGCTAGGAATGCTTACTAGTTTGCTTGGAAACCTCTCACTACTTTCATACTTTGCCAAGAAAAGAGAAAAGGAAGCAATGCTAGTGCAGACACTTGGGGCACTTTCCTTTGTGATTGCTGTCTTCGCTGTTACCATGGCAAGAAGTGGAAAACTTTCGGAGGAAGGTGTTAAATTTGTTGGTGGAATATCTGGTTGGACAGCTACGTTACCCTTTCATGTGGATGCCAGTTTCCCAGATGTGGACAAATTTTCTCAATCCTGAGAACATGAAAGGCTTGTCTGCTTTTTCTATGTTGCTTGCGATGCTTGGAAATGGACTCATGCTTCCACGTGCTCTATTCATTCGTGATTCCATGTGGTTTACTGGTTCAACTACCTTGACTGAAAATGTTCACACAATTGACATAACAAAGGTGGCAAGTAGGAGGGTAGTGGAACTCGGAGCAGCTTTCATGATCCTCTTCTCAATTATAGGAAAGGTGGGTGCTCTTCTAGCTTCTATTCCAAAGGCATAGCTACATCTCCACAAGCCTTGACCTGCAATGAAAAAAAAAACAAGCCAGTCCACATCCAAGAAAGTGAAAAAAGCTGCTGCACAAAAATCACACCAGAACAATACCTGCTGCACTCAACATCCACATCAGACCATTCTGTAAACCAGACTTTCTGCACCAGCCTAAACAAACAATCCTGCATAAAATTCATAATTGGCTATATGAGAGCACAACCAGAAGCAGATTTTTTTAAAAAAAAGAAAGCATCAAATAACAATGAAAGTTTTTGAGTTCAGTTAGAAAGGCTTGCTCTATCATTCAGTCCCCCGAAACTTGTTCAGTCTCAAAACATGGAGTTGGATCACTCCTCCAACAAGAAAATGTCCACTTCTCAATTTAGTTCAATTTGTGCAGTAGAAAACGATGTAAATGAAGATAAAGAGCAGTCTTGCTCAACAGATATATCTTCTTCACAGAAGGGTTCTTGTAGCGAAACAGATTGTAAAGCTAGTCCGCTTGACTTTCCATTATGTCAACCTAAGGATGTATTAGAACAGATTGCACTACACTCGTTCCGAGAATTCGAGTCTTTGATGATTGATGTCTCCCAACTTGCGATTAGTACAAAGAATAATGATGATCTACGTTCAGGCAAGCAGGTATCTCGTCGACCAAGCTTGCCATCCTTCCCATGGTCACGTGCTTTTGGTGGCAACTTTAGAACTAATTCTGACACAGCTAAGTTATCAACAAGTAGAAGTACATGCCGAGGTAAATGGGCAAGGATAGGTCTCATTGCTAGCTCTTCAGACATTGATCGCAGTTCGTTCACAAACCTTGATTCATTCAGTTATGATCAGAGCCTTGTCCCTTCATTTGGAAATTCAGACAGCCAACTTATTCAATCTTTCTTTGCCAGTTTTCCTTTCCGTCAGTTGGATTCTTCGTCATCTGCATCATGTTCTAAAAATTTTCAGGCTAACACAGAATTTGGAGGCCAAATTGATACTAAAGAAAACGATGAGACAGTATTAGCTGCTGCAAACTCTGTGTGAAATCAAAACTCGCTCACAAAGGCAGAGTTCGGATGGAATTTTAAGATGGCAAAGGAAACCTTCACACATGGCTGGGCTAGGACTTCCTGACAATGATGCTTGGTACATGATCGAAACAATTGCAAAGCGCAAGAGTGCGAACCAGGACGTGTTTTACTTCTCAGCAAACTTTGCTACGACCTCCATGTTGACGACAGGATTGTTGTTTTGATTAGAGGATAATGATGTTATTCCTGGAGGGAAGCTTGAGACAATAACAGAAGCCCTGCAAATAAATTTTGATTATGCAGAATCAGAGCCATACAAATTCAATCAACTCAATCAAAAACCCAATTAAGTCATGTTTTACTATATTATTTACTTAAGTCAGAACTTTAAACAGAATAATGAGAAATGGGGGACCACATGTTTAGACCCACAAAAATGGCAAGTATAGGGCAGTGGCAAGCAATTGCAGTACCACAGTCCTAACACAAGAATAGGAATAAGACAAATCAGTAGCAGACCAAACCTAAACCCTAGGGTACAGGGGATTTCAGAACTGCAAGAGCTTGGTCTGATAAACCTAATTGGTCTCAATATAAGGGCTTCATTTTTGGGGAGAAAGGGAGGCTAACCTGAAAGAGATTTCGAACCCATACCTAGCCGCTCCAAGCCTCTCGTTAACCCTTCTGCATCAACCATTCACAACCCTTCAAATAACCATCTCAGACCTTCATCTTTGTTCAAACCCTAACCCCCAAATCTTCAAACGATTTCCATTGGATCCCTTCAAATTTTCTGCATCTGATTCAACCCCAGACAAACTGAAAACAAAAACATAGCAAGAAGAATGGAGTGAAACCAAACAACAAGCACAAACCTCTTTCTTCCACGTTGAAACAGGGAGTTTTTTTTTCCTCAAGAAGAAAACCATCGCTCCATTCTTACCCAACTTCGAATCATCTTCTTCAACTTTTCCACAAAAAAAACATTTCTTCCACTCCCAGAAACCGCTCGTCATCATCGTTTTCCTCTTCAAATCAACCCAGATTTCTACAACCACCTTCATCTTCAATCTTCGAAAGAACCAAACCCACCTTCAATAAACCTTCACCCCAAATCAACCCTAACCCTTCAATCTTCATCAATTGACAAACCGAAAATAGAAACAGAACAAGAAAAAAACGAAGTTAAACTAAGACTCACCACTCTGGAAGCGAAAAGTGAGAGACGAACGAAAAGAGCGAGTTTGGGATCGAGTTTTTCCTTTCACGCGGGAGAAGAAGGTAGATTTTTGCGAACGTTTTTTGTGTTTTTATGTTGTGAACTTGTATCTTGCTTTTGAAAACTTTGGAAACACCCTGTTCGTAACCTGAAGAGTTTTCTAAACATATCTTTATTTATTTATTTACTTTATTTTGTTTTATTTATTTTATTTTTTCTGATTCATTTATTTTATTTTTTCTGTATTACGTTGATGTATTGACACTGGTTTGGGCTTCATAGCCCGTTCTACTATAGACACTCCCTAACTCAACTTTTCACCCCTCTGTTTTGTTTTGTTTATTTCTTAAACCAGTTATCTCTTTTAAAAAATTGTAATATATTTTTTTTATTAGGTATAAACTAGTTTTATAATATTTGTATATATTAGTTTCTTTCAAACAGTCTATATATATATATATATTTATCGTTTTGTATATTATATTTATTTTAGAGTTTATATACATTGTTTTTTCTTAAACATTTCTATATTATATTTCTTCTTGGACTTTAGAGTTATTTTATATTAGAGTTTTGAGATTTATTATCTTTTAGAGTTGAATTTATTTCTCATTTGTCTTTGGGCTTTTTGTCCAATTTTTCATTGTTTTGGTCGATGACGAGACCTCCGTAATTCATTACCAGTCAAATTATTGATAGGTAATGTTGGATCTGAGACCACCTCTTTTCCCTTTTTGTTACTTGTCCCGACTCGATTCCAAACTTTGTCAAACAATTTTCAAAATCGACTTATCTTTGTATTGAATTTAAAAGAGGGGATTAAGTGTAGACTTTCTTCCTCTCCGAGTGTTGGGATGCCCACTGTAGTGAGGGTGGTTCCGACACTCGTCTTTCAATACAAAGACGTTTCCCATCCATTTTCAAATCTCATCTCCTTAAAATCGATTCTTTGTGTTGAGCTAAAGAGAGGATTGGGTGTAGACCCCTTCTTCTTCGAGCATAGGGATGCCCACTGTAGTGAGGGTGATCTCGACGTTCGTCTGTCAATACAAAGACGCTTCCAACTTTTCTTCATGAAACCTCGGCCTCGTACCGAGTTTACTTTCAGTGATGAACTAATTTCTCTTTGTATTGAATTAAAAAGAGAGGATTAGGTGTAGACCTCTTCCTCTCCGAGTGTTAGGATGCCCACTGTAGTGAGGGTGGTCTCGACACTCGTCTTTCAATACGAAGACGCGACTTCTTCCACCACCTCTCCTTTCACAACTTCCTTCCACAATTTTCACACCTAAAACGTCGGTCCTGTACCGAGTGCATTTTCAAATCTTTTCACAACGAAAACTTGAATGGTCGTGGAGTGGTTAGGCGTAGGCCTTCTCCTATCCTGAGTGCTGACATCTACCGTAGGGTTCTCTGTCGCGAAAAGCACTTACCATTCAAAACCAAAAGCATCTTTAATAAGAGAACGAAGTTCTCTTTGTATTGGATTAAAGAGAGAGGATTGGGTGTAGACCTCTTCTTCTCCGAGCGTAGGGATGCCCACTGTAGTGAGGGTGGTTTCGACGCTCGTCTTTCAATACGAAGACGCCTCGTTCGCCACACTCTCTTATAACAAAGCCTTGAGACAATGAATTGGGTACTACCCGTAGGGGTTACTATCCGAGGACCTGTCTCGCCCCCTAAAAAAACAATCCAATCAATCAAATGTGACTTCTAGCCCCGCGTGGCGAAAACTAATCAATCTTTCAAAAAGGATATGTTACGTCCGTTCTACCGCAAATAGGTAACGCCTAAGTCTCCAACGAGCGAGCAGCAAAAACACCTAACTGCTAGAATGTGCACGATAGCATCATCCATAAAAAACATCAACACACCGTAGGCCGAACTACGGCTGCTCTGATTCTTTACTTTCTCAAGTAAAGATACGTAGGCACAAGGGCCACAATCCTTGCCGAGCACATTCCCCCCATATCTGTAGTTCCCCGAACTACGTCGACTCTGACTTTCTCATATCTTTTGAGAATACGTAGGCCTAGGACCGCGAAGTCCTACCGAGTCTGTTCTTTCTCTCTTCTTCCCCGTTACCTCTATTTCCCTGTTTCTAACCCTCTTTCCTTTACCCTGTGGAACACTTCTTATAGCATAATGTTTAAGCAGATAAATTCACACATCGACAAACAAAAGGTTCCCATCGAGTACGATGGATGCGAGGGGTGCTAATACCTTCCCCTTGCATAACCGGCTTCCGAACCCGTTCTTGGTCGCGAGACCGTCTTATCCATTTCTTTCTTAAGGTTTTCTCGATATTTTCCTTTCCCCTCATGGGATAAATAAAGTTCGGTGGCGACTCTTCTGTCTATCTCTTTCGCCTCCCCGTCGTTGCACGATGCATTTTTCGAGTAGTGACAGGCGTGCCTCGAGAGCAGTCGCTTAAGAATCCAAGAAGTGCGAGACTTCAATAACTCGGTTCTTTTGTGAGTTGATTAGAAAGGTTTGAGAAAGGTTGAATGTTTTAAGATCGAAGGATTGAATGAATAACAATCCAAGGGGCGTGCCTCAATATCCATTCATTCGAAGATCCAAGGAGTGCTAGATTCTAAGAATCTCCTTCTTTCGTAAGTTTATTAAGAAAATGTTTGATAAAGATTAAGTATTTCAAGACAAAAAGTTGATTGAACAACAATCCAAGGCGTGCCCCCAAGAGCCATTCATTCAAAGATCCAAGGAATGCTAGACTCCAGGAATCTTTTTCTTTCGAAGTTTGTTTGAGAAAGCATTTAAAAAAGATAGAATTAGATTGGTCGTGAAAAGAGATTGAAAGCGAGGCAAAAAGCACTTGACTTACGAGTTTGAATAAAATGTCGTTTGACGTTGGATCAAGGGTTTGCGAAAGAGGTGAGAATCGATACTAGTCCCTAAGGGTGATACTAATAATGAAACCACGAAAGGTGCAAGTATGTGCATTAGGTTGATGGCGAGGAAAAAGGCACTCGACTTACAAGGGGTGTTTTGAGAGTGGCTTGACAATGAATCGAGAATTAGCTTGAAACTTCTTTAGTCTATGCTAGTCCCTAGAGGTGCTTCTAGTAAACAAAACCACAGTCAAAGCAAAGCGATTAAAGTGTGTATATCAGAATGGGAGCGGGGTAAATGTAAGTTACACGGGATTACTCGAAATAAATGGGCCCACGAACAAAAGTCGAACACAAACTCCTTTTCGCTCGCCTCGACTCAAACTCTCGCTCGCTCCTCTCTCGCGCAGATTCGCTTCTGTTTCATTTCAAATCAGGTTTGAATCGTTTTGTTTACAATTTTGTTTATTTCGGTTTTGAGCAATTTCTCTCTTCTTCTACTCAAATTTCTGTTCTGGGTTTGTATGGTGAATGGGTTTGTTGTTGAGGGATGATTGAAGGTATTTGCTGCTATGGTTTGTTATTTGGTTTGAAGGAGATTCAACGAAGAAGGTTTGAGAATGGTTTGTGGGTTCGTAGAAGAAGGGTGTTTAAGGTTGTTGGTTGATTTTTTAGAGGCGTTAACTGTTAGAAAGTATTATGCGGTAGTGTTTTATCGTATCCAGAGGGATTAAAGAGAATATAGATGTTTGCGTTCAACAGTTTAGTGACTTAAGAAAAGGGTTTTTTTTAGAATGGTTTCAACCTTGTAACAAAAGTTTGCAATAAATAAAGCAGAATAAAAGTCGGTCTTAAGTTTGATAAAAGCATGTCAAGATTAGGGTTCGCTAGTCTGTCCTAAACGTATCCAACCAATCAAATATGTGAACGAAGTTCTAACCAACATAACCGCGTATCCTCGCAAAAATGTTTATCTCTAAATCGATTCCGTGAATGTTATCGTTTTGACCATTAAATGATCTCTCTAAATAACGGATCGAAACGATAAACATTAAGAATGATACAAAGCAGATATCAACTTTCAAATCTATCTCTAGCATTTGTATAGTTGATAGATGAAGATATTAGGTCAAGACTTGGAAAGTTTATCTCTAATACAAACCAAACAATAAATATATAAATAATGGCAAATAACTTCATCTATATTGATTATGAACTTGTTCACATACAAGAGATTAAGAAGAATACATAAAATACGAACCAACTACTTCTAACCTTGACAAGAGAGGGATTTAGCCACTCATATCCATGATAACTTGAACAAAAAGTTTCGGGAGAAGGTTGATCAACATCCGAGTCGAATAATCGAGATTGAATGAGAATCCACCTTCTTTTTAGAAATTATTGTCAAGAGATGATGAGGAATGAAGGAATGGGTTTTTAGGTCAAAAAAATCACCTCTAATTCAAAATACAAGAAAAAGCTATTTTTACAAAAAGTAACCCATACTACTTATAGAAGGGTCTGATGAGCTGTCATGCTCGCTAGGTGAACAAAGTGGTTTGCCTAGCGAACCCCAAAATGTGCCACCAGAAGTGCCTTGTGTCCTGAGGACTCTTACCAGGCCAGTTTGCAAACGTTCGCTAGGCGAAGCCTTCGCTGTGAACTTCGCCTAGAGAGTTTATGGTCCTTTTGCCTCTGTCCCAAGTCTGGGAGTGTTCGCTGACATCTCGCTTCTTCTTCGCCTAGCGAGTGCTTCGCCGCCTCCCTTTCCTATCGAGTTTAGGGCCTTTTCCATTCTGTTATGAATAGTGCCATGATTTCTGGCCTTTGCTACAAAGTTTTCCTAGCGAACTTTATGAAATTTTGGAGGGAGCTTCGCTGGCAATTCGCTTAGCGAACTTGCTGTTGTTTGCTTGCTTCCTTGGTTTCTTTGCCATCTTTCTTGTGTCTTAATTTTCTACTCTTTCATGCCTAATTCCTGCACAATAACACACAAATTAAAGGTACCAAGATCCTTTCACATAATGTTGCAAACCAACCAACGCAAGAGCGATTTTGAATACTTTCTTGACAAAAAGGAGTGAAAGATGCCCACATTTGATAGCTCAAATAAGAAAAATTGGGCATCTAACATTAACGAATGAGGTTTTGGTTGATTTGAAGGTTTCAAGAGAGATTAAAGAAGGAGAAAATTTTGGGGATTTTTAGCAGAGCTTTTTGTGGTTGCTTCCATCCCCCCTGAAGGAGTGGAAATGAGGTATTATTTATAGATGAGGTTGAAGGGTAGAATGGGAAATTGAAAGAATTTGTCATGTTGTTGCTTCATTTTATGAATTTTGAAACTGTTTTGGAGTTTTTCTTTTAGCAGGTTGTGCGTCATCCGCGTAATGTTCATAATGATTTTCGTCTTCTGCAGATTGGTTCATGGCTCATGTTACGTGTTTTGGGCTTGTGGCTATATACTGCGTGAATAACACATTGTTGCATACAGGAACTGGTACTGCAACTATTTTCATGTGCGTGTATTACAATTATGAGTTCTGTGAATTCTTGTCGCAATCTTCTATTTTGGACTTTACAGGTCGTGTGACGTTTATCTAGTGCGTACGTAGTTTGTGATGGCTTGGTGGTGAATTATGATGCGTCTCATGACATGTATGGCTGTGTGTGTTTTAGACTTGGCAAAGCTTGCATTTGGATGATAATTGTATATGGTTTTGCATATGGCTGAAGTAGCTGTTTGGCTTGGGCTTTATTGAATAACAACTTGGAGGGGATCCTTGGTCTGTGTGGCCTGTTCTTATTATTTTGTTTGTATTGCTTTCATGTGTGTGTTTAGAATTTTATCAAGGCTGGTAATGAATCACGACTTTTTTTAATTGTGTTGAAATAAGCCTTTTTCTTGTTTTTTTACATGGTTTTTTTATAGATCGTGTAATGGACTTTGGGCAACGGGATTTGATAATAATATTTGCACCCTTCAAATTTGAAATTGATACCCATGCTTTCAATTAATTCCAAAAACATTATGCTTGAACCAAATCCTCACATAAGCTTAAATCTCTTTTGCAACGTAAAAAATGCTGGAACAAAATGCCTAATGTTATGACGAAGATGAATATGCCCTGAATTAGCCTTGAGAAGTGTGACAAAAAAAATAAAAGATCTTCATCTTGAGAAATATTATGAACATGGACTTGGTTAATAAAAACCCTAACTTAAACCTAACGTGGTCCTTGAAAATTAGAGAGCCAAATTTTAAAATATGAGCTACAATACGTGAACCCTAATTTGGATCCAGAACAGAGTCATGCACGCTTTGGCCCTGATCATGACACAAACTCTTACCTGACCAAGATTAGGTCAAAACCAGATGAACTGCATACATAACTGATCAGACAGCCTCCCCTGAAACACAACTCCTCCTTGGAATAACGAAAGCAACAACATATTTTTGGATTTTTTAAATAATGGTTAATGGACGGATGTACAGATGAAAGTTATATACAAGTAAAACAAATTTGGGGTATGACAATAAGATGTTAAGATTGAGGACAACAATAGACATATGGATTTTCCATGAAAAACTATTGACATTAATGAATATCCGCGAAGAAAGCGGTCCCCTGTCAAGATGATACACTGTATAGAAAGGCAAACAAATTAGTTGGAATAACTGATGGGTTTCAAGAAAGCAAAAAATAGGAATGCCAAGAGAAAGTAAAACTATATTTTATAACTTCAATCTCAAAAAGTCATCACTTCATTGCACCAATCGTATGGGGATTCCCACCTCTAAGGAAGTTGACCAAGGGGACAATCAAGATGAAGATCACATAGGTGTTATCCATCGATGAGAGTTAAAAATTGACTTTAGACGAGAACCATGATCAATCCATTTTGAGATTTAGAGACAACAAAAGGGTATAAGGGATTCCCAACCTGATCTTTTCCTTTCATAATCATGACAACCATGGCCTAATTCAACGTATCAAGAATTCTCTTCAATGAAAGTTTCACAAAATTGGGCTTGATAAAAAAAGTTGGTTCCATACATGGATATAGATTTACATGTCCTTAACAACATAGTAACCCTTCCTTGGGGCTTTGTGGAGTTACTAGTTACCTTTTGATAAGAGAGCATGAATATGCACATCGTCATTCAATTCCTCTTTGTCCCATGCAAGTTCATCTATAAGTTCATGTTAGGGAGACCCACATTAACAACCTTAGAGGGTAGTGGAATCCATTTTCCACCTAAAATGAAGTACCACGACATCAAGTAAGAAATTATGATAGTATGTACAGACAAAAAGGGAGCCAGGCGCTGCCACAAAGACATAAAGAGAAACCTGAATGTGGTTGTTGTCCAAGGAAAATAGATGGTGAATGAGGTTAACTCTTTTGAACAACACCCATTAAAAATCAACATCATAGACTTCAACAGACATTTAAAAGAAGCCATGTCCAAGGAAGAGAATGACCTAGATATACTTCTGCCCATTGAGACCATAATGAAGATTAAAAGTCCAATCTCTGATGGCGGCCTCATGTCCTTTCAACTTGACAATAACCCCACATATTATGAAAATTGGGGAAAGTCTTCCCAATTTCATTGAAGAGTGGCTCATAAAATGCCTCAAGGAAAACAAAGACTTATTTGTACACACCCCTAAGGAGGTTCCAGACATCAACCTCTATGTGGCCTGCCATAAAATCAACATTAATCATTTTTCCAAGTACATCGCTCAAAGAAGATTACGTCAACATCCACCACACTCTCAAAGTCACGTGCAAAATCTACAAGTATTTTCATTAACCTTAGTTCCTCAGAATAGAGATTAACTTCCTAGTAGATGAATGTTTTAGAAATGTTATAAAAATGGCTCTAAGCCCACCACTTAGGGAACTTTTCCTCAAATTATGGCTGGTCCCAGGAGAATCCAACTTCTGCTCCACTACTCATCCAGACCTTGAAGAAATTATTGGAGGTAATGGCTATTGTGGTATCTCACAAAGTGTCTTGTGTATGGAACGGTTGAAGGGGATGATGAAGAAGAACATATCCTTGAAATTCCATAAAGAGTATGCATACTTGAAATAATTTATGAGAATTTTTTCATGATACCAAACTTGAGGGTGGTTAGGGTCATCAGACTTTCTAATAACATGGATTAGGATAAAGAACAATGTTAGCATTGGCAGACTCTACTTGTAATCACATTAATACTAGAAATTTTTTATATATGCCTAACTCACTAGATGGAGTTGAGAAGGAGCATTCTCTAGGTAATTAATAACCTTAACCTTAATGTACTTGAATGTCAGTGTGATACACAAGTGGGAGAATATAATTCATATATGTGGAGATTACATACCTCAAACTGGCTACAAATTAGCATGTCACTTCTATGGAAATTCACTTTCCAATCTTAGGATGCTCTATCTCTCAAAACAAAAGTTCCAATATTTCCTCGTCATTATAGAAAGACCAGGTTCCCAATATTTCATCTTTCACCCAAAAAATCTCCAACATCATTGGAAAATTCTATATTTAGTAACAACACCTATCTCTTCGTCTTTCTCCAAAGAAAAAAATGGTAGTTCTATGTGATGAGCAGATAATGCATTCTTGTGGTTTTGATGATGACTACTGAAGAAGAAAAATTATATCTAAATTTTCATCAATAAACAATCAAGCACAAGATAAAGTGTCTCAAGTTCCAGCTGAAAGTGTTAGACAAAGTTTAAATCAAGTGCTAGACAAAGTTTAATCAAGTAAAAGATCTTGAAGTTGTGAAGTTGCGAAAGATTACATATTCCTATGCTTAGAATTTTATCTTTTTTTTCATTCGTAAATTGTAAATGAAGCAAGAGTAGGCCTTGAGGTACTAAGGAAATGCACGTGTGCACGTGTACACACGCAAAGTATTTTAAACTTCTCATCTTCTTTATAAAACTTTTTAAAAATAGTTTAGGCAAGTGCTTAAACAATTAAAACAATTAAGAAGCTTGTTTGATGTATTAGGAAGGAAAATAATTTGGTTAATCAATTAAAACAAAGTATAACACTTATTAATCGATTAAGGAGGCTCGTAATCAATTATTTGATTTCAAAATTCAAAGGAGGCTTGTAATCAATTAAATTGCTTCCTTTTTTAGCCAAGTTTTTTCCTATATAAAAGAGGTATTTTGTTACTTTTAAACAGACCAATTTTATTAATAAACTAATCTCATATCTCACTCCTTCTATTTCCTTTATAAGAAATTTTCACTAGAGGTTGCCTAAGTGTTGCGAGAGTGAAAAACTGCATTTCACAATTGTGTTGCTCCGATGATGTGCTATAATTGTTTATTAAAGAGCTTAGTAAAAAATTTCATTTCAGAGTTATGTTACTCTTGTGATATTTTGTAATATATTTGAGGTTGCATGTTAAACATATAAAAACCTTGGTGTGAGGTTGTTGAGCTGAACTTGTGAAAAAACTTTAGGTGCTTTTGCTTAAAGTTGTTGGGTTATACTCGTATAAAATCTCAAGGTTGTTAGTTTAAGGTTGTTGAGTTGAACATGTGTAAAAGCTCTAGTTTTTTTGTTTAATGTATTTTGGGTTGATCCCGTGTAAAATCTAAAGGTTTTTTGTAAAAGGTTATTAGGTTGATCCTAAGCAAAAACTCAAGTTGTTTGTGAAAAGTTAAGATTGAATCTGTGCAAAAACTCGAGTATTTTTAGTGGAAATACCTAGGATCGTCTCTGGTGTGATATTTCTACCCTAATATTTTTATCATTTATTTTATCCCTCTGTTTATCTCTATCTCTTGTCATTTATATTATTCCTATACTTTTATATATGTTTATTTCTCTCTTCTAACATATTTTTAAATCAAAGCATTTTTATAAATCGATTTTTAAAATCCAGATATCATATTTAACTTCCTTCTTTTGTTTTAAAATCCAACTCAAACTTGTTTGTATACACCCATAAGGAGGTGCTAAACATCAATTCAACATTAATCATTTTTTAGGCACACTGCTCAAAGAAGACAACATTAGCATCCACCACACACTCAAAGTCACATACATACTGATGACATGAGATTTCACCGTTTATTTAACTTAATTAATGCATGTTTTAGAGTTGTTTTGATTTGCATTTGTACTGTTATGCTGGTATTTTCTATGTTTTCAGGTATTTGGTCATTCAGGAGCCTTGTGTGAAGGAACGGAGCAAAGCGAACGAAAAACAGAAGAAACGAGATTTAGTTCATGCTGATGGTGACCACCGTGGCGTTCACCATGAGGTGGCCATGAATGGTCCACTCGCTAACGGTCAAAAGACAAAGTCAAATTCAGTATGGGAGCCTGGCGCTCGCCATGAGGGTTTGGCAGTCGCCAGACGTTGTAGACGCCAGGCAGCTACAAAAGGGTTTACTTTGGTATCCAAGTTTCCACAATCGGTCTTATTTTTTCTCCACAACTTGGAAGCAGTTCAAGGTTGATTTCTAGGGTTTTAGACCCCTATAAAACCCCCCTGATGTCTCCACTTTGATGGATCCAAGTTTTGTGCACACTTAGGCCATACTCTATCCAATTGTAAGTGTAACCCTTCACACCGAAGATTTATCGCGACATGAATCGAGTCTGTATCAAGTTTGGATCATCCATGTATAAGTTTTATTTTCATCAAGATTACTTCAACCTTTATTGTATCAGATTCAAGACTCCGTCCAGAGCAAGTTTTTATTTAATTACTTTATTTACTTTCGTCGCCTTTATTTAATTTCCCGTTTATCTTCTACTTTTGCTTAAACCGCACCTTCTAATTACGTTTCACCATATTTTATCCCGTTATCAAATTAATCGCATTTATTTACGTCATTATGTCAAGTTAATTTTATTTGTGTTGAGATGTGAAGACTTTAATTCAACGTATCCTTATCATTCTTATAGAATTACCTTTAGGGATGTTTTGGTTTTTAAACAATTTTACTGCGTCTTATTTTAATCTGCCCCTACGAAGTGGGACAGTTAAAACATCGGGTAAGATCGAAAGTCGTCAGGTATAAACAATTTGAATTGTTAAGTTCTTAGTTAATAAATTATGTGAAAGCCTTTTATAAATTAACCAAGAAAGTTTAAGGTTCCTAGCAAGTTGGTTTTAAAACTATTTACAAACAAGCGCATTTATAAGTTTAGAATTTGGTACTTAAGCGAAAGCTTAATAACCCTTTTTAAATTAAACTTTTCAATCAAAAATCACTTTTCTATTTAGTAAAGAGTTTAATTTCTTAAAAACATACTTACTACTTTAACGTATTAGGCGCCTACCATGAGTGATGGAAGGTATTAATTAGGGAGTAAGTTCGGTTCTGTATGCGTGAAAGCAACAGTTCTCGTTAAATTGATCATTTTCGAAATAGAGAATATTGCCCCAGTGGAAATCCCTTTTTAGAAACAATAAGAGTACTATTAATTTATAGATCCCAACATCTCTGCACTATTTGCCCAATTTTATTTAGTTCTTATCTTAGTGCAATTTTTATTATTATCACACTCGACTTCCTTGTTGTTCGCCTTAAATAAACACCGTAGCAACCTATAACGATAGACTTTTGACTATTGGTCTCTGTGGTATCGATATCTTTTAAAACTACACAATAGGCTGTGCACTTGTAGTTAGTTGGTTTACACCCAATCAAGTTTTTGGCGCCGTTGTCGTGGACCAATTACGTCAAAACATCATAAACTAGTTGTCGCACCGTTTAGATTAAGGAATTTTAGATGGATCACCCAAATCTTTCTCTCAATCACCAATTTAAACATTTCAAGGGCCCATAATATTCCTATAAATCAAACCTTGAAATATTGGTGGAAAACTTTGTTAATTCACAAGCTCTCTCTAGGATGAAATCCATGGTACGAAGGTTTGTAGTAACTCAAACTGCCTATAACAGAGAATTTAGAAACCATGCTCTTCTTGCTAAAGAAACCCTTAAGTGACTAAACAACAACATCCAATCCTTAGTACTTAGTAATAAGGAATTAGAGACAAAAATAACACCGCTTTCACAAATACCTATTGGCACAACGACATATAAGGCTGACCATGTAGGAAAATCTAAAGAAAGAAATAAATTAATCAAGGAGAGTTATAATGTAGAAAAGACTATAAACTCTTTTCCACTAAGTTCTCTTAAAACTAGGTCAAAAGGGAATGTCGCTACCACTAGGAATCATAAAATTAGAGAAGGAATTAACATCAAATCAAGGATTCCAATACAAAAAAATGAGTCGGATCTAACCCCGCCTTACTTAAGAGATGAGCCACTCTATAATGGAAAGAATATAAAAGGGGAAGGATATGAGAGATGGCTCGATAAATGGCATTGGAAACAACCCAATGGTTGGATCCTCTCTCTATAATTTTACTCTAATAATTCAAGCTACCGACAACAAATAAAGTGTTGTGTGGGAGGCAACCCATGATTCTATCTTTTTAATTATTTTTCTTTAAAAGTGAATTATCTCTTCTAACAAGGATAACTTATTTGATTTCGAATGTTTCATGGCAGCACTCTACATAGCTTATTCTAACCTTATTTTCAAAATGCAAAATGTTGATGACATGGAAATCAGGTTCAGAGATGATGACCAGAAAAGATGTTACACAGTCCTATCTGAAAGACCCATGCTACCTATCAGATATCCAACACAACCTGTATGACAGCCCTAGGAATTGAAAGAAGTATCAGCTATATAGTTAGCCGAATCAACTGGGAGGAATTTTTAGAGTTTAAGCATGAGACCTATAGAAAACTCACCCTTGAGTTCCTTAGTTCACTTATCTACGATCCCCATCGAAGACGCAGGCTACATCACAGTCATATATCCTTTAGGTTGTTTGGGCAAGAATATGATCTAACCCACCGAGGATTCAAAAGCCTTTTAGGATTCCAAACTGGTCCGAATGCCCATCCTGAAACCCCACTCTGTTTTTACCAAGATGATACTTTGGAAATTTTTTGGAAGGAAATCACCCATAATGTAGACCCAACCCAGCCACCTAGTTTTCAAACGAGATCCATAACCCAACACTTAGGTACTTCCAAATGATTCTAGCTCAGACATTCTTTAGTAGGAGTGAAGCCTGTGAACTAGTAAGTGCAGAGGAGTTATTCATTCTTTACTGCATCACTGAAGATGATTATGTTGCATCTAGTACCCTCCACATTCAAAACCTAGCAGGTATAACCTGACCTTTGGTAGGACCTATTCATGTAGGGGGATAGTCACTCGTATAACCTATGCACATCAGTTATAAAAAAAGTTATCCCACCTAATTCCTTACTATGGTTATACACTTCTGGATACAGAACATTGCCTTGAAAAAGGTTTGGTACCTAAAACATACTTTAGGATGAATAAGTACAAACTTCTCATTAATAATGAAGTAATCCACCATTTCTACCTGCCTAACCTAGAAAGAACTAATATCTAAAACAGGGAGAATTAGACTTATGCTTTAGAAGCGCAAGACGAGACAGCTTTTAGACCTCCTACACCTCATACACCAGAGTACCTTCTTCAGATAGGAATGATGCGATCTCTTCTTCTGCGCCTAGTAGAAAACAAGGCAGAGATGACGTGCTTACTTTATTGCACCAGAAATTGTTACACTCTGAAGAGAAATCAACGATTTGAGGCAAAAGGCAGAGATAGATAGTGCCATTCATACTAAGGCAGAAGACTATCTCTCTTAGGAAATTCTTGATCTTTGACGCCAACTCTTAGAGGCTCAGGCATCCCGTCCACGACAGGTGCCAGATCCTATTTATCACTCCACTTAGTCTCATATTAGATTTATTTCACCATTACTGTTTTCTTATTATTTTCGTTAGATTTATTTTTTCACTGAAACTCTTCTTACATTTTCAAATTTTTTGGGATTTATTTTTATTTTATTTTCGGTAATTTTTGCCCACTCTTGGTTATCAATATTTATTCATTATCTAATCATTTATTTGAATAACCATTTATTCTCCAAGTTATGTTGTCTAGGAAAAGCAAAAAAAGGGAGTATACACTCCAAACAAACCAAACCAGACCCAATAACCAACTTTGAGCCCAGACTTGGAGTTGTGAGGCGTGGCGGTTTCCATGGCATCAGGAAAAAGAAAAAAAAATAGAAGTTATGGGACAAAACCTTTGTCCCTCATTTTTCTCCAACCTTTTTCTTCCTTCACTAACACCCACCTTTACTCCACACACTCACATAACTTCCAATAATCTTCAAAACCTCTTAACCCTCCATTATCCCCTCAATCTTCCACCCATAAAATTTCACTTTATTTCATCCATAAACCCATAAACTCTTTCATCTTGAGAAAAAAAATCCAAATTCACCAAAAAGCTTCATACCCACAACAATGGCGGAAGAAATGGAAATTAGCTTCTGAGTAGGAGCCGCTGGAGAACGACAAAGATCAAAATTCGAAGTGTTTCTAAACCAGGAAATAAGTCCCACAAGATATTTCAATGTATTTTGTCTCCAAACTTTAGGCATTTACAACCATGTTTATTTTATGATTAATAAGTTAGGATTGCAGAGTTTGTTTGAGCGGAAGGATTTGACTTATGAGTTACTAACCCGTGAATTTATGAGTTCTTTGATTTATAAAGTTAGACCTAACTCTGCTAGCACACTAGGCCCTATTTAATTCCACATGTTTAACACTGAGTATACATTTTCTACTGATGAAATTGCTGCTATGTTGAACCTTCCCCACGGGGAAGGAATTCCCTGTGAGGCTCCACTTGAGTCAGAATGGGGAAGGGACGCCTTTGAGTTCTAGAGAGATATTACAGGTCTTACGACTGATTCTTTTGAGGGAAACCTTGCCTCCATAATACATAACCCGACCATTATCTATTTTTGCCAAATGTTTGCAAACACTATATTTGGCCGGGAATACAACAATAAGACTAATGCAAAAGAAATGTTTTATCTTCATAATGCCCATAACGACCACTAGGTGAATTCTGCACCATTTATGATAGCAAACATGAGAGCATCTAGAGGTACTATCTTGTTTGGAGGTTTTATTAGCTCATTGGCCCATGCGATTGGTCTCGATGATAAGCTAGATAATTTAGAGCCATTGCTACCCCGCTCTCTCGATCTTGAGAGTGCCAGATCCACGCGGTTTTATAGAAACCAACAAGAGGAGGGTACTACCTTATGATTCATAATGATGATGTTACTAGTATTGCTTTTCCATGGCCTTCACGTACTGATGTGCGAGTAAGAGCCAACTGGACATATGATCTAGATGCTCCGGCTTACACTTGACCACCACCTAGGGTAGTCCTTGCAAATATGGCAGAAGAGGGTGATTATGACTATGCTATGCAGGATTACATTTCACCTCATGTATCACCTACACACGACACACACACTGTACCACATTTCTCTTACCATGTTGCAGGTGCCTCATCGGCACAAGCTGAAGGAGTTACACAAGAAGGGCATTATGTCACACTTTATCGACAACAACATGAAATGATGACATTCATGAGAGAATCATATGCCGAGACACAAAGATCACTTTAACAAATAATGGCGACTCAAATTGCACAGGTTACTTCTTTAGAGAGTATGGCTGGCACCATTGATATTATGCAATGCCACCAGGGAGATATTTAAGGTCATACGCGTCTCCTGAGAGAGCAAAACACTGCATTAGTAGTACAAGTGGAGCAGTTGACCCTAGCATGCACTTCAAGAAGCCGAAGCAGATCACGCAGAAGGAGGAATGACAACCCCAGGGGCACGCACTAGCTCTCACCATTTTTTTCTTTCCCTTTTCACCTTATATAAAAACATTAAGGACAATGTTTAGTTTAAGTGTGGGAGTGAACTTTTACTTGCTTTCTAGTTAGATTTATCGCTTTCTCTATTTTCTCAATTAGTTACCGAGTCATTGCATGCGCCGTTGAGTCATTTATGTATCTTTTCTATTGGTTATTTCACTTCCCCTCTTTTTTGAGCCATGCCGAAATTTTTGTGTGAGTTTGGAACAAACAGAGGACATGTTACAAAGACTTGGCAAAATTCCTAAAAGATTGATATCATCCTAACATCGTATGTCTCTTGATTATAGAAGCTAATTTGCATAATTATTATTCAAAAGCCTTGAATTTTCATTTTAAAGTAGTCTTAAGTAGTTTATTTCAGCAGTCATCACCATCTAAGCTACCGCTAAGTGAGTAAATCGATGCAAACAAGTGAATGATCTTGTGAAAAGAAAGAAAAAACAGAAAAATAAGTAATGAAAAGCAAATAATTTGGAAAGAGAATCCGCTTTCTAAGTTAGGTAACCCTCAACCAGTTACTTAGCCCAACGGTGGAGGAACCTTTAAAAATTATGCATATATGTTTGTGTTGAAAAATAGCAAAAAATGTTGAAATTCGACATGGAAATTTGGACCATAATCACTAACAGGTTAATCCACCACGCGAGTACAAGATAATGAGCTTAATGTGATTGCGCATGAATCAAAAGAGATGAAAAATGAGATGAGTAAGTTTGGCCTGAGCATAATAATATGATGCGAATTAGTAAGTATAGGAAGGAGACTTACGACCGCAAAAATACGGAGTGTGTTGCTATGATATCTTTAGTTTTCGAGTTAGTACCTATCGATGTGACCATGTCCGAAGTGAAGTCCATTCTTCTGAGTATGTATGTCTTGATTGAGGACAAACAGGGATTCAAGTGTGGGAGAGTTTGATTGAGGACAAAAATACGGAGTGTGTTGCTATGATATCTTTAGTTTTAGAGTTGTTTTCATCTGCGTTTGTACTGTTATGCTGGTATTTTCTATGTTTTCAGGTATTTAGTCGTTCAAGAGCCTTGTGCAAAGGAATGAAGCAAAACGGACGAAAAGCGGAAGAAACGAGATTTGGTTCATGCTGATGGCAACCACCATGGCGTTCACCATTAGGTGGCCATGAGTGGTCCACTCACTAACGGTCAAAAGACCAAGTCAAATTAAGTATGGGAGCATAGAGCTTGCCATGAGGGTGTGGCAGTCGCCACACATTATAGATGCCAGACAGCCACAAAAGAGTTTCCCTTGGTCTCTAAGTCTCCACAACGGGTCCTATTTTTTATCCACAACTTGGAAGCAGTTCAGGGGTGACTTATAGGTTTTTATACCCCTACAAATACCCCTTGATGCCTCCACTTTGGGGGATCCAAGTTTTGTGCACACTTAAGCCATACTTTGTCCAATTGTAAGCGTAACCCTTCACACTGAAGAGTTATTGCGTCACGAATCGAGTCTGTATCAAGTTTGGATCATCTCTGTATAAGTTTTATTTCTGTCAAGATTACTTAAGCATTTATTGTATCAGATTCAAGACTCCATCCGAAGAAGGTTCTTATTTAATTATTTTATTTACTTTCGTTGCCTTTATTTAATTTCCTGTTTATCTTTTACTTTTGTTTAAACTGCACCTTTTAATTACGTTTCACCATATTTTATCTCATTATCAAATTAATCACATTTATTTACGTTGTTATGTCAAGCTAATTTTATTTGTGTTGAGATGTGAGGTCTTTAATTAAACATATCCTTACCATTCTTATAGAATTATCTTTGGGGATATTTTGGTTTTTAAAATTTTTTATTGCGTCTTATTTTAATCTTCCCCTACGAAAGTGGGAAAGTTAAAACATCGAGTAAGATCGAAAGACGTCTGGTACAAACGATTTGAATTGTTAAGTTCTTAGTTAATAAATTTCGCGAAAGCCTTTTATTAATTAACCAGGAAAGTTTAAGGTTTCTAGCAAGTTGGTTTTAAAACTATTTACAAACGCGCACGTTTATAGGTTTAGGATCCGATACTTAAGTGAAAGCTTAAGAATCCTTTTTAAATTAAACTTTTCAATAAAAAATCACTTTTCTATTTAGTAAAGAGTTTAATTTCTTAAAAATAGGCTTACTAATTTAACATATTAGGTGCCTACCACGAGTGACGATGGAAGGTATAAATTAAAGAGTAAGTTCGGTTCTGTATGCGGAAAGCAACGATTCCCGTTAAATTGATCATTTTTGAAATAGAGAATATTGCCCCATTAGAAATCCCTTTTAGAAACAATAAGAGGACGGTTAATTTATAGATCCCCACATCTCCGCACTATTTGCCCAATTTATTTAGTTCTTATCTTAACGCAATTTTTATTATTATTGCACTCGACTTCCTTGTTGTTCGCCTTAAATAAACACTGTAGCAACCTGTAATGATAGAATTTTGACTATTAGTCTATGTGGGATCTATATCTTTTAAAACTACACAATAGACTGTGCACTTGCAATTAGTTGGTTTACACCCGATCACATACTCAGTAAGTATACTCTTTAACTTGAGTTCCCCGACAAAGACATCAACTTTCTTATAGATTTAGGTTTTAGAAATATTAGCAAATTGGAACTAAGACGACCACTTGAAGAACTTGTCCTCAAATTTTGGTTGGTCACTAGAGCACCCATCTTCCTTCTGATTTACCATCTATCTCCACATGTCTCCACACATTTCTAATTCATGCTCTTACTCCCCCTATCTATAATCTCTTATTCTGGTACCTCACAGAGTGTCTTGTGTGTAACATGGTTGAGAGGCACAATGAAGAAGAACTTATCCTTGAAATTCCATAAAGAGTCCATGTATACTTCAAAGAATTTATGACTCCATTTTAGTGAGACCAACCCTTAAGGGTGGCTAGAGTCAAAATAATTCCTTATAACATGGAATAGGTTGAAGAACATGATCAATGTTAGCATGCTCTTATTGTATTCACACCAATACTAGAAAATGTTTACATAATCCTAACTCTTCGCATGTAGTTGAAAGGGAGAAGTCTCCGTATAAAAGATCCTTAACCTCAAAGTCGTTGAAAGACAGTGTGTCACCCATTCGTGATAACGTACATTCATACATAGGGAGACCACATACCTTAAATTGGCTACAAATCCGCATGTCACTTTTAGGGACAATCGTTTGCCAATCTAAGGACAGTTCGACGTCTCGACACGCAAGTTCCAACATGTCATCGTTGTTGTAGAAAAACTAGGTTCCCATGATTTTTTTATTCACCTAAAAATAATCTTTAGCATTAGTGTGAAATTCTAGATTCGGTGACAAAACCTTTTTCGCCATCTTTTTATCTTTTTTAAAGACAGAAGATGACAACCATAAGTCATACACCTGGCTCGTTCCTCCAACCACCATTTCACTTCATCAAAACTAAACTTATGCTTGAACTGAAACTCTAAACCCCTAATGTACCTATACAAATTAGGATCATCTATGACATTTTTGAAAAGCAAATATTACACTAATATGGTTCATATTAATATGTGTGGGATAATACTCATCATCACTAAGGTTTATCATTATTAGAATAAACAACATCGCTAGGCTCTACGAAGAGAATTTCTATGTTTAAATTTCATAGGTTCTCCATGTGCAAGTACAAATGAAAACTAAGAAATGAAAAAGGGATAAAAAAGAAATACTTTGGGTTTAATGCAGGTTTCTTGAAGAAATCGAATAAAAAAGTAGGTAGATTGAGCAAATAATAGAAACCTCCAACAACAAAGAATAAACAAGGGAAAACTCTCTAAAAAGACCCTTGAAACGAACAAGATTTCAAAAAGGTGTAAACGAAAAACAAGTTAATGCTTTATATAAAAACTAGGCGTCAGGTTCAACTGTCAGGATCTACTAGAAGCTCAAAGTTCCATCCAAAGGCTCATATGGTGTCTCGATTCAGTAATTCCACTTGAGTGCACCTATGTGCATCATCTTTCTATAGACACATGGAACACATGGACCTCTCAGTCGTAGAAACATTGTATCAACCCATCGTGCATTTAATCCATATGTTTCCCATGTAACTTCCCACACATCTAAGAATTTATTATCCACAAACAAGGTTAACAAAGATTCAGATTCCTAGCTCACTTTCATTTTTTTATACATCAACAATCATTACTTCGCGATTATTTATAAGGGCTTAAGGGGGAACTATTCTGCAACAACGAATGACCCACAAAGAATGACCAAATTCACTAAGGACCAAACTCGTCTCGTTTTCGTATAGGCAGACCTACATCATTTGACACCTCTCCTCTAATCAGAGTCGTAGATCTCCATCCAACAACCATATGCGCTCCACGTCATACAACCCTAAAATAACTACAACGACGTCCCTTATATAAGTGTGACCCTGAACATGATTCAACTCATATTTTCAAAATTCTACTTCAATCTTATATCGCTCTGAGCGTTAAAGTGCTACTTTTTTTAGAATACCCTTTTCAATCATCAATGGGCAGTGTTCATTAACATACCAATCATTTCATGTTCCAGTACTAAATAGAAGAATAATAATAATGTCTTTTGCTTCGCGTTTATAGATAGACTCTTTGACGTGAAACATTGAAATTGTAGTGTTTTTGGTGGGTTATCAATATAAGTTGAAAAAATATTGAATTAAATGTCATTTTATAATTTTATGGTATAATTAGTTAATTTAAAAATCTTGTTCTTAAAATTAACCTTTGGTACAATGCTATGCACATTGATACAATTTACAAAAATCGTTTCACCTCATCAATGTGACAACCTTTGATGAAGAAGTCTAATAATAGAGGTTGACTAATAATTAACTAAAATTTGAAAAATATTATTTTAGGGAATATTCAAACTCGTCTTTTATCTAAAAGATTATACTTAATTAAGCATCATTAATCATTTGTTTCCAACTAGATAGTTAAATCATTGTGATTGTCAAAATAAACCAAAGGTTGTATCTTCCATAACCCTAAAAAAGTGAAAGAATAGGTGAAGACATTGCACATGCTAGAACCATTAAGGTAAATGAGTTAACCAAATATCCAATAAAGGATGAAGAAGGCCCTCCATAATAGGAACATGTGAATAAGATAAAAGGAAATAAAGTCCCACATTTGCAATCATGAATTAGACAATTTTAACAGAAAGCTACACTACACTATGTTGAAGCAATGATTGGTTTGAAAGGCCTAAGTTTGCATAGCAAGTTCCTGTGATTTGTTTCTATGGTCCCATGTTACTATTTTAAGTAAATTTATTGTGGTCCATGTTAAGTGCTTTATCAAGCACAATCCTTTTTTGGTTTTTGCTTCTATCCAATGAAGTTATCAACTTAGCAATGAGTGGTGTTTTGAACCCAAATTAGAATTTGGTAGAGGTTCAATGGATGCTGTCTACGTGGTAAGTATTCCGGAAAGTTTTTGTTTTGTTTTTATTTTTTTTATTTTTATGAAATTGACAATTTAGTTATTATGCTTCATAAAGCATAATTCTTTTTGTATAATATATTTTTTTTTCAATTTAATAGTTTAATTTATATTTTTATTAAATAAATTAAATACATACAATTATAAAAAAGGCATGAGATATTAATAAATAAGTTTTACTTATAAATTATTAATAGATTAAATAAAAAAAAAGAGTATAAAATACTGAGGTGAAAAACCTGACGCAATTACACCATATCAAAAAGTAGTCATCATTCCAAACAGAACACAACTACAATAATAATGGTTTAAAAGAAATAAATAAAAACACACACAATACAAACACTATCTAGCAAATTTGTGTACAAGAATAAAACGAAAAACCAAAAGAAAAGGTGTTGTGTGGATTTTCACAGTCTTTAAATAATGGTAAATGAATCGACCGCCAACACGAACCGATTCACATACCAATAACTCCCTGCGATAAATCACAGCAAACATGAAAGCTCTTCCAAGCTAAACATACCTAGATTGCAGCCAACCATAACTAAGCATAGTAAGACAATAACAAAGTTGTGAAACAGAACAAAATCATTGTTGTGGTAGCGTCAATCCAAACCCTTTAAAAACTGCAGATCTCAACAAATCTGAAGTGAATCAGAAATCAAAAGCAAGGCACATCATCACCAACCACGGAAGCAAAATTGGAATCGATGTACGATTTAAGTCAAATAATACAACAACGGATTTGGAAACGTAGAACGCTAGATCCACAAGTTTTCAACTCAACAACAACAAAATCTTCATGCAAACAAGCTCTTACAACCTCTTGAGATCCAATACACATGACTTTGCAGTTTAGGCGACCATAATCCATGACGTGACCGAGCTAATGCCTCTCAATCAGAGTTGTGACCAAATAGTGTCGTGTTGGAACAACGAGTTGAAGATGAATGTGATGTCGAAGACAGAACAATTTTACACTTTTGATCCCAACAAAACGAAGAGGTGACAACCTTAGAAGAGGTTAAGGGTGGAGCGGTAAAATGATCATCACACCACCAAATACGAAAGCTATATGGATGACCGAAAAATTTAGATTTTGAAAAGAAGGAGAAGAGGAACTACTTTAAAGAAAAGACAGAGAAATTAATTTTATTTAATTTAGGAATAATTATATTATTAAATACAAATAAAAAATTAATCATAAAACTTTATATTTAGTTATTAATATTTAATTTATAATTTTTATATGCATGATTATAAAAAATTTAACTTTAAATATGGGAATTCTAAAAATATATATATATTTGAGTAATTATAAAAAAAATTTATTTCTAAAATTTACATATTTATTTTTATCAAACTTATTAAATAACATTGACCGACTATTGTAATTAATAATAATAATTAATGATCATTGGTGTGTTATAAAATGACAAGAAAATATGCAACTAAACTTTGTATTTTGAATTTAAAAATTGAGAATGCTTGTGAAGTCTTGCACTAGGTAGTTTGCTTATTGAATTCGGAAATAAGAAATACTTTGTGAAATATTGTAGGAGGCAACTTGTTTTTTGAATTCAAAAATAGACAACGCTTCATGAAGTGTTGTAGTAAGTAGATGAAATAGTCAACGCTTTAGAAATGTTGCAGTAACCAAAAAACTACAACACTTAATAAAAAACCGTTGCTGAAAAGATGTGTTTCATCAAGGGTCGTAATATTGTGAAACAACATTACTTGCCCTATAAATTTATCATTTCGGATTTAGAAAAACACATAACAAAATTACATCTTCACTACAAATTCCAAATTTCATCTTTCATATATTCGAGTTTTCATCGATCTTATGCAAATTCAAAATAGCTGGAGTTATTCTCGACATTCCTGCGCGTTGACTCTAAGATAATTTTAGAGTGCTTAAAATATTATAAGGAAAGTGATTCGTTCACGATTTTGGTCTTGATCCATTTAACGTAAAAATATTTTTTAACAATCTTATAATATTATAAACAATGGCAACTGAGTCTTCTATTTCAAGCATCAAATTGATGAACCACTAAAATATGTTCATCCTCCAAACTACCTTGAAGATTTTTTATTTGTGAATAATATTAACGACTGCAATTTTTAAAAATATAAAAATAATTCTCTATGATGGTGAAAGAGATAAACATGCATGTTTGTTTATTTATAACCATGGTAAAAAATACATATTTAACATATGATATTAGATTACTCTTTCATATAGATAATTTTTTGTTTGTTATTAATTATTTTCATTGCAAGTTGATATTAATATTGAATATATTAAGATGTTGTTAATATGTCTAATGCATTGAAAGAAAATGAATAAAGATAAGTTGACGATAAATGTACTATATATTTATGAGAAAACAATTAGCATGTACTATTAAAATAAATCAATCCTTTGGATTTAAGTGTTATTTTGATATTTATTTGATTTATAATTAATACTTAAAATGTTATAATAAATAATGCATTTATTTTTGGATAAAAAAATTTGAAAATTATTATGAATTGGAATTTATGATGCATGCAACATAAAAGGATATAAATAAAAAGTTAAAAAATATGAAGGACATGTATCAATTGTATTATTGTTTATCTAATAATTTATTAAATTTAAAATTATTTATTTCATATTATATGTGCATGCTAATATGAAAATATTATTTTTTGACCATCTTAAAATTATGCATTTATTAAATACAAAATATTATTAAAATAAAATTGAATACATAATATGCAATATGTATATTTAAGTGTGAAAGAAATGCATAACAAACAACATGGCCTAATGATAAGAGGCGCTACTTTGCATAGCTAGTAGATATTTTTAAATAATTAAAATGAGTTTTAATATTTTTAAATAATTAAAATGAGTTTTAAATGATTAAATGTAATAAAGTTCAAATCTTTTTTAATAAAGAAAATAAAAATCAAATGGTTATTTATTTTTCTTTATTTGTTTTCTCTTAACATTTTGAAAAATAAAATAAAAGGAATTAAAATGAATAAAAATCAGGCTCGAAAAAAACGCGCAAAAATAAAATTAATGCATTAAAATAATCTATGCGAAATTTACTTTCGTAAAACAGACAGATAAATATAAAATTTTGCAGTAAAAAAATGTCGGTTGAAATGACTCAGACAAATCAAAATGCAACCGCTTGAAGGCGCGAAAAAATAAATCGAGCACATCAGGTTAAACTACACAAATCGCAGATCAATAAAATAGACAGTTCAAGGCCGAAACCTGAAAAAAACTGTTTACTGATTTCATGTGCGGTCAAGAAATTGATTCAACCAAGGTTGTTAAAATCACGATTAAAATCTAAACTCTTAGATTTTACATTTCTAAGTCGGTATTCGGTGTTAAATAGCAGGTAAAATCATTTTAAAATAAAATCGTATTCTAAAACGATTTTACAAGATTTAAATCTCTCTGAAATCTGTAAAATTGTGTAAAATCTTTGGATTTTACTTTTTGACTTAATTTTACCTCTTTTTTTCTTGAAATTTTAAAAATCCCATTCCAATCAAACTTCTTCTACTTTATTATTTTATTCACTTTAAATAACCTCTTTTGTACGACGCCGAACTGAAACTTCAGCGATAATTCTGTGAGTTTTCTTCTTTTTCTTTGTATATTGTGATGCTTTTGTGTCTTTGTGAACACATCTATTAATTTTCTGCATTAAGTTACATGGTCAGAGCATATATATATATATATATATATATATATATATATATATATATATATATATATATATATATATATATATATATATATATATATATATATATATATATATATATATATATATATATATATATATATATATATATATATATATATATATATATATATATATATATATATATATATATATATATATATATATATATATATATATATATATATATGAGGTAAACTCTACGATTTTATGTTTTGATTTTACTTAGCTAAAACGAGTCAAGGTAAAAACTCGATTCTGACAACCTTGGATTCAACGAATATGTCTGTAAAATCAAAATTTTATTCTAAGCAAAATAAAATAAAGTCGGGTGTATAAACGTTTAAAATGTCCGGATAAAATTGGGGTATGACAGTTGCCCCTATTTAATCACCTTGAACCCGAAGGTATGAATGACAACAGTCTTTGTACTTTCATGGGAGAAGAAAATTAAATATGAAAAGACCTCAAACTTTGTCCTAAAAGGCGGACATGAAATGCATAGATGAAATGTTATGAGGTTAGGAAATGATTTTATTGGGATAGGAATTGGATCGATATCAACTCTGGAGTTGATACTGATCAAACTGCAAAGACCCCATCGGTGAAAGGATGAAGGATACCACAAACACAAAAGTTGAAAAATACTGTCAACTTGAGAGTTGTGAAATACCGCCAATTTGAGGGTTGGGAAACAGTCATACATGACGAATGTTTGTTACGAAACACTCCAAAAAAGGCTCCCTTGGGAGAAGATTTAATAGGGACTTGTTGGGGAATGTCATCATCAAAAGGTTGAGGAAAATAATTCATTGGGGGAATGTCATCATCAAAGGATTGATGAAAAAGTTTCATTAGTGAATGCCATCATTAAAGGGTTGATGGTAAAGGGTTCATTATGGAATGACATCATCAAAGGGTTGATAGAAAAGATTCATTAGGAA
The DNA here is from genome assembly GCA_963859935.3 of Lathyrus sativus. Lineage (NCBI taxonomy): Eukaryota > Viridiplantae > Streptophyta > Magnoliopsida > Fabales > Fabaceae > Lathyrus > Lathyrus sativus. The sequence goes on along the minus strand of OZ012735.1, from coordinate 746,373,165 downwards.
ATGTCATTATCAAAGGGTTGACGTAAAAAGATTTATTGACAATGACATCATTAAAGAGTTGATGGCAAAAACTTCACTAGGGAATAACATCATCAAAGGGTTGATAGAAAATAATTCACTAGGGAGTGACATCATTAAAGGGTTGATGTAAAGAATTCACTAGGGAGTGACATCATTAAAGGATTGACGGAAATAATTCACTAGGGAGTGACATCATCAAAGGGTTGATGGAAAAGAATTCACTAAGGAGTGACATTATGAAAGAGTTGATGAAAAATAATTCACTAAGGAATGACATCACCAAAGGGTTGATGGAAATAATTCACTAGGGAGTGACATCATAAAAGGGGTGATGGAAAGAATTCACTAGGGAGTGACATCACCAAAGGGTTGATGTAAAATAATTCATCAGGGAGTGACATCGTTAAAATTTCTAGGGTAGTGTGGCTACTGCTACTCCCTTTAGGATCAAGGGAAGAAGTCATGCGTCTGCGCTGACGGCGGTGTCTTGGCGACCTCAAAATTTCTCTCTACGATGTTGCTGCTTTGATGGAAGCTAATTTAAGAATGACGCCTTTATTTCTTTCAGAGGTTGCCTCATGCATGATGCTTTTCTTCGATTGACTTCTTGTTGGCCCTCTTCAATCCTCAATAGCCTTTTGGCCAGGTCTTCTAAATTTTGTTGTTGCACCAGATTGTACATACTATTCAATAGATCAGTAGCTTCTTGCATCCAGAGTTTAGCCTGTAATGGCTGAAGTCCAGGGATATTTTCCTGTCCAAGAATCATAGGTAGCATCGTGGAGGTCTATGCAAAGTTTTGCCTTAATGAAATTACCATGTGGATAAGAAAAACAGAAGAGCTTGAAACACTCCTTGATCGCCTCTCGGTTGAGTAGGATCCTGGTGCGAAGGATTAGATGGAGAAGTTACCAAGACTGAATCATTTTCTCCCTTGGCAGGAGGAAGTAGATCTTTGACAACTTCAAAAGCAGCAAGAGAGGCTTGTCGTCGGACGACAGAGATAATGGCTTTGAATGCCATCATGGTTGATAGCTCTAAAGAAGGATTTGTTGAAAGGAATTTGAGATTTTAGGAAGAAGATCAAGAAAATGAGGTCAGAACTTCAAAGAGAGGAGATATGGATCTTCGAATCGAAGGAGATATGAATGTGAAAGTACACGAGAATCAGATTTTGATTCTCATAGACATCGCCACTATTTTGTTCTAGAACCAGAGTTATTTGGTGAACTGGTGGAGTAGTGCTTGCTACAATGGACTTAACCTTCTTCCTCATGATATTATGGAGTTGGTGCTGATATGCAATGTTAGCACTTTGATATCTAAGTTAACAAAAGAGTCAAAAGTAATGTGATATTAAAAAAAAATTTAAATACTTGAAAAATAACGCATCTTTTTCCGTAAATAAGAGAAACAGTTAATAATAAAAAAAACTTTGAGTAAGATATAGATCACACTTAATTGTCTAATTAAGTCTAATTGATTTTGATGGTCAACAAAACTCTAATAGACAGAATTGTCTATTTCTAAAGAAGAAAATGTCTATATGTTCTATATACTCAACTGGCTCTCCCGCTGGTCTTTTGTCTTTGGTCTATTAGACTGCTTAATGTGTCAAACATCCAAATTAAGGGTTTAAAAATAGCATACTTGCAATTTACAAATACTTCAATAGGCAAATACTTTTTCCTTCAAGTTAGTCATGAGAAATTGACTGTTTCTATATAAAAAGTAATATTTATTTCTATATTATATTTCATTTTAATTATCACAATAAGCAATAATGTTCTGCATAATTATACAATAAACTACTATAAATCCAAACTATAGATAGTACCTTTCTTTAAATATCATTTTCTGATTAGTTAAACGGTTTCTGTTTCTATTCTATTAGTTTCTCACATTCCATGTAGGTATACCAGGATCGACAAAAACTGTTTAAATTTACTTAATTAATAAGAATAACAGCTACATCCAAATCCTACTATCATGAGATGAAACAATTATTCAATTATTTATCTGTTACTTGGCTACACGACTATGTGATGTTGCAATTCCAATTACTCAATCATAAGATCATCATTGTTCTTCTACTTAAACTCTAATTTAATTACTCTTCTTTTTTCTATAAAAATTAGTCACTCATTTTTAAAACATGATAAATTTAAATTCCAAGATTTTGAAATAAAACCAAATACTTAGTTGATAAAATTACAAGTTTTGAAAGAAACACAGAACTTAATTTAGGGAAGGCAAAACGGTCCCGACAAATATATTCGTTTTTGTTTGTATTTTTTTCCAAAAAAATTAAACATTCATATTCAAATTTATTTTTATACCTTGTTGACCAAAAAGGGAGGTACTTGCCACCCACATTATATTTTTACACATAAAATAAACAAATGTTAAGTTTTGTCTTCTGCCGACAGTTTTAAAGTACATTTTTGTACAAGAAAGTAAAATCCATGGTTAACATTTCAGAATGAACCTAAGGTTCAAAAGCTTTGTACTTTAATAAACCAATAAATAAGTAAGAAATGTAAGATTCTTTCACATCTTTAATACACTATAAGAATATTTTTTACCCTTTATTTATGACTCTTAGCTTATTTTGAGTGCTTGGCCCTCTTGGAGGGTCCTTCATGTCTTAAATATTCATTGCACAACAGTTATTGGGACCCACTCTAAATGATGCTGGAATATCAAGATCTGAATGTGGCTTCACAATTTTATTGACAATTGAGTTTTTTATTATTATACATGTGTAACATTATGGGAATTGTTCATTTGTGTTGCTAGTTGTTGAAATTGCTTTGTCTATTGAGGTGATACTTGCATAAAGTGGTTAACTTGGTAGCATCAAGATAGCTTAATTCATGATAAAAGGTAGCTTAATTTGTTTCTTTAGTTATTTTCACCAATTGGGTAGTTTCTCTGGTTCATTCATTAAGTTATGTTTTTAGTGTTTGATTTATGTTGCAATCTCATTTTGATAGAGTTTTATCTATTCTTTTGTAAGGATTCAAATGTTTATAGGCAGAAAATTCATTTTATGGTAAAGCTCTTAGTAATCAAAATAAAGAGGTGTTGTATAAAAAGGAAGACAATAAGTAGGATTTGAAAAAAAGTATTATAGGATTTATTCTCAAACTTGCGATTTACAAAAATCTCCATATTCGAATTTATGTTCGCGTGGACATCAACATTTGTACTCGTATCTTATGAGTACTTAGGTGTTGTACAAATTAGAATTTGAATGCAATTCAAGCACCTCTACTCGTATTAACAATCTTTGAATTTGTAAAATAATAAACGGTTAAACAAATCTGAGGCGTGTAAGAACGCTGTTCTTAAGGATTTATCCGTCTCATACAGGATTCGACATGCTCTTTTTGGTATAAATCTGAGGTAACAGAACAACAAAATCAATTTTAGATGTTCGGAAGATGAAATCAGAAAAAAGAAGATGAGATAGATGAAAATAAAAGTGAAGTTTTACACGTTGTATTCTTTCTATCTATCCATTCTTATAAAAATATGAAAGTTATTATAAATAAGATAGATAAAGGTCTTAAAAGGTTTTTACTAAGTCAAGTTAAAAATTGTTTTTTTTGACCAAATCAAATTATAAATAATAATAATAGCAATAATAATAATATTAATAATAATAATGATAATTAATATTAAATTTATTTTCTTCATATTTTTCATTTATAAATGTGACAATTTATTTAGAACTTTTGAAATATTATCAAAATTTCCAACAATCCCCCACATATTTAAAAAATTACAAAGAAGTGCAAAAAAAATAATTTTCTAAATTAACATCATTGATGTGATACTTCAAACTGGTGTAGCAAGTTATATGAACCAGTCCTAGAACGACAGTACTTAACAACACAATGAAATTGGTGTATCAAGCTATATGAACCAAAGTCATTTAACGTATGTTAGAGGTATACCACTCACATCACACACTCACAGTTCTTGTTGTTGACAGTGTGGTGCGCTATAGGTCGTGCGTGTGCCTGGTTATTTTCATGAATGCTCTACAAATTTTGCCAAAATCTCATATAAACGGCCCCACTCAACGCTCATATAGGTGATTTCATCAAGTGTATGTTGCAAATCATACCCCACCAATAAAGGATATGAAATTCATTAAAAGCTATATAAGTTTATCCTCTCAGTAATACAGTGTCTGACACTTTCTCACTTACACCATAAGAAAAGGACGCAACAAAAATTAATTGCATTATTTTTTCTGCTAGCAGAACAAACAAGTGACTTGTTCTTACCCATATGAACTTTTTTCATGGGATCTCCAATCACAAAGGTTGGGTTCCTATCACTTGTTAGTTTTAATTGTGGCTTAAGTCCAATTCCCCTCGATGTGTTCACAAATTAGTTTCTTCCTAAGGGCTTTGTCATAGGATTGACCAAGATCATTTTGATTTAACTTCACGTAAATTGAGAGTATTATCTCATTTTTTAGTAGCTACTTCATACATAAATGAAGCCACATTTTTTCTTCCTAAAAATATTGACTAAGACATCTCTAAGTCAACTAAATCTCAAATATTTACTATATTTAAAAATTATACTTGATCTCCACAAATAAATATATACATATCTGTTTAAAAATGTAAGCAAAATTACCTCCAACGAGGATATCATATAAATAGAATATAAATAAATCCACTTATGCCACTACGCCAAAAATGATTTTTTGCAGCGCAGAAAAGATAGCGCTTTCTGTAAAAGCGCTGCTAAATAGTAAGGGAAAAAAGAAGAAAAAAAAGAGCTGACTTTAGTCAGCGCTTTTAGAAAAGCGCTGCTAAAGGTGACAGTTTTGTATTACAAAAGAAAGCACTTTTTAAAAAGCGCTGCTAAATGGGGGACCTACGAAAGCGCTTTGAAAAAGCGCTGCTAAATGGGTGACCTTCGAAAGCGCTTTGGGAAAGTGCTGTTATATGGGTAACCTACGAAAGCGCTTTCTAAAAGCGCTGCTAAAGGTGGCAATTTTGTATTACAAAAGAAAGCGCTTTTTGTAAAGCACTGCTAAATGGGGTACAAAAGAAAGCGTTTTTTTTAAAGCGTTACTATAGGTCCTGCCTAAGGCAGACCTTAGAGAGCGCTTTTATAAAGTGATGCTAAAGGTGCATGCAAAAACGCTGCTATATGTTCAAGTATCATAAATTTAATAAAACCCAGCAATTTTCAGAAACAGAAGCAGTCGTGTTTAAACTCTTTCTTTCCCACTCGCGATAAACCCTACTCCACCCGTCGACCATTTTCGTCCGCTGCACTGCCGTACCGCCTTCGTCCGTCCGACCAGTCCGCCGTCTTCGTCGTTTCCACCGACTTTCATAGTCCCTCCGTCCGCCGCCACCTCCTCTGTCCGGCCATTCCACCATTTTCAAGGTATTGAAGTTTTTTTTAAAATGTTACTTTTACAATTCATAGTGTGGCTTGAGAACTTATTTTATTGAAGTTAATATTGAAGTTTTTTGGTTCTTGATGTAAATGTATATGTTAATATTGTTGTTGTTCTTGATGTTGATGATGTTGTAACGAGAATGTTGTTATTGATGTTGTTAGTGTTGATGTTGTTGATGTTGTTAATGTTGTTGTTGTTGTTGTTGTTGGTGAAATAATTTTGTAAGTCAATTTTGTATATATATTAATGTTTTTGTTGTTGATGGAAACTTGAATTAAGTAACGATAATGTTGTTGTTGTTGTTCTTGATGTTGATGATGTTGTAACGAGAATGTTGTTGTTGATGTTGTTAGTGTTGATGTTGTTGATGTTGTTGTTGTTGGTGGTGGTGGTGAAATAATTTTGTAAGTCAATTTTGTATATATGTTAATGTTTTTGTTGTTGATGGAAACTTGAATTAAGTAACGATAATGTTGTTGTTGATGTTGTTAGTGTTGATGTTAATGATGTTGATGTTGTTGATGAAAGTAAATGAATTAATTTTGTCTATTAATTTTGTATATACGTTAATGTTGTTGTTGATGAATACTTGAATTCATTGTTGAATGTTGTTGATGTTTGAATATATATTGTTGATGTTTGAATATTCGCGAATTACTTGTTGAATATTGTGATTTTGTTGAGTAATTTCTTGAACTTAAGTGATAAGGTGGTTATATTAGGTATAACTACTAACTTAGTGAATTTTTTATAGGGGTTACCTGTGAAGAGCAAAATTGTGATCGTTTTCAAGAATCCTACTGTGTAGTTCTAGAAATTGTTGATTTCTCTACAGGTGCTACAGGTATTCACTGTTTTTGTTTAGCTTTCTTAGTTTAGTTTAGCCTACTTAATTAGTATGGATAAAAAATGGATGTCTTCTAATTGGTTGTCAAAAGAGTACGAGAATGGGGTATCAAAATTCGTTAAGCTTGATGTTGAACACGCCAAAGACCGCAGTAGGATCACATGTTCTTGCTTAGGTTGTTGTTATGGGCGTTGGATTGACGCAGTTCAGTTGGAATCTCATTTAAAGAGACATGGAATTGATCGAAGTTATACATGTTGGACATTACATGGTAAGATAAGTAACGAGAATGTTGAACCGGGGGATAATACCACATATGCTTCAAATGACAATGACAGGGATACATATGATTGTGATCGAGTCGAAGAGATTGCAAAAGCACTTGAAGAAGATCTTCAGGATTGTCCTAAGATGTTTAAGAGGTTGGTAAGCGATGCAGAGAAACCGTTGTATAAAGGTTGCACTACTTTCACAAGATTGTCTGCGGTATTAAAGTTGTACAACTTAAAGGCGGGTAATGGATGGTCGGATAAAAGTTTCACAGAGTTATTAGCCCTTATGAAAGAGATGCTTCCGGAGGATAATGTTCTTCCCAATCGAACCTATGAAGCTAAAAAAATGTTATGCTCTATTGGCATGAGCTATGATAAGATACATGCTTGTTCAAATGATTGCATTTTGTTTCGAAATGAATATGCATCATTAAACGAGTGTCCTAAATGCGGTGTATCTCGGTATAAGAAAAAGTTGTCACCAACAAAAGTCTTATGGTATTTTCCTATAATTTCGAGATTTAGACGCATGTTTCATAGTGAAAAAGATGCAAAACACTTGACTTGGCATGCAGATGACAAAATTATAGATGGGAAGTATCGACATCCGGCAGATTCACCACAGTGGATGAAAATTGATAATGAGTATCCTGATTTTGGAGAAGAAGCTAGAAACCTTCGCTTGGCATTATCAACTGATGGAATGAATCTGCATGGTCTACAAAGTATCTCACATTCCATATGGTCTGTAATTATTATGATTTATAACCTACCTCCATGGCTATGTATGAAGCGTAAGTACATGATGTTATCTATGTTAATTTCTGGCCCTAAACAACCAGGGAATGACATAGACGTATACTTGACACCTTTAATTGAAGACTTAAAGAGTTTGTGGGAGAATGGTGTGGAGGTTTATGATGGATATAGGAAAGAAAGTTTCATTTTGAGGGCGATGTTGTTTGACACAATTAATGATTTTCCAGCATACGGAAATCTATCGGGGTATAACATTAAAGGTCAATGTGTGTGTCCTATCTATGAAGAAAAAATAGATTGGACGCGATTGGAATTTGGTAAGAAGAATGTCTTTCTTGGTCATCGTAGATTCTTAAATTCTAATCATCACTACCGTGGGTGGAGAAAAGCATTCAATGGAAATTCAGAACAAGGTAGAGCTCCACCTACATTGACCGGTGAATAAATTTTTGAAAAGGTGCAAGATGTGAGTACTAAGTTTGGCAAGCCTTTTGCTCATACGCTTGTCACGCGTGGGTGGAAGAAGAGGACAATTTTTTTGAGTTGCCTTATTGGAAGTTGTTGTATGTAAGACATTTTCTTGATGTCATTCATATTGAAAAAAATGTATTTGAAAGTGTTATTGGTACGTTACTCAATATACAAGGAAAGTCTAAGGATGACCTTAAAGCAAGAAAGGACTTGGTAGCGATGGGAATAAGAAATGAATTAGGACCCTTGAAGAAAGGAAATCGAACATATCTACCACCTGCTGCTTATACTTTATCTAGAAAGGAGAAAAAGATATTGTGTAAGTTTCTAAGTGAAGTTAAAGTTCCAGAAGGATAAAGAGTTTAAAGACACATGATTGCCATGTTATAATGGAAAATTTTCTACCAATAGGTATACGTTCTATTTTTCTAAAAAAAAGTGAGAAACGCAATAACTAAATTGTGTTTTTTCTTCAGGTCAATTTGTAGTAACGTGGTCGATCCTGCGATCTTACCAACATTGCAAAAAGAAATAGTTATTACTTTGTGTGAGCTTGAAATACATTTTCCTCCATCATTTTTTGACATAATGGTACATCTAGTTGTTCATCTTGTGAAAGAGACACAATTGTGTGGACCGGCTTATATAAGATGGATGTACCCTGTTGAATGTTATATGAAAATATTGAAAGGGTATGTGAAAAACCAAAGTCGACCAGAGGGTTGTATTGTTGAACGATACATTGTTAAAGAAGCGATTGAGTTTTGTACTGAATATTTGTCCAATGTTAAATCCATTGGCCTTCCAAAATCTCATGTTGTTGAAAAAATAGTAGGAAAACAGTTAATTAGAAATAAAGTTATGACAGTTTCAAGGGATGAATGGGAGCAAGTGCATTTATATGTTCTGCACAATGACATTGAGGTTGAGTCGTATGTTGAAATGCACAAGGACGTTCTACGAGGTTTAAATCTGAATAGAAATGAAAATTCGATAGTACGTGAGCACAATCGAAGTTTTATAAGATGGTTCAAAGATCATATATTTTTAAAGTTTTATTCTGATCCCGCTTCAATAACAGAAAGGTTGAGATGTTTAGCATATGGTCCAAGTTTGCATGTGTTTTCTTATAGCGCATACACAATTAATGGATACACATTTTATACCAAAGAACAAGATGATAAAAGTACAATGCAAAATAGTGGTGTCACCGTGCTTGCTGAAGCAATTCACATTTCAAGTGTGAAGGACTTAAACCCCAAATATGCAACCCTGTCGTATTTTGGGGTTATCGAGCGCATTTGGGTGTTTGATTATGAGAAGTTTCAGATTCCTATCTTTGGATGCAAGTGGATTGAAAATAATAGTGGCATATGAATAGATAAGTCAGGATTTTTGCAAGTGGATCTTAATAAGGAGGGGTACAAAGATGAGCCTTTTATTCTAGCCACGCAAGGTAAACAAGTGTTCTATGTCACTGATCCGACAAGTACGAAATGATCTATAGTTCTTTTTTCCAACAAAGTAATCAATGATAACATTAGAGATCAGGGTGATGTTAATGTTGAGAAGGAATCTTATATTATAGATGATCAAGATGAGAATATTAGAGCGGAAGAATCATATATTAGAAATGATCATAACGAGGGAATTTGGATCAATCCATCTGTTCGTGTTGTTAAGAGACAAGTAAACCACGTTCCAACGAAGAAAAGAAAGAGATGTTAGTGACAAAGGTACTTGTAAAATTACATATTATATCATTCAATAAAAATACATACTATATCATTCAATAAAATTACATATTATGTCATTCAATAAAATTATATATATGTTTTTCTTATTTATATATTTCTTATTTATATGTTGTTCTTTTCATATATATTTGCCATTCATTTCATAATTTGGTTTTTCTGAATTACAGGTAGTATGGTTACCAACGAGGAAAAATCACATGATACTTCTAAACATGATGGAAACAAACTAGCACAAGACGTGGAAGAAGATATTACAAGAGGAATAACAATTATGAAAAAAATCATTCGTGCAAGAGATAAAGGTATAAAGTATGATGTGCATTGGAATGTAACAAATCAATTAATTGAGCCTAACGGTGCAATGCTGACAAGTTACATTGGAGCACTTATTTGTTCGCAAATTTCAATCACTTACGATAATTGGAGAATTCCTTCGTTAAAACCGGCTAAAGATAAAATATGGAGCGAGATACTGTTAGAAAGTATTTTGTGGTAGTGTTTTATCGTATCCACAGGGATTGATGAGAATATAGATGCTTGTCGTTCAACGGTTTAATGATTTAAGAATGGGGGGTTTTAGAATGGTTTCAATTTTCGTAACAAAAGTTTGCAAGAAATAAAGCGGAACAAAAGTCGGTCTAAGTTTGATAAAAGCATGTCAAGATTAGGGTTCGCTAGTCCGTCCTAAACATATCTAATCGACCAAATATGTGAACAAAGTTTTAACCAACATAACCGCGTATCCTCGCAAAAAGGTTCATCTCTAAAGTGATTTCGTGAATGCTATTGTTTCGACCGTTAAATGATCTCTCTAAATGACACTCGAAACAATAGTCATTAAGATCGGGTGAAAGTAGATATCAACTTTCAAATCTATGTCTAGCATTTGTATAATTGATAGATGAAGAAATTAGGTCAAGAGTTGGAAAGTTCATGTCTAAAGTAATCCAAACCATAAATCTACAAAGAGTACCAAATAACTTCATCTATATTGATCACAACATTTGCTCACATACAAAAGATCAAGAAGAATACATAAATTCTGAACTAACTACTCCTAACCTTGACAAGAGAGGGATTTAGCCACTCATTTCCATGATAGCTTGAGCAACAAGTTTTGGGAGAAGGTTGATCAACATTCGAGTCGAATAATCGAGATTGGATGGGAATCCACCTTCTTTTGTGTGAAATATTGCTAAGAGATAATGAGAAATGAAGGAATGGGTTTTTAGGTCAGAAAAATCCTCTCAAAAGCAATTATAAGAAATTAGATATTTTTATAAAAAGTAGCTCATACTACTTATAGAAGGGTCTGTTGAGCTGTCATGTTCGCTAGGCGAACAAATGGTTCACCTAATAAACACCAAAAATGCCACCTGAAGTGCCTGTGTCTTGTGAACTCTCCCCAGTCAAGTTTCCAAAAGTTCGTTGTGCGAACAATCCTTCGCCTAGAGAAGCCTTCGCTGCGAACTTCGCCTAGCGAGTTTGTGGCCATTTTCTTGCTGTTTTAAGTTTGGGAGTGTTCGCTGGCTACTCGCTATCTCTTCGCCTAGCAAGTTCTTCGCTGCCTCCTTCGCCTAGCTAGTTTATGGCCCTTTCCTTACTGTTTTGGATTCCTGGTCTTCGCTACATAGTTCGCCTAGAGAACTTTGTGAAGTTTTGGTGGCAGCTTCGCTAGCAAGTTCGCCTAGTGAACTTGTTGTTGTTTGCATGATGTCTTGGTTTCTTTGCAATTTTTCTTGTGTCTTAAATTCCACTCTTTCATGCCTAATTTCTGCACAATAACACACAAATAAAAGGTACCAAGACATTTTCACATAATGTTGAAAAACAACCAAAGCAAGAGTGAGTTTGAACAATTTCTTGACAAAAAGGAGTGAAAGATGCCCACATTCGATAGATCAAATAAGAAAAGTTGGGCATCTAACAGATACATGTATGATATCTGATATTTTTTAATTATGTCGACGATTATGTCTTTAAATTATTTATACTAACATACTATATGTATGTTTATTTGTTTGCAGAGATCTTTTAATATTGATGACGACCGGAAAAAATATTGTATTCAATTGGCCGGAAAATGACTAAGAGGATTTAGAGCGTTTTTAACGAACAAGTTTCTTAAAGATTCTGATGGAAAATTTGTCAAATCAGAGCGTCCAAAGAAGTATGTTGATCTGATTTCAGTTGAAGAATGGGAAACATTTGTTGCCAAGCGAAGAACCCAAGAATTCCATGTAATTCTAACTTATCATGAACAATGTATAATATATATACTTCTTCCACATGAGTTCTGATATGACTTAAACTTGTTTTTTCAGGTTGTGAGTGACGTAAATCGGCAACGAGCATCAAAACCCGTGTATCTATACAAAAAAGGGCGTTTAGGATATGCACGCTTACAACAAAAAATAGTAAGTATATATAAATGCTTTAATATGATATAGTTAGAATACGAGGAAAGTGAAGCTTATTATCTGTCTTTATGTGTAGTTAGAAGAGGAGAAAAGTGATGCAACATCTCTTCCGGACCATGTTTTGTGGAAGGCTGCCCGTGTGGGTAGAGATGGAGTCGTTCAAGAAAAAGTTCAACAAGTATTTGAGCAATGTGTAAGTACAACATTAGTTCTGTCATAAACTCAAAAGTGTATAATATATTTATGCTTTTATCAATATTTCAGGAGAGTCTATCCCAGACTATAACTGCAACTGAGGACGATGATTGCAGAAGCGTACTGAGTCGAGTGTTAAATATTCCTGAGTATTATGGGCGTGTGAGGGGTAAGGGATTTGGTGTCACTCCAACAAAATTGTATAAGCATCAAAAGAATAAAAATCCTAGCAATAAACAAGTGATGGAGACGTTGGAAGAATTGAAAGCTCAAATTCGTGAATTGCAAAAGGACAAAGAGAGATACATGTCAGAAAGGCGCGGTCTAGAGTGTAAAGATACTAGTGACAAAGATAGTATCAATTGTAATTTTCAACAGAAGCTTCCTGAGGTAATTATATATATTACATTGAAATTAATTTAGCACAATTTTCTTAATTGACACATTAATCATATTCATTATTTTTTTAGGACATTTCACCTTGTCGACTCTATTTATCGTCACCGACTTATCGCATGGTTGGCAAGGGAAAAGTGCATAACACTTTGAGAGACTTACTTCACCATAAACCGCTCCCTACTGGATTTTTGAAAGTATCGATTGATATTGCTTTAGAGGGGGGTGCGTTGTTGCCTATACCAGATGATGTTTCGGATGCAACAGTGGTGGGAGAGGCAATAGGATCGTATGTTGCATGGCCGTCAAATCTCATTTCATAGATGATGAGGTAGGTTGAACACCATTATGAACCTTGTAGTATTCAAATGTTTTACGACCCATACATGTAAGTTATTCTTACATTTACGTACCATTTATTTACATATTGATCTTAGACTCCTACAAAATCCAAATCAAAAGATAAGGGGATTGTGCGGGAAACCAAGTCAGCTGCATCAAAAAAACAGGTACTACTACAGTTACATGATGATCTTATTCATTAATTACTTAACTTATATGACTTTTAAATTCATGCTCAACAGTTGTAACAAGTCAGCAAGGGTAAGATGCCTGAATCTAGCAAGGTGCCCAATAAAAAAAAGGTCGAGCCAAAAAAAGCATTTGTTCCTCGATTTAGGTTGTGCCTTGAAACATATGTAGGAACAACATATGTGGTTGAGGGTGACATTCGTCAAATACATATGGAGGAAGGTATTCACTGTTTTGAATATGCCAAAAAAATTGCTAAAGAGGATTTGGATCAGATTTTTTAACATTCTGAATTAGGCATCGGTGTTATGCATTCATACATCAGGTACTCCGATCAATTTTAATTAAATAATTGAACAATTTATTTGCTCATTTAAATGAATATTCTAATGTTGATTATGTTTTTATTTAAGGTTCTTGCATGACAAGTTGTTGGTCCCGCATCAATTGACAGAGAGATTCGCATTCTTATCTTCTAGATGTATCAACGCACGGTCAATCGATCACACTCCAGATGTAGTCAGAGATTACATAGTCCAAGCATTTATGGCCGCAAATACAGAGAAGTTTCATTTTTAGACATATAATACTAGCCATGGGTTAGATTTCATTCTAAATTCATTTATTATAATTATTCGTTTTTTGCCATTCTATATAACATTTCCGTCTAAACTTTTGTCTTATTTTACAGTGGACACTTGTTGTTAGTTGCGATTAATCCGATAAAAGAAATAGTGTATTATCTGGATTCGTTGGATGGTGATCAAACAAAATATCTTGATATGAAGAATATGGTTGATACGTAAGTGATGAGATATATTGTTCTGAATAATTATCTTTATTTATTATGTGAGATTGTTCTAAATATTCGTTTATATTATGTTAGAACTATACAAATATTCCGATCACAAAGATAAGCAACAATGCCAAAAAGGAAGGCTAACAACATTAGCTGGATCAGAGTGCAGGTATATTTTCACAATTTTGACTGTTATAGTGATTCTACTTGATAAAACTAGTTAAACTATATATCCTGATAAATATTCGTTTGTTTTTTCCATTTATAGTGTCCTCGTCAGCGCAATGGGATTGATTGCGGATACTTTGTATTGAGGTTTATGAAGGAAATTATTCATTCGGGTCAAATAGAGATTCCAAACATGGTATGCATTTATAAGTTATATGATTTATTTTAATATTTAACTGATATTTCATCTGAGTAATTAGTTTCAAAACTAAATCATGCATGTTATGTTATATTATGTAGTACTTTGATGAATTCAAGTGTGGTACTTACTCGAAAGACAGATTGGAAGAAATTAAGGAGAAATGGTGTCAATACATTCTTGAGTTGAGAATTGTATAAGGTATATATATTGTCTTTTTGTCTTTTGATCATCAGAGTTTATAGAGATTTGTGTTGTTGTGATGTTATGTACATACTACTGGATAATTATATTTCTGGAAGTTGTATGTAGTTTTGGAATTTGTTGATATACTTCGATCTAGAAGTTAGTTGTTGTGAGGATCCGGAAATATGGAATTTGTAATTATCTATACAATATATAAAGAGAATACTTTGTTTTGGTGTGACCTATTTTTCTACTATTTTTACCCTTACTTTATTGTATAATTTCCTTAATAACTTATATTATTAACTTTCACATAACTTCTTATTATTAACTTTCACATATTGTATTTTTTTAAAATTTATTTAAACAAAAGGTATCATTTATATTTTCATTCGTGCGTATTAAAAAAACGGACAGACGGGCACTTGCGTGCCCGTCTGGACGCTAGTATGTATAGTGAATGTATTTGTAAAGTTATCGGTTTTGTAATTATATGTATAGTGAATGTATTTGTGAAGTTGTTGTGAGGATCGGCTTGTGTTGAATTATAAGCAGGTTTATGTGTTGATTACAATGATTATGGTATATATAAGGCCAAAGTGTTGAAAAAAAAGGTCTGTGGTGAATTTAATTGTTATAAGCAGGTTTATTGAAAAAATTATAAAAAATGGTGCAACATAATTCAACAAAAATCGTTTCTAAAAAATATGAAAAATAGACAGCGTTTTTCAAAAGAAAGTTTTTTGCAAAAGTTTTTTGCTAAAGGGGGGAATAGGCGGCGCTTTTCAAAAGCGCTGCTATATGGGGGGAGGGGGGGAATAGAGAGCGCTTTTTGCAAAAGCGCTGCTAAAAAGTATTTAGTAAATACTTTAGGCAACGCTTTTGAAAAAGCGCTGCTAAAGGTGGGGGAAATAGAGAGCGTTTTTCTAGAAAAACGCTGCTAAAAATGGACCTATAGCAGCGCCATTTTAGGCAGCGCTTTTAAGCGTTGCTAAAGACAAAAAAAAAACGCTGCTAAAGGTCTTTTTTGACTTAGTGTGCTTTTATATACAGGTCTATTTGAATGACTTTCAAATGACAACACCCTTACATTGAGTAAAATTAAATATACTCACGTATTGATTTGTTTTCTTACAATTTTAATCCATAACTTCATTGTATAATTTTAATACAACAATATAAATTAAGAATCACACCAGTATAAAATGCAACACCCCGAAATATTATCACAATTTTAAATATTTTAATAGTATTTAAATAACTCTAAAATGTTCATGATAAAATATGCAAGTCTGTTTAGATGATTTCTAAGTCACAATATCTCCATAAAATATTAAATAATCTATTCTTAAATTTATTCTCATATAAATTATCTCATTTAAAAAATTTCACCAAAAAATAGCATGATTATACACTTAAAGAAAATATAAAGACACCAAAATATTTCTCCATAATATAAATATTTGTAATTTCCTCAACTTCTAAATAAATCAATTATATTACAAAATAAAATATTATAAACTAAAATATTTCTACAACATATTAATTAGTCTCGCTGCTACCTCCATTCAAATCATAAATCTATACATAACGAGATTTATTGTCCGTCAAATATTTTAACACCAAATACATAATAAATTTAATTAAATTAAATATTCAATGCATACCAATTATGATTTAATATAACATTCATATTTCTTAGTAAAAAAAATATAACCACCACAAACTATAATTAGTAATTATAACACATTACTATCAATTTTATATTTTTAACAATTCTTAATCCAATTTTTCGATCAGCAACACAGGAATATCAAATAGAATATAAACATGATATATTTACAAAATTTCGATTATTTTGTCAATATAATATTAAATAATATCTCATAATAAAATGAAATATCTCTATTCATTTTATTCATACGTATATACACATGTAAATTGAATTCTTATAATAAAAATATTATATATTTTAAATTTAATGTAACAAGTGACAATAATTAACAATATTTAAATTAAAATCTTATGAATTCAAACGTATATTAATAAAAACCATCTTAAAAATCTTATAGATAGCTTATCTCGTGATATCAAACATATATTAATATTTAAATTAAAATTTTATTGCAATATGAATTCAAAGAAAGCAATAATATTTACACCATAACTTATAAATATACAAATTTAATATGCCATCATATATAAACAGTTTTTTTTTTCTTCCAGCAAACATATAATCATGATAATATCAATACAAATAATACCAATTAAATTGATATTCAATACATAATAACTATAGTTTAATTTAGTATACGTTTTTATAAGTCACGTTAAGAAAAAAACGTAGGTTAGCAAAAACAAAATAAAAAGTCAATTATATGTTATACAGTAAAAAGATTATAATTAGTCTTTGATACATATGAATTAACTATAACAATATTGATTTTTTATATTATAATAATAACCTTAAAATATTTTCAATTTATTTATAGATAAATATACATCTATAACACCATTTCTAAAAGTAGGATTAGACAATAAGAAAAATGAAAAAAATATTTTTCACAAAGTTTACACTATTCAGTCACTCTAAAACCTTTAAATTCAGTGTCATGTGTTTCAGTCACTCTAAAACCTTTAAATTCAGTGTTATGTGTTTCAACAATAATGAAATATTTAAACATGCACAAAAAAAATTTTAAAAGATAAAACATGAAAGTGTGCAACATTAATCATGAAAAGAAAATCCTTTAGCCTTATTTGTATGTGATTGGTCCACGATTCTCCATCTTTTAACAATAACAAAATAAACTCTTAAAGATTATTGTACAAATTAAACCTGAATGCAATTTAATCATCTCTATTCGTATTAATAATCTTTGAATATGTAAAATAATAAACGTTAAACAAATTTGAGACATATAAAAACATTGTCCTTAAAGATTTAAGGTCTCGTACGCACAAATTCCTCATGATTCAATAGACTCGATTCAACAGACTCTTTTTTATATAAATTCGAGGTAACAGAACAACAAGATGAACTTTAGATGTGCTGAAGATGTATCCAGAAAAAAGAAGATGAAATAGATGAAAATAAAATGAAAGTTTTAGGCATTATATTCTTTATGTCCATCCATTCTTATAAAAATATGAAAGTTATTATAAATAGGAGAGAGATAAAGGTCTTAAAGATTTTGACTAGGCCAAGTCAAAAACCGTTTTTTGACCAAGTCAAATAATAATAATAATAATAATTAATATTAAAAATTATTTTTCTCATATTTGTCACTTATAAATGTGACAAAATTTATTTAGAATATTTGAAATATTATCAAAATTTACAACACTAAATACTCGTACTCATACCTGTTTACCCGCATTTTTAATAAAAAATAATCCATCAATTATAACTTATTATATTATTTTAATTTTTGAACAACATTTAAAACAATTTGAGAATGTTATTGTTGAGTTAAGAAATAAACAAACATTTATATTAAAATGCGTAGAAGTTTAATAGTGATGTGTTTAATAAAATTGTTAGATTAACATATGTACATAATAATAAAAATGAATATATATATATATATATATATATATATATATATATATATATATATATATATATATATATATATATATATATATATATATATATATATATATATATATATATATATATATATATATATATATATATATATATATATATATATATATATATATATATATATATATATCATGCAGGTATCGGGCAGGCTTGATACTAAGATGCTCGTATCCGCACTCATATCCACTTACTTTAGTGGGTAATTGTCTGTGCTCGTACCTATACCTATTTTGCGAGTGTTTACTCTATCCGTTGTAAAAAAAATTTGTAGGTACCCATCGGAGATGGTACAATTACCATTCCTATGTATCATTGAGGTCATTTATATTGTTAAGATCGTTTTTGAAGGTGTTTAAGAAAGATTATCATGCGGAATTTAAAATTTATTATAATTAAATAATGCATCATAAAATATTTATCAACAGTTAAAGTCTAATTAAATAGATTTATTATTTATTTTGGCATGATTCTTGATGCATTGATGAGTAGGATTATTAGAAATTCCCATTCTTCTAACTAATTAGAAAATTAAACGATTAAATATTGTTATTGGAAAAATTAAGAATAAAATGAGTTTATATATATTATTAGAAATGAGTTTATTTAGAAAATGAGTTTATATATATATATATATATATATATATATATATATATATATATATATATATATATATATATATATATATATATATATATATATATATATATATATATATATATATATATATATATATATATATATATATATATATATATATATATATATATATATATATATATATATATATATATATATATATATATATATATATATATATATATATATATATATATATATATATATATATATATATATATATATATTATTAGAAATGAGTTTATTTAGAAAATGAGTTATATATATATATATATATATATATATATATATATATATATATATATATATATATATATATATATATATATATATATATATATATATATATATATATATATATATATATATATATATTATTAGAAATGAGTTTATTTAGAAAATGAGTTTTTATATATATATATATATATATATATATATATATATATATATATATATATATATATATATATATATATATATATATATATATATATATATATATATATATATATATATATATATATATATATATATATATATATATATATATATATATATATATATATATATATATATATATATATATATATATATATATATATTGTTAGAAATGAGTTTATTTAGAAAATGAGTTTATATATATATATATATATATATATATATATATATATATATATATATATATATATATATATATATATATATATATATATATATATATATATATATATATATATATATATATATATATATATATATATATATATATATATATATATATATATATATATATATATATATATATATATATATATATATATATATATATATATATATATATATATATATATATATATATATATATATATATATATATATATATATATATATATATATATATATATATATATATATATATATATATATATATATATATATATATATATATATATATAGTGTTTAGGAGTGAAAGTAGATCAAACGGATAAGAGGGATCTATGGTTTAGTCTACATAGGTTCAGGTCAGACCAAACTTTTTTTTTAAAATAGAAAACGTCTAGGTTTTTTTATAAGTTTATTTAGTTAAAAAAAAGTTAAGTTGCATGCCATGAAAAAAAAAACTTTTAAGTCTAACAGGCTAATCTATTTAATAATTTTTTTATTATCATTATGTTATGTTTTGTACTTTGAATTAAAATACATAAATAAATATTAGTTATTTTGGAGAATTTATGAAAATAAGATGAAAACAACTTATAAACAATGTTATAAATTATTTTAAAAAAATAGTCTCACAAAATTTATACTAGGTAAGTTAAAATAAGTCAATACAAACAAATTTTTAGTCTCATTAATTTTTTTGTTTGTTAGTCTATTTAAATATTATTTTAATGACTTTATTTATATATGTCTAAAATAATAGACTTTTATGTAGGTTAACATACTAATCAGATCTTAGAAAAGGGCAGACTCAGGCTTAAAAATAAACTTATGACAGACTATAGACCAGACTTAGACTTTAATTTTTTTGACAGATCAGACTTAGGTTTGACAAAGTCTAACTGGGTACAGTCTATTTTCATCCCTAATTGTGTTTACCTATTTATATTAAATATTGTTATTGGAAAAATTAAGAATAAAATGAGTTTAGAAATATTGTGTATATTGTGTTGTCCTATTTAAATTATAGTGTTAATTGCAAATTACATGTTTATGTTTATGCAATGATTGATATTTGATGTTATATCTTAGAATTGATATACTTTCCTATATGTATTTTAGTGAAGTACTTGTGTTATGATTTTGAATTATTATTGTGTGATTATATGAATAGGTAAAACATGTATATTGTGAGAAACTTGAAAATGAGTTATGTGATTGATAGTTCCTAGTGCATCAAAGTATTCCTTTTTATTGTATTCATGTTCGTGTAGAATAAAAAATGAGTAATAAGTTAATAACAATAATGGAAAAGGTTTTTGTCGTGGTCGCAGGTGTTTATCGAAGAGAAGGAAATATCTATAAGATTAGCACTCTAAAGTTTAAATCACTAAATGAGAGAGACAAAACTTACAAGTTTGTGAATAAATCATACTTTAGTGTGACACATAGTCACATTTATATAAGAATAACAGTTAGAATCGTCATCAAAAATATTGCGTAAGATATTGTCGGATGAATATCAACAGTTGAGATAAAGACAATGCTCTGCTCCAATCTGGTGCTTCCATATGGATGTCCACTTGTTTGGTTAACAAATGGGTGTTAGCACTTAGATTAGGTCTTAACATTGGGTTGTAGGTAGGGATGAGAATACGTTAGGCTGGTCTAAAAGGCCTATAGCCTAGCCTATTCAAGGTCAGGTCAAACCTAACATATTTAATAAAAGAGATAGACTTAGGTTTTTTTAAAAGCCTATTTTATTAAATAAATCATACTTTTTAAAAAAGCCTATGAAATATTATAGATGGTCTATATATGTATATATATTAGAAAACATGAAAATAGTATATAAAAGACCTTGTTATCTATGTAAAAAAATGGATAAAATTGACTATTTAAGTCTTAATGTGAAATAGACATTTAAATAAGCTTTCATGTCAGACAAATTTTTTAAATAGACTATCAAATTAGACAAGACTTTTAAAAGGACTAGATCAGATTAAACAAAAAGTTTATATTAGACCATAGGTCAAATTTAAACTTCAAATATTTATTATTGGATAAACTCAAACCTTCGAAGGTTTTACCTGATCTAAGCTATTTCCACCCTTAACTATATGCGAACTTAAAATATATATATATATATATATATATATATATATATATATATATATATATATATATATATATATATATATATATATATATATATATATATATATATATATATATATATATATATATATATATATATATATATATATATATACTTGTGGTATATTTTTACTATCTAGTTATTTTTATAATTTTAAGTTATACTTGTAAATATTTTGTTGCATAAAAATGCAAATATAATTAGAGTAATGAAAGTTCACAAATTAGTAGATGTTGTGAGATTATATTTTTATTATTTATTTCTTTTAGTTTATCCTCTTTATTGATTGTATGCTTTCTGATTTTCTGTTATTTTTTCACATGTTGCTTATTGTATATACCTATTAACTTTTATTAACTTTTATGTGAGGATTAATTATTTCCCTAATGGATATAAATGAGAGACTTCTCCTTTTCAATGTACTAAACTTATGCATTTCACTATGGGGAAACATGGTCATTCAATGCTTCTTGATTATATGATTTTTTTAACTTACTCCACATCATAACCTTTAAATTAAATCTAATCTAATGGTAGAATTAACATTTTTACTTATAACCATTCGATTAAATCTAATTTAAAGGTTATGATTATGAAGTAAGTTATAAAAACTTACTCTTGGAGTAAGTGGATCCATATATATATATATATATATATATATATATATATATATATATATATATATATATATATATATATATATATATATATATATATATATATATATATATATATATATATATATATATATATATATATATATATATATATATATATATATATATATATATATATATATATATATATATATATATATATATATATATATATATATATATATATATATATATATATATATATATATATATATATATATATATATATATATATATATATATATATATATATATATATATATATATATATATATATATATATATATATATATATATATATATATATATATATATATATGGGTGGGGATCAACTTACTCCAAGAGTAAGTTTTTTTAAACTTAAAATCATAGTCTTTGAATTGAATGTAATCTAATGGTTAATTAAGTAAAAGGATAATCTAACCATTAGATTAGATTCAAATTAAAGGCTATGATTTGGAGTAAATTAAAAAAACTTACTTTTGGAGTAAGTTGATCCCCACTATATATACTAGCGTCCAAACAGGCACTCTGTGCCCGTTTGTCCGCTGCGCTAACGCGTGAAAATATTAACAACGTCTTTTTTATAAGTTTGATTTTAATATCAAATATTTATATGATGTAATATATTATATTTATTTAGATGCATATTAAGTTTTATTTGCAATATGTAATATTTGTGTGTTAAATTTTGTTTGAATTCAGAAAATCGCATTATGAGATGACTATATTTAATCGGTTTTTTTCAAGCAAATCAATAATGTGAAAGGAATAATTTGATGGTTATGAATACCGTATTAAAGAAAAAGAAAATAGATTACACCAAAATTAAGTTTTGTATTTATGTATTGTTATAGATTGTAGAAAATCATACGAAGATTTAAATAAAATAAGAAGAAAAAATATGTTTTTCACATTTATTAAACTAATAACATAAGCATTAATAGAGACATTAAGTGACATTGTTGCTTAATAGGAAGGTCAACCATGAAATCGAAATAAAAAATATCTCTTGTTTTACTGCAAAACAAATGAAGTAAATTTTAGTAGTAAATAATATAATGTAATATAGTGAGTGCACGCCAAGTGTGACTTTGCAAAAGTATAGTTTATTTTAAAATAATATAGTGTAATATGTCATCCTCTTTATTATCCCTAAAAAAATCAATATGTGGCACAACATGCATAATAGAGCAGTTTTTAAAGTTTGCATTGTTTAGTGCATACCAATTAAATTCTAATAATAATAATACCTTCACGTGGTTATATTTACAATTATACTGTTGGAGATTATGTGTCAGTTTTTTTTTTCTCTCCCTGTCTTTTATTTTAATAACGGAGGAGAAAGAAAAACAAAAATCACAAATAATCTCAACCATTTATTTTAAAATATAATGGTTCTGATTCATTCTCATGTTCTCACATAAAAATGATATTCTCATATGATATATATATATATATATATATATATATATATATATATATATATATATATATATATATATATATATATATATATATATATATATATATATATATATATATATATATATATATATATATATATATATATATATATATATATATATATATATATATATATATATATATATATATATATATATATATATATATATATATATATATATATATATATATATATATATATATATATATATATATATATATATATATATATATATATATATATATATATATATATATATATATATATATATATATATATATATATATATATATATATATATATATATATATATATATATATATATATATATATATATATATATATATATATATATATATATATATAACTTCATCATAGTCATAAACTATTTTTTCTTGTTGTCTTTCCATTTTAACCTTATGATACTTTTATTTATTGAGATTTTCTCTCTACAACTTCCTTCCTGCTTTATTGTTAGTATTTCTTATGGTAAGTTTTCTCTATCTTTTTAAATGTGTGTTTGATATTTAAAAGTTCTGTGTTGACTGCATTTTGGTAAAACTTGTTGCTGCAACTATAGGTTGTGCAAGATGTCTTGACATGTGGGTCAAACATCTCTGCAGGTTATTTATTCAGGTTGTGCAGAGTTAGAATACAGGATGTCAAATCTGATGTTCTAACATAATATTATAGAACTTAACAACATTTAGTTTAGAATGATGTGATTTATTTGTTGTTAGTTGTTAGCAATCTTTTGTGCAATCTGTAACACCCTTCTAAACCCCACGAAATAATATGTCATAAATCAGAGTAAGGTGACATGCATATCAAATAAGGGCGTCAAATATAATTCAAACGTCACACATACACTTGTCATGCTCGATAACACTTAAATTAAAGTCATGTTTTTCATATACTTTCACATAGCATGTAGCAGTGAAATCATTTATTCATAACGAACATAATAAATAGTCTCATAAATAACTCATTCATATCACCACTTAGGCATGAAATCCAAAACTCTCAAAACATGAATCAAAATGTTCTCAGTGTAACATGACCAGAGTATGACGCGAACCAAAATAAATAAGGAAAATAAAATAAGCAACTCCAACAGCTACCCTCCTGCTAGAAACAACTCTACTCGTTAGTACCTGAGCGATATCGTATAAAACATCATTTCAACAGAAGGGTGAGAATTCACATAATTATCGAAATCATATAATAATATATAATACATAGCATAATTATTTTCATACTTCAAATGCTTTATAAATATAGCATCACTCAAGAAACCATACTATTCATAAGTACATACTCACAAATCCACAATTTGACCAATTCATCAAATTCACATAATGCACATAATCTCATATTGCAATTATAGACACAACATGACTCAATTCAAGATTCAAATGCAATACTCATGCATGTGGTACCAATCACTGTTATTATTTTTTGGTTTTTACATTAAATCGGGTCCGTCCTCTAGACCAATAACACATAAAAGTTTGTCCTCTAAGCTTCAAACTCTTCTCTAGGTTTGGGACAAGTCACTAGTTCCCATGGGACTAACAAGCATTGTCTCTTGACTACAATGATACGTGTGCAAGTTCACCAACCATATGCAATTAAGACCATCCCTCAATCTTAACATCCATGCATATCTTCAATAATTCAACGTAATTGAGTTACCACGAAATTACACATGCTTGCACATATTTATTAGTCATTGTTGCACCCTAATTTTTGACCGAAGGATCCCACCTCTTTTTGCGTTTTTCTATTGTTATTTGACTTTGTTTTTAATATTTATGTTTTTTGCGACTAACCAATTTACGCAGATGCAGTAACTCTGAGTAGACCAACATTCATCCTCAGGGTCAGTTGGGTTTGATTTGATCTAGATATGAGGTTTTTAAAGATCAAGATTCATGTCCAAGTGATTCGTTTCAAATCTTCTTAAGAGGGACTACGAGTTTTAGGATGTCAGGGGAGCACCTATTTTGAAACTTCTCGATAAGGGATTTAATTCAATTGGTCTTAAAACCACGGTCTTCGGTACCTCTAAGAAGTGGATTCCCGTTTCCCAAAAGAAGAAGAGCTCACATTTGATCTCAAACCCATAATTCAATTCGTGATTACAAATTCAAGATGGAACTGAACTCAGGAACATAAACAAGTTATGATTACAAGCAAGATGAGATTACTTCATACTTAATCTGTTGGTGTTATGGGTCGCTTTAAAAGGAGATGTGTCTAGAACCATGACGTTGTATTTAAAGATTATCATTTGAATTTCAAGATATTATTTTGGGCAAGCATAAGGTTATCCGACGAGATCAGGTTGCAAGTTAGTTCTTTTTTTTTAAAAACATGTTTGAGAATATTTGAGTTCGGGTAGAGAAGATTTATGCCATAAATGATTGCAAGAGTCAACTCACAAAGGTTCATATTACAAAATAGACCCAACCATATCAAAGAGATCCCATCTCTCAGGGCCCTTTCTTTCGAACCTGAAATAATTCACATTCAGTTTACATGATGCTGGATTGGCGTTTGGTGTGAAAAAAATTACTCTTTTTTTATGATTTGGTCCTAACGACCTCGCCCTCAGCTCAGTTCCTTGAACACTTGGTGATGATTTTGTTTTAGCGACACCTTTTATGGGTGATGGTGGTTCATTTGATAATTCCATTATTTATCATCAACAATTCTTGCCCAATAAAAGGACGTAATGAAAGTCACAGTAAAAAAAGAGAGGCAAGTTTATTCATGAAAACAAGATTTACATTCCTTTCATTTTTCACTTTACAGTAGAGCTTCTTGAGCTTCTCTTTCTCAAAGATCAATTACTACACTTTGTAATGCAGGAAATAGGTCAATAGCAACCTCCCTGGAACACGATAGAACTTGAGGAAGACGTTCTAGAATCTGCCGAGTTTGCGCTGGTTTAACGTCTTGCTTTAGAACGATCCTCTTCACATTTGACCATGCCTTGCGGAAAGAAAGAAAAGACAATAATGTTAGCAGGGTTAGACGAGCATACAAAACCTCAAGAGCTTTCGAAAGTCAGAATATAAAAAAAAACTTTCTATGATGACGATAAGAGACAAGTAGAGACTACGTGATCTCACGTATTCCATTTGAATGAAACCTTGGGAAGGACTTTCTCGAGATTTCTGATACGCCTTTCCAACTTCTCAAACTTCCGAAGCATAACACCGGCAACCTCAGCTCTTGAACAACCTGCAAAACACATGACATTGGTTTAAGACTTTTCACAACAGCAGAGCAATACCAACAGCAGTATCAGCAGTATTACCCTCATCGACAGTCTGCTGTTCCACAATATCAACAGCCCCGATCGCAGCCTCAAGCACAGCCTCAGGCTCAAGGACTGTCTCAACCAGTTTCACAGGTGCAGACTCCTGCAGCTCCACAATCTCATAATCATATGCAAATCCCTCCAACCAGCCCTTGCAGATTGGCAATCCATTTTGTTTAAGATATCAGAAAATAGCTATAGCATGTGAACATCATGAAGCCATATGGCCAAGGCAAGGGAAGACGGGGAGAAAGTCCCAACCTCGTGAATGGTATGTCAACTAGTGAAGCTCCGTACGCAAACCTTCCATAAGCATTGACCTGCAACAAACCAAAGTATTTATAAAATCCACAGAACAGAGGCAGTAACAGACTTGGTTAGCTCACAGTTGCAACTACATCGCTATCATACTGGTAGAGAATCAAGAGTTGTTACTGCACTAACTCTCCTTAAGAGATACCCTTTCAATTACCAAGGTCATGTCTCGGCTGCATTAGTTCTTGGCGGGGTTGACATCGCTGGACCACATTTACATACTATCTATCCACACGGGTCAACTGACACCCTTCCATTTGCTACAATGGGATCTGGTTCACTAGCTGCAATGTCTGTATTTAAGGCTAAATACAAGGGAAGCTTGAGTAGGGATGAAGGAGTTAAGATAGTTGTTAAGGCGATATGTGCTGGTATATTTAATGACTTGGGAAGTGGAAGTAATGTTGATGCTTGTGTGATAATCAAAGAGACTAAACAAAACCGCAACTGTAAATACAACATCCTTCACGGGTCTCCTGACCTGGCCAAAATAATCGTTTTTCGTTAGTTTCCAACATGAGCTTAAATGAAATGAATTTTGAAAATAGACGTAATCAAACATGTCAGCAAATAATGGAAGATTTCAATGTAGCATCAGTGTTCATGACAGAAGATTCGAGACAGAGTGTTATTTCCAAAACAAAAATCAAACGCAATCCAACCAAGTTGGAAACTCTTTCAATGTCAGCAATCCATGTTTGAACAAAATAAAAAAATAGGTTTGGACATGTTGGGATTAAAGTAGAAACATTTTCAAGACAAAGAAACACACCACATTTCTTTCCAAAACAGCCACCAACGTGTTCACCTCAAGAAGGAAAGAGATTTATCACCATTAATAGAATGTTTCGTTTTGAGCCTATAAAAGAGAAGAAAAAACATCAGTTAAAGAGAAAAGAACACATCGTAAAAGGAACTCAGAGCAAAACCCCAAAATTCCACACAGAAATCCAAAATAAAAAACCCTAACATACAGAGCAAAACATCAAAGAAGGAAAAGAACTTATCTCTCAAACTTCCGCCGCATACCTTGTCAGAAAACCCCCATCATTGACGACAACCTCACCACAGCCGTCATCGAAACCCTCGCCGTTTCGCAATCACCAGCCATGAATCATCTCCTCCGCAAACCACCGTCGGCCATCACTATGGGTAACCTCGTGAATCCATATTTCGTTTGAACCATTTGAGTTTTGTTCCTCTTATGTATACAGGTTGCGGGTTAGAGGCGAAAGAGGAAGGAAATCGCAAACACCTTAGAGAATAAAGGACGGAAGCGGTGAAAGAAAGAAGAGAATCGGAGGACGAGGAGAAAGGCGGTAGAAGATGAAGAAATGGAAGTCGAAGAAGAAGAACGGAAGCGATCGAGAGTGAAAGGAGAAACGTTCGACGAAAATCACGAGAGGGGGGGAGAATTGGGATTTAGGGTTTTCGTTTTGCTTTTATGTTGTTGTAATCCTATGTGTGTATGCTCATTATAATATAGTGCACCCTCACATCACAGACGCACACGCCACGATTGAATCGGATCACACGTTCCAAATCGCGCCCTCACGATAATACGCTGCACCTGCACGCA
Source organism: Lathyrus sativus (assembly GCA_963859935.3). Taxonomy (NCBI): domain Eukaryota; kingdom Viridiplantae; phylum Streptophyta; class Magnoliopsida; order Fabales; family Fabaceae; genus Lathyrus; species Lathyrus sativus. The sequence continues at coordinate 746,344,293 of OZ012735.1, read as the reverse complement.
CACAACCCTGCGATTCCCCTAATCTTTTCATTATCTCGCGATTAATAATCCATTAACCATTAATCTACCACTTAACCTAATATTTTTAACTTAATACCAATTTAATTAATCTAATTAGAATTAACCTTAAGTCAACTTTTAAATTAAACTAATAACTCTTTCTAAATTAACCGTTTAACTAGTCAACTTAATTAGATCTTTTTAATCATCCTTTTTATTTAAAATAAAATTAATAATATTTTAAATAAATAATAACATATCTATTTGTTCATTTTCTTAAAATCCATTTCATATTTCAAAGTAACCTTTTTAAAAAACAAATAATAATAAAACCTTCTTATTTATAGTTGATTAACTTTTATCTTTTATAATAATAACTAATTAACCCTTTTGTAGTTAACTATATTCAAACCTTTTTTAATATAATCTTTTATTCAATCTAATCTAAAATCAATTTATCTAATTATTCTTTTATTAAAATAATATAATTTGCCCTTTTAATATAATTATTTCACTTAGTTGAGCTTTTATTTAATAAATTTTATTTAATAAAAATAATTTATAATAAAAGACTCTCTTTTTTTTAATCTAAAATAAAATTTATCTAATAACAAATAACAACTTTTTATAATCAATGCAATAATAACCTTGACTTTTAAATAAAACTAAAATCATTTCATTTAAGATAGATAATAAAATTAAGATCATTTAGTATATTAAGATCATTTAGTTTAAAACCTTGCATGTTAGAATCTATTTTAATCTCACTTAATCAACCCACTAAAATTAATTCAACATTTTTCTTAAAAATTAATCTCATCAAATAATTTATTTTTTCTCATAAGTAACTTTCCCTAAAAATCTCACTAAAAATAATCAAGTCACTTTTTTTCTTAAAATTAATTTGTCACCCCTTTTATCTAAAATTAATAATAAATTCAACCCTTTTTTTAAATCAAATCTCGCCTAAAATAAATCAACTTCGCCTAAAATTAATCGAGCACGCTTACGCCTCTCTCCGTCCTCACACTCACATTCACTATCACACACTTCAGCGCTTTCATGCGTCCGTGTATGCCTTATTTATCCGCTTTTACCTTATTCGCAATTTACATTACCGCATTTATGTTCTCGCATCGCATTCCGTCCAAAGGGAAAACCTACACATGATTCAACGTTTGTGTGTAGTGCACATCATTTGCATCATACTCCCACTTGATCCTTGATCCCATTCAAGTTGATCTTTCTAAGTTAGATCCTACCCCATAGGAAGGACCTTTATCTTTACAACTTAGACAAACACAAACAAAATAAACAACAATACAATCACTCAAACACAATAGAGAAAAATGTTAATCATCTTAAGCGAGATAGGATCTCCATCCCACATAAATACAATCAATATGTAGGGACTTTGCCTTAAGAGAGATAAAGGCGTACTCGTCGATCAATATCCGAGTACTTGAGCCCTTCTCTTAAGACGATGCAAAAACTATTTTCCTATAATTTGTGGCGGTTAAATCTCCCTTAAAATGACAACTCATCTTTTCTCCTAAAATCAATCAATCAACTACCCTAAACCCGTAGGAACTTTGACCACAGTCAAAGAAATCCTCAAACCCTTTAGGGGAACTACAGATACTCTGATTCCACTCCCGTAAGGATATGTAGGCATAAGATGCGATATCTTATCGAGTATACTTAGAAATAAACCATTAGTTCTTTCAACCTTAAGCAGATAATCTTTAGCAATAAACAAACATAAAACAAGAGGTTCCTGTAGAGTACTACAGAAACTTAGGATGCTAGCACCTTCCCTAAGTTTAACCGACCCCCGAACCTAAAACTCTCTAACCTTACATTTGCATTGCATTGTGGGAATTTCGATCTTTATCCCTTCCTTTGGACAAATCAAAGTTTGGTTGCAAAATGAATTAAAGATTCAAACTAATCAATAGTTTGGTATCCAAATTTCACCGCGACAGAAATGGCGACTTCACTAGGGAGACCTCAGTGGGTTTCCCTATCTTGTTTCTACTTGTTTATTGCTTTATATTTGTTATTTGTATAATTGTTTACTTGTTTGTTTGTTGCCTTTGGGTTGATACTCTTGAATGGTGAGATAAAGTCCTACACCCGGACTTGAGTGAACTTAAGATAGGATAGTGATATGTTCAAAGAGGCTTATAGGGGGTGGAATCCCGACCAAGCTGGCTTGAAAATCACGCTCGATTGAGGCCCTCTCGAAAGTTGTATTGTTGAACGAGTTCTTAATCGTGAAAACATGCACTATATTCGATGTTGGAGCCTATGATATTGAGGACCATAGTTACCTTTAACCCCACTTTGGCCTTTATTAGGACGTAGTGCGAGGCTATGAGAGAGTAAGTCCCGAAATATTGCTACGCGGTGCTACACTCAAAAGAAGTTCTCTTGAGAATATTATTAACCCCCGAGTTAGTTGGGAAATTGATAATATCCGATAGATGGGCTGATGACTTTGGGAACCTCTTTAGAACCTTGTTCTGCAGGTACAATCAACCTTTAGTCCACAACCTTTGGGAATGGGTATACCTTTTCTCCATGCTCGTTGCAAACCTAGGGTCTCCTCCCTTGTTTGTTTACCTTTTTGTCTTTATGTGATTACCTGTGTTTGTTGCATTCATAAGACATCATATTGCATTGGTTCACGGAATCCCGAGTTTATCTATAAACATTATAGAGCCAATAAGGATTACAAAAGAAAATAATTTTGAAATATTCTTTTAAGAGTCTTAACTTGGATGACCTAAGGAAGTTAAGAGCACCGATTGAAGAAAAAAAAACTCAAAGGATGAATACGAGAGGTTTCCCTTATCATTGAAGATCAATAGAAGTTCAAAAGAAACTTTCATCAACATTGAAGATCCAAATAAACAAGAGCTTCCTTCCTTATTTTCCAACAAGAGATAGAGGATTTATTTTCCTCTATTACGCCTTAGAAGACGATTATGGACCACTTATTCTCAAGAAAATCCAGTTAGAGAAGTATATCAACAAGCACGATGAAGGACTTCCTTAGGGCTTTCTTAGATTTTATTTAGCTATTAAGTAAGGGCTCTTATAAGGTTGTTTCCTTGTAATCCACTATCAAAAATAAAAATAATAAATGAATTTTCTTTGGTATTCCGTAACGTTTATAAGAACTTGAGTTCCATGAAATCTTTCATTTCTGCATTCTTGCATTAGCATTTAGCATTTTGCATATGCATGTGTCTCTCCTCTTCTGTGCCTCTCCCCTTCTACGTCCTCATCCGGTCTTTTGTCTTTGTCTATCAACTGACATCTCGACCATCTGACCAAGCTTGAAGTACTACCGAAGGATAGTAAAGAGAACGAAGGATATGGATCCCATGACTGGTTTTAGAGTAAGGACTAATCCGTTATTTGATCTCCTTTCTGATGATAATGTTCAACAAGTGGATGTTCCTACACAACCGCAGCCTGTGCAAGATAACTTGGTTGATCAAGCTGATAGAAGAGCTTCCCAGTTTCCGTAGTGTATACCAAATCCTCTGAATGTTCACGCTAAGATGAAGGTGGACGATCCTAGATTTACAGCAATGGAGAAAGGATTCCGTGATATCGAAGAGCAGTTGAAGATGATGAAAGAAGCTAATGCATCTGATCTTGATGCTCGTGACCTATGTCTGGTTCCAGGTGTAATCATTCCTCCGAAGTTCAAGATGCCTGTATTTGAAGTGTACAAGGGTGTTAGTTGTCCAAGATACCATTTGACGATGTTTTGTCGAAAGATGGCTGCTTATGTTGACGATGACGAATTGATGATGCACTGCTTTCAAGAAAGCTTATCTGGGGCATCCTTGATATGGTATATGAAGCTACAAAGGAACTGTATTCAATCTTGGAGAAACTTAGCTGATGCTTTTGTGAAGCAATACAATTATAATTTGGACGTGGCTCCAGACAGTGATCAACTAGAAGGAATGAGTAAGAATGATGATGAATCTTTCAGGGAATATGCTCAGCGATGGAAAGAGTTGGCAGCCCAAGTTCGTCCACCACTTCTAGAGAAAGATTTAACCAAGATGTTTCTAAGAACATTTCCAGACTCTTATTATGTTAGGATGGTAGGCGTTGTGCCATTAGATTTCTCCAAAATTGTGGAAGTCGGAGTAAACATTGAGAATGCGCTCAAAAGTGGAAGAATCCGAGATGACTCGAACAACCAAGCTAATGAAGAAATTTCAATTGATGATTCCCTAGAGGAAAGAAGCATTGATGTTAATGCAGCTTGGGATTCCTCTCAAATCCTACCAGATCCAGTTCTAGTACCTTATCCTCAACATCAGTGTGTGGTGCCTGCTCAGCGCAGACGACAACTACCTCATAAACGAAGATTAACTTCTCCAAATCAACATCAGAATCGACAGGTTCGAAGACGGTTTCAGAATTAGAAGATACCTTTGAGTGTTCCGAAAGAAGAAACTCACTGGTTTGATTTTATCCCAATGACTTATTGTCAACTATGGTCTTATTTCATCCGAAACTCGGTGATGAAGCCCAGGAATACCAGGATCATGAAATCTCATCCATTGTGGTTCAACCCGAATGCCAGCTGTGAATTTCATGATGGAGTGTTGGGGCATTCGATTGAAGAGTGCAAAGTTTTCCAAGAGGAAGTTCAAGATATGATTGATAATGAAGTGCTAACTTTCAGGGGAGAAAGACCAGTCGTGAATGGAATACCGTTACGCTGATATAAGTGAAAACTCTAGGAATCCTGAGAAGGGCTCATTATTTTGTTTATTGTGTCCGCTCACATTTATTTCTTTGATTAAAAGCATAATTAGCATGTAAGAACATGTTATTTTGAATAAGTAGTGCAATAAGTGTTTTTCTTGAAGAAATCCATTTGTTTCACTCTTAAAATATTTTTCATAATTTTATAATGCCAACTTTTACCCAATCTTTCCTCACTTTGGTGAAGAATTGGAAGGAGGATGACGAAGTAAAATGCAGGTCTCCTGATGTATGCTTTTGAATAAACCCTACTGATGATGTAAGACATTATTTCAAATCTCTCAAACACCAAAGATATAAAGCAGTTAAATCCTATTTGACCCTTTTCAACCTCATTTTTTTTAGCCTGGGGCAATTTTCAGTCAGCTTGATTGAGCGCTTGAAACCTTTCAAAAAGGTGAACATCTTTCAACAATAGATGGGTACAAATGAGCTTTGACCCTTATTTCCTTTGTTTTACAAATCGTAAACTAAACCGATACAACCCTCAAAAGTCCTAATTGAAGTAAGGTTTACTTCGAAAGCATACTCAGTGAGATAACGTTTCCTGACTCCTGTGAGCTATGCTCAATTTGATGATTGGCTTTATAAAATAAATTTATATCCTAACTAGTGATTTTGTCACAAGTTATCGAGCTATCTATTTTCAAAAAACTTCAAGACAAACATATATCACATTAACAGTTTTAGAATTAACATTTCATACGTGTTGATTTTTGCCGATGTCATAGAAGGTTTATATATGAACATCAGCGATAAGTTTGTTCTGTTGGAACTCGAAGGATCTACTGACCTGGGGCAAGCTATTTCCAAGTGGTTTGTTCCGTGCAAATTCAACTTCACCTGAAAAGCTATTTTTGAAGACTCAGCCATAATATCGACAATCAGGGCCAGTTACGTCGAGATTCGGTGAATCTCTATAAGAGTTTGAAAACAATGGGATGCCATATTTTCTGTAAAATCCTCTTGGAACGACTTCTTCTCATAACCACATGACTTGGGGCATGTGAGAAGCAAAGATTATTTTATCCCTGTGCAACAACTTTTGTTCAAAATGGTGACTATTACGCAATTCCTCAACACACAACATTCTTCGTGTCCCCAGTGAATTTTAATTATGGTGACTTAAGAACACCCAGTAATCGTCTTAACTTCATTTCCCCAATGAAGATGATGATGTTTCGTCCTCAGTGGATCTTCTTGAACTTTATCTCCCTAGTGAAGTGATTGTTATTGTACTCCTCAGTGGATCATTTACAAACGCCAGTCTTCCCCCAAGAGAGGCGGGTGTTTACTTCATCCCTTTTGAGTCCGGCTACAACATTTTCAACGACTATGATGATCCAGGATGGATATTTATTCCATGGAGTTCCTCCATTATGAGTTAGATCCACTCCTAGTAGATCTTTATTCTCATCTTCAAAAAGACAACTATGATTCATCCTGATAAAATTTTCAAGAAAGATCAAGATGTTATATCCCCAAGTGGAATGGTTTTTATTCCCCAGGGAAGTTTTTGAGACCTTGAAGCAGGATTGCGATCCCATATTTGGTTATCCACCTATCCCCAGTGATACTTCTACCTCTGAAGATTGGTCGGATGTTTGTTCCGAGATGTTTTCATCTCCGATTGATTTTCCTCGCTTGTTTTGTCAGCATAAGCATACGCATAACATGTAGATAGATAGCATAGCATGTGCATTTTGCATCTTTGTGTCCGTTTGTTCTGTCGTTTTGGTCGTGTTCGTCTCCGAGTGGTTGGGCGCGTCTTCTCCTTCCAATTAGAATTGTCAGCCCTAGGCATAAAAAGCACAATATTTCTATTTCCCCACGAAGTTTGATCCTCGTGGAAGACGGTTGTTTTAGTACATTCCCATCTTAGCTCATGCCTCAATGGTCAAGTCTTTCTTGACAATTTCTCTTGGTTATTTCCCAAAGTGAACTTCGGTCCCTGACAATCACATTGTGGACATCTCTAACTTTTGAATGTGGATTCAATGTGCATTTATTTTGCACTCGGCTCCCCAAGAAGGGTCTTTATGAAGAAATATCTATTGAAGACATATACTTCTCCAACGATATTACAAGATTTTCTCAACAATCTGTGAAAGATTGCAAGCAGCTCTTTATTTGAGCAACTCATTTTCAAATCAGATTTTCTATCAAGATGACAAATGGCAGTCTCCTCAAGACAGTTTGTCCATCCCCAGTGATTATCGATTTGGTAAATGGAAAACCTTACTGATATTTCTCTTTATTTGAGAATTCACACATTTTTACAACAACTAGGATGCTCCACAGGAATGTATTCCCCCAGCGAGTTCATCACACAAGTTTATTTCCGTCAAGCGACATATTCCCAGAGAAGTTGAGGAAGTCTATCACATTAGTCTCTCTTTATATGAGAAGACATACTTTACAATTCAACCGGCTTACATCTCTTTTGAAGATCCCTGGTGAAGTTTTGCAACCTCCAGTACATTATGGCTTACAGTCGAAAATCTACAACAACATCTACAATCTACAACAACATATACAATCTACAACAACATCTACAATCTACCATGACTCTACAAACTACAAAATCTACAATCCCCTGTGAAGATGCTCTCACAAGTTTTCGTCATTTCGGGCAGAGACTGAGACCAGCTAATGGTTCCCATACCATGACGCTCGGGGAGGTTCTACATCCTTGCGAACATTTATTCAAAGACATCTCTTTTCATGGATAATCTCGGAAGTAGATTACCGGTAGACCTCGACAGTAGGTAGTTCTATTTTTATTTCCTGGAAAATCTCGGCAGAAGATTTCCAGAAGACTTCGTCAGAAGTATATCTCCAACAAACTTCAATATAGAATCTCGACAGCAGATTCCCTGAAGGTTTCGACAATATACTTTGGCAAAAAGTATTCTCAATTGAAGTTACAAGTCTCAGCAGTAGACTCCTACAGATGATATCCTGAATCAATTACATTCGACCTATCCAGTGGGTTCTTCAAGTGGTTTTCTCACCAAATTCTCCATGATTTGTCTATAGATACATTGTGATTGCCAATCTTTCCCCGTGAAGTTTCCTTTGTTGGGCCTGTTCTTCCCGCGTGTCATGTCTAGTTGTTCCCCTGTGATGTCTTATCTCCACATGACCCCTCTGTTTTGCATTTTCATATCATTGCATATCATATGCATTTGGTGGCGTCTTACGGCCAAAAATTCGTGCTATGTTTGTATTTAAGTCCCTCCTATCTCGTCAAGACGGAGATTTCAATCTCCATATCTCCGGATAGAAGTAACTTAAATAGGGGCATCTGTTGCACCCTAATTTTTGACCGAAGGATCCTACCTCTTTTTGCGTTTTTCTATTGTTATTTGACTTTGTTTTTAATATTTATGTTTTTTGCGACTAACCAATTTGTGCAGATGCAGTAACTCTGAGTAGACCAACATTCATCCTCAGGGTCAGTTGGGTTTGATTCGATCTAGATATGAGGTTTTTAAAGATCAAGATTCATGTCCGAGTGATTCGTTTCAAATCTTCTTAAGAGGGACTACGAGTTTTAGGATGTCAGGGGAGCACCTATTTTGAAACTTCTCGATAAGGGATTTAATTAAATTGGTCTTAAAACCACGGTCTTCGGTACCTCTAAGAAGTGGATTCCCGTTTCCTAAAAGAAGAAGAGCTCGCATTTGATCTAAAAACCCATAATTCAATTCGTGATTACAAATTCAAGATGGAACTGAGCTCAGGAACATAAACAAGTTATGATTACAAGCAAGATGAGATTACTTCATACTTAATCTGTTGGTGTTATGGGTCGCTTTAAAAGGAGATGTGTCTAAAACCATGACTTTGTATTTCAAGATATTATTTTGGGCAAGCATAAGGTTATCCGACGAGATCAGGTTGCAAGTTAGTTCTTTTTTTTTAAAACATCTTTGAGAATATTTGAGTTCGGGTAGAGAAGATTTATGCCATAAATGATTGCAAGAGTCAACTCACAAAGGTTCATATTACAAAATAGACCCAACCATATCAAAGAGATCCCATCTCTCAGGGCCCTTTCTTTCGAACCTGAAATAATTCACATTCAGTTTACATGATGCTGGATTGGCGTTTGGTGTGAAAAAAATTACTCTTTCTTTATGATTTGGTCCTAACGACCTCGCCCTCAGCTCAGTTCCTTGAACACTTGGTGATGATTTTGTTTTAGCGGCACCTTTTACGGGTGATGGTGGTTCATTTGATAATTCCATTATTTATCATCAACAATTCTTGCCCAGTAAAAGGACGTAATGAAAGTCACAGTAAAAAAAGAGAGGGAAGTTTATTCATGAAAACAAGATTTACATTCCTTTCATTTTTCACTTTACAGTAGAGCTTCTTGAGCTTCTCTTTCTCAAAGATCAATTACTACACTTTGTAATGTCAGGAAAGAGGACAATAACAACCTCCCTGGAACACGATAGAACTTGAGGAAGACGTTCTAGAATCTGCCGAGTTTGCGCCGGTTTATCGTCTTGCTTTAGAACGATCCTCTTCACATTTGACCATGCCTTACAGAAAGAAAGAAAAGACAATAATGTTAGCAGGGTTAGACGAGCATACAAAACCTCAAGAGCTTTCGAAAGTCAGAACATAAAAAAAATCCTTTCTATGATGACGATAAGAGACAAGTAGAGACTACGTGATCTCACGTATTCCATTTGAATGAAACCTTGGGAAGGACTTTCTCGAGATTTCTGATACGCCTTTCCAACTTCTTAAACTTCTGAAGCATAACACCGGCAGCCTCAGCTCTTGAACAACCTGCAAAACACATGACATTGGATTAAGAATTTTCACAACAGCAGAGCAATACCAACAACAGTATCAGCAGTATTACCCTCATCGACAGTCTGCTGTTCCACAATATCAACAGCCCCGGTCGCAGCCTCAAGCACAACCTCAGGCTCAAGGACTGTCTCAACCAATTTCACAGGTGCAGACTCCTGCAGCTCCACAATCTCATAATCATATGTAAATCCCTCCAATCAGCCCCTGCAGATTGGCAATCCATTTTGTTTAAGATATCAGAAAATAGCTATAGCATGTGAACATCATGAAGCCATATGGCCAAGGCAAGGGAAGACGGGGAGAAAGTCCCAACCTCGTGAATGGTATGTCAACTAGTGAAGCTCTGTACGTAAACCTTCCATAAGCATTGACCTGCAACAAACCAAAGTATTCAGAAAATCCATAGAACAGAGGCAGTAACAGACTTGGTTAGCTCACAGTTGCAACTACATCGCTATCATACTGGTAGAGAATCAAGAGTTGTTACTGCACTAACTCTCCTTAAGAGATACCTTTTCAATTACCAAGGTCATGTCTCGGCTGCATTAGTTCTTGGCGGGGTTGACATCGTTGGACCATATTTACATACTATCTATCCACATGGGTCAACTGACACCCTTCCATTTGCTACAATGGGATCTGGTTCACTAGCTGCAATGTCTGTATTTGAGGCTAAATACAAGGGAAGCTTGAGTAGGGATGAAGGAGTTAAGATAGTTTTTGAGGCGATGTGTGCTGGTATATTTAATGACTTGGGAAGTGGAAGTAATGTTGATGCTTGTGTGATATTCAAAGAGACTAAACAATACCGCAACTGTAAATACAACATCCTTCACGGGTCTCCTGACCTGGCCAAAACAATCGTTTGTCGTTAGTTTCCAACATGAGCTTAAATGAAATGAATTTTGAAAATAGATGTAATCAAACATGTCAGCAAATAATGGAAGATTTCAATGTAGCATCAGTGTTCATGACAGAAGATTCGAGACAGGGTGTTATTTCCAAAACAAAAATCAAACGCAATCCAACCAAGTTGGAAACTCTTTCAATGTCAACAATCCATGTTTGAACAAAATAAAAAAATAGGTTTGGACATGTTGGGATCAAAGTAGAAACATTTTCAAGACAAAGAAACACACCTCATTTCTTTCCAAAACAGCCACCAACGTGTTCACCTCAAGAAGGAAAGAGATTTATCACCATTAACATAATGTTTCGTTTTGAGCATATAAAAGAGAAGAAAAAACATCAGTTAAAGAGAAGAGAACACATCGTAAAAGGAACTCAGAGCAAAACCCCAAAATTCCACACAGAAATCCCAAATAAAAAACCCTAACATACAGAGCAAAACATCAAAGAAGGAAAAGAACTTATCTCTCAAACTTCCGCCGCATACCCCGTCGGAAAACCCCCATCGTTGACGACAACCTCACCACAACCGTCATTGAAACCCTCGCCGTTTCGCAATCACCAGCCATGAATCATCTCCTCCGCAAACCACCGTCGGCCCTCACTATCGGTAACCTCGTGAATCCATATTTCGTTTGAACCATTTGAGTTTTGTTCCTCTTATGTATACAGGTTACGAGTTAGAGGCGAAAGAGGAAGGAAATCGAAAACACCTTAGAGAATAAAGGACGGAAGCGGTGAAAGAAAGAAGAGAATCGGACGACGAGGAGAAAGGCGGTAGAAGACAAAGAAATGTAAGCCGAAGAAGAAGAACAGAAGCGATCGAGAGTGAAAGGAGAAACGTCCGACGAAAATCGCGAGAGGGGGGGAGAATTGGGATTTAGGGTTTTCGTTTTGCTTTTATGTTGTTGTAATACTATGTGTGTATGCTCATTATAATATAGTGCACCCTCATATCACAGACGCACACGCCACGATTGAATCGGATCACACGTTCCAAATTGCGCCCTCACGATAATACGCTGCACCTGCACGCACACAACCCTGCGATTCCCCTAATCTTTTCATTATCTCGCGATTAATAATCCATTAACCATTAATCTGCCACTTAACCTAATATTTTTTAACTTAATACCAATTTAATTAATCTAATTAGAATTAACCTTAAGTCAACTTTTAAATTAAACTAATAACTCTTTCTAAATTAACCGTTTAACTAGTCAACTTAATTAGATCTTTTTAATCATCCTTTTTATTTAAAATAAACTTAATAATCTTTTAAATAAATAATAACATATCTATTTGTTCATTTTCTTAAAATCCATTTCATATTTCAAAGTAACCTTTTTAAAAAACAAATAATAATAAAACCTTTTTATATATAATTGATTAACTTTTATCTTTTATAATATTAACTAATTAACCCTTTTGTAGTTAACTATATTCAAACCTTTTTTAATATAATCTTTTATTCAATCTAACCTAAAATCAATTTATCTAATTATTCTTTTATTAAAATAATATAATTTGCCCTTTTAATATAATTATTTCACTTAGTTGAGCTTATATTTAATAAAGTTTATTTAATAAAAATAATTTATAATAAAAGACTCTCTTTTTTTTAATCTAAAATAAAATTTATCTAATAACAAATAACAAATTTTTATAATCAATGCAATAATAACCTTGACTTTTAAATAAAACTAAAATCATTTCATTTAAGATAGATAATAAAATTAAGATCATTTAGTATATTAAGATCATTTAGTTTAAAACCTTGCATGTTAGAATCTATTTTAATCTCACTTAATCAACCCACTAAAATTAATTCAACATTTTTCTTAAAAATTAATCTCATCAAATAATTTATTTTTTCTCATAAGTAACTTTCCCTAAAAATCTCACTAAAAATAATCAAGTCACTTTTTTTCTTAAAATTAATTTGTCACCCCTTTTATCTAAAATTAATAATAAATTCAACCCTTTTTTTAAAATCAAATCTCGCCTAAAATAAATCAACTTCGCCTAAAATTAATCGAGCACGGTTACGCCACTCTCCATCCTCACACTCACATTCACTATCACACACTTCAGCGCTTCCATGCGTCCGTGTATGCCTTATTTATCCGCTTTTACCTTATTCGCAATTTACATTACCGCATTTATGTTCTCGCATCGCATTCCGTCCAAAGGGAAAACCTGCACATGATTCAACGTTTGTGTGTAGTGCACATCATTTGCATCATACTCCCACTTGATCCTTGATCCCATTCAAGTTGATCTTTCTAAGTTAGATCCTACCCCATATGAAGGACCTTTATCTTTACAACTTAGACAAACACAAACAAAACAAACAACAATACAATCACTCAAATACAATAGAGAAAAATGTTAATCATCTTAAGCGAGATAGTATCTCCATCCCACATCAATACAATCAATATGTAGGGACTTTGTCTTAAGAGAGATAGAGGCGTACTCGTCGATAAATATCCGAGTACTTGAGTCCTTCTCTTAAGATGATGCAAAGACTATTTTCCTACAATTTGTGGCAGTTAAATCTCCCTTAAAATGACAACTCATCTTTTCTCCTAAAATCAATCAATCAACTACCCTAAACCCGTAGGAACTTTGACCACAGTCAAAGAAATCCTCAAACCCTTTAGGGGAACTACAGATACTCTGATTCCATTCCCGTAAGGATATGTAGGCATAAGATGCGACATCTTATCGAGTATACTTAGAAATAAACCATTAGGTCTTTCAACCTTAAGCAGATAATCTTTAGCAATAAACAAACATAAAACAAGAGGTTCCTGTAGAGTACTACAGAAACTTAGGATGCTAGCACCTTCCCTAAGTTTAACCGGCCCCCGAACCTAAAACTCTCTAACCTTGCATTTGCATTGCATTGTGGGAATTTTGATATTTATCCCTTCCTTTGGACAAATCAAAGTTCGGTTGCAAAATGAATTAAAGATTCAAACTAATCAATAGTTTGGTATCCAAATTTCACCGCGACAGTCATCCACACACAATTTAATTTCACATAGTATACAATATATTTTACAATACAATCACAACTATATTATCATTATAAAAAACAATAACTGTCATGTATTTCATGTTTTCATACACCAAAATATACTTATACCAGCACACACACAAGTATTTGATAAATTATCCTCAAATAATTCCACAACCGGCAGCAAACAGTACAACCGTTTATTATTAGAACATATACACAATTGACTTCCCAAACATACTAGATATATAAATATTAGGAAAAAAATTATCTTATCTATACTATTTTATATCTCTATTCATTAGCTTTCCGACGCTTCGAACGGGGACCAAAACGGACTTGCGGATCAAAAGTAATGGTCGAGACAATTCTGGGTATGAAATCCAGCGAACTGACACGGTCGCCTGTGTCAGGGGACACGGCCCGTGACACTCCAAAGTCAAAATATCACGTTTTTTCACTCCAAAACAGGGGGACTGACACGACCACCCATGTCAGGTGACACGATCACCCGTGTCAGAGCCAAGAAAACCCCATTTTCACTATCAGAGGCCTTCCGGACCTCCGATTTTGATTCCGTAAAAAGTTCCAGTTTCAGAATTCAAAATAGTACCATTATATGACAATTATAAAAGCCTACAACACATATTTAAGGATATTACTATCATACATTATGTAATCATCAATTTTAAAACCATGGAAATTATGGATTTTTATCCTAAATATGATACTACCCATCATACATTATCATACAATCTTATAATCATATAAAGACTCACCCTTACCTTGGTTTCTTGATAAACTCTTGAGTTTCCTCCTTAGGTTTACTTCTCCTCTTTTCCCCTTTTTCCTTTTCTCTATGTTAGCTTCTTTTCTTCTTTTTCCCTTTTCTTCTTTTTACGCGACTTCAATGCCCGACCAACACCAGTTACCGGAGTAACTTGAAGAAACACATGATCTCCTTCCTAAAATTCAAGTTCCTTCCTCTTCTTGTCATGATAACTCTCCTGACGACTCTGAGAAATCTTCATCTTCTCCTGAATCATCTTAATCTTATAAGTAGTCTACTGGACTATCTCAGGTCCAACCGTAACACTCTTTCCCGACTCATACCAACACAATGGTGTCTTACACCTTTTACCATACAACGCTTCAAACACTGTCATTCCAATACTCGAACGAAAATTGTTGTTGTAAGTAAACTCAATTAAAGGCAAGTAGTTATCCCAAGCACCTTCTTTTTCCAACACACAAGCTCTCAAAAGATCCTTAAGTGACTGAATCGTCCTTTCCGTCTGACCATTTGTCTGCGGATGATAAGCAAAACTCAACCGCAACATCATACCCAAAGCACTTTACAAGCATTTCCAAAATCTCAAAGCAAACCTCAGATCTCTGTCTGGCACAATGCTAGACAGAATACCATGCAAACTGACAACCCTCTCAATGTACAACTTTGCTAACTTCTCCAATGGATAATCCATTCTCATTGGAATAAAATGAGAAGATTTCGTTAATCTATCCACTATGACCCAAATAGCCTCACAATTACTCGATTTTTTGAGTAAACCAGACACAAAATCCATCGATGTACTATCCTATTTCCACTTAAAAATAGATAACAGTTGCATCAAACCCGGTGATTTTTGATGTTTGATCTCCGACTTCTAACAAGTCAAACAAGAATGCACAAACTCTGGAATTTCTTTCTTCATACTAGGCCACCAAAATATTTATCTCAAATCCTGATACATCTTAGTAGCACCCGGATGAATGCTCAATCCACTACGATGCTCTTCCTCAAGAATACTCCTTTTCAGCTCAGTTATATCCGGAACACAAACTCTATCACGACATCTCATAATACCATTTTCATCAATTCGAAAATTACCACCTCGACCTTGATTGATCAAAGTCAATCAATCTACCAAACTAAAATCAGATTTCTGACCTTCCTGGATATCATCAAGAATACCACTAGTAAGCTTCAGCATACAAAGCTTAACTCCATGAAAGCCTCTTCACAAACCAAACTCATATCTTAAAATTTCTCAATCATCTCTAACTCTCCTATCATCATCATCGACATATGCAAAGATTTCCTACTCAATGCATTAACTACTACGTTTGCTTTACCCATATGATAATTCAAACCAAAATCATAATCTTTCAGAAGTTCCAGCCATCTCCTCTGCCTCGAATTCAAATCTTTCTGATCAAAGAGATATTTCAAGCTCTTATGATTACTAAACACTTCAAATCTCGATCCGAACAAATAATGTCTCCAAAGCTTCAATACAAACACAATAATAGCCAACTCTAAATCATGCATCGGATAATTCCTCTCATGCACTTTATGTTGCCTTGGAGCATAAGCTACAACTTGCTAATGTTGTATCAACACATCTTCAAATCCCATCAACGAAGCATCATAATATACAACAAATGGTTCTGCCAGATTAGGAAAAATTAAAATAGGAGTTGTCGTCAACCTTCTCTTAAGCTCTTGAAAACATTCTTCATACTTTGCATCCCAAAAAAAGCTTGACCCTTCCTAGTCAACTGCGCCAACGGCAAGGCTAACTTGGCAAATTCATCAATGAATTTCTGATAATAACCTGCCAAACCAAGAAAACTTCTAATCTCAAAAACTGATTTTGGAGCTTCCCACTGCGATACAGCTTCAACCTTTGACAGATCAACTGTAATACCTATACTCGAAATCACATGGCGAAGGAAAATCACTTCCTTCAACCAAAATTCACACTTAGGAAGTTTAGTATATAACTGCTTCTCTTTCAACATTGATAACACAATTTTCAAATGCTCAGCATGATCCTCTTCACTCTTGTCGCTACTCGAAAAATGCATCATGCAACGACGGGGAGGCGAAAAAGATAGACAGAAGAGTCGCCACCGAACTTTATTTATCCCATGAGGGGAAAGGAAAATATCGAGAAAACCTTAAGAAAGAAATGGATAAGATGGTCTCGCGACCAAAGAACGGGTTCAGAAGTAGGTTATGCGAAGGGAAGGTATTAGCACCCCTCGCATCCATCGTACTCGATGGGAACCGTTTGTTTGTCGACGTGTGAATTTATTTGCTTAAATATTATGCTATAAAAGAGTGTTCCTAGGGGTAAAAAGAAGAGTTAGAAATAGGGGAAAGAGAGGTAACGGGGAAGAAGAGAGAAAGAACAGACTCGGTAGGACTTCGCGGTCCTAGGCCTACGTACTCTCAACAGATATGAGAAAGTCATAGTTCACGTAGTTCGGGGAACTACAGATATAGGGGAAATGTGCTCGGCAAGGATTTTGGCCCTTGTGCCTACGTATCTTTACCCAAAAGAAGTAAAGAATCAGAGCAGCCGTAGTTCGGCCTACGGTTTACTGGGAAGTTATGGTAGACGATGCTATCGTATGTATTCTAGCAGTTTAGGTGTTTTGCTGCTTGCATGTGAGGAGTCTTAAGCGTTACCTGTTTGTGGTAGAACGGATGTAGCATGCCTTTCTGGGAAAGGGTGGAAAAGGGAAAAGGATGCTCGCTAGGATTGTCACAATCATATGCCTATGTATTCTCAACATGCAAGAGAAATCAGAGCAACGTAGTTCGTGCTACTACGGGTAACTGGTGTTTTTGTGGATAATGTTATCGTGCGCATTCTAGCAGTTTAGGTGTTTTGCTGCTCGCATGTGAGGAGACTTAAGTGTTACCTGTTTACGGTAGAACGGACGTAACATATCCTTTTTGAAAGACTGGTTTTCGCCATGCGAGGCAAGATGTCATGTTTGATTTGTGAGATTGTTTTTAGGGGCGAGATAGGTCCTCGAACAGTAACCCCTTGCGGGTAGTACCCAATTCTTTATCTCAAAATTTTTGCTATGAAATGGTGTGGCGAACGTAGCGTCTTCATATTGAAAGACGAGAATCAAGACCACACACACTACAATGAGTATCCTGACACTCGAAGAGAAAGAAGTCTACATTCAATCCTCTCTCTTTAATTAAATATAAAGAGGACTTCATTTTCTTATTAAAGTGTTTTTGGTTTTGAACGTTAAGTGCTTTTGTGACTGTAAACTCTACGGTAAATGTCAATCACTCGGGATAGGAGAAGGCCTACGCCTAACCATTCCACGACCATTCAAGTTTTTGTGTGAAAAGAGTTTGTAAATGCACTCGGTACGGGACCGAGGTTTTAGGAGAGAGGGTGTGGAAATGCATTCGGTGCAGGACCAAGGTTTTAGGAGAGAGGGTGTGAAGAATACAAGCGTCTTAGTATTGAAAGACGAGTATCGAGACCACACACACTACAGTGAGTATCCCAACACTTGGAGAGGAAGAAGTCTACACTTAATCCTCTCTTTTTAATTCAGTATAAAGAGAAACTCGATTCCTTATTAAAAGTGTTTTTGAAAATGCACTCGGTATGGGACCGAGGTTTTTGGAGAAAAAGGTTTAAAAATGCACTCGGTGCGGGACCGAGGTTTTATGAACAAAAGAGAGTGGCGAATACGGACGTCTTCGTATTGAAAGACGAGTATCAAGACCACACACACTACAGTGAGTATCCCGACACTCAGAGAGGAAGAAGTCTACACTCAATCCTCTCTTTTTAATTCAATACAAAGAAAATTTTATTTCTTAATAGAAGAGATTTTGAAAATGCACTCGGTACGGGGCTGAGGTTTGAAAATGTATTCGGTACGAGGCCGAGGTTTGAAAGTGTACTCGGTACGGGGTCGAGGTTTGAAAATGTACTCGATACGGGGCCGAGGTTTGAAAATGTACTCAGTATGGGGCCGAGGTTTAAAAATATACTCGGTACGGGGCCGAGGTTTGAAAATGTACTCGGTACGGGGCCGAGGTTTTTAGGAGAAAATGTTTGAAAATGGACTCGGTACAGGGCCGAGGTTTTATGAGCAAAAGGGAGTGGAAACGTCTTCGCATTGAAGGACGAATATCGAAACCACCCACACTACAGTGAGCATCTCGACACTCGGGGAGGAAGAAGTCTACACTTAATCCTCTCTTTTTAATTCAATACGAAGAGAATTTTATTTTCGAGATGGTTTGACAATACTTTTGAATTGAACTGGGACACAATGTGATGCTAAAACCATCTTAGCTGGACTTATAAGAGAAGCCGAACTATAAGAGGTCGCATATTGATTTCCGTGCTAAGGACAAGATAGAGAAACGATATTGAGGATCGTTCTCCAATTTATTCATGTCGCACGGACCAAAACAGAATGGGATCTCGTCTTATGGATACAAGACTTCATCAATCACCACAAGTCAAAATAAAATCGGAAAGATGAAAAGAAGTGAGGAGAGAAAGAGGTGGTCTCAGATCCAACGTTATTTATCAATAGTTTGACCAATAAAAATTTACGGAGGTCTCGTCATCGACCAAAATAAATGGAAGTGAAATAAAGTCGAAAATGAGAAAGGAAGAGAAAAAGTCGGTCTCGGATCCTTCATTTCTCATCAATAATTTGACATAGAATCGAAAGAAATCTCTTCATTGACCAAAACGAATAAAAATGGGATAAAAAGCCCAATAACAAATGAAAATATTCTAAAAGAAAAATTAATAAAACTTCTAAAAAAATATCTAATAAAATATAACCTAGAAAATAATATTTAAACTCTAAAAGAAATAAAATATATATACATATAAAAAATGTTAGAAATATACTATATTAATATATTAACAATATAATACAAAACTAAAAATAATATATTAACAGCCTTAAACTATATTTAGAAAATAGCTAAATTAAAAATAAGTTTTACATAAAAAAAATAATAAATGAAATAAATAGAGGGGGGTTTAGATGGATTCGGGGTGTAGTTCAAAAGCCAAAACAAATGGGTTGTGGAAACCCAAGTGTGGAAAATAATGGAATCATGTGGGCCAAAAGAAGGCCCATCATCCATTGACAACGGGAGTTGCACAACCCAAAGGAGACGGGTGAATCAGATAAAACTTGGGCTGAAAGACCCATCCAACCGTTGAAATCACTTTGGCAAATGATAACTAGATGTGAGAGTGGTCCGTTTAGAAACAACTAACATAAAACAAACCCTCATTATGTTGGCATGAACATTCTAAACCCTAGATGAAAATCAATCCAAAATCAAGAAAAAGAAATCGTGAAGGACAAAAACAAAACGAAAGCCCTTAGCCTTCAAACTATGATTTCGAACTCGCCTTTACTGTTCACTCGTTATCATTCACGGCTTGGCTTCGAAGGTTTGCATTTCGCTCTTCTCTTCATCTGAATCACGATTCTGTTACGATTTGGGTTTTGTAGATTTTTGGGTTATGGCGGAAGCTTGAGGGTGAGGGATTTCGTGAGGTTTGCGGTGGATTTGTTGCTCAGGTTGTGAGGTGGTTTAGGCAAAGATTTGGGGATTCAGAGGTTAAATGACGGTGGTTGTTGGTGTTTGAATATGAGGGGTGAGCTTGGAAGAAGAAGTTCGGTTGAACGAGTTTGGGAGAGAGATTTTAGTGACGGTGAGTGTTGGAGGGACCAGAAATTTCGTCTGGGGTTTGAGGAAAGATGATGGTTCGAAGGTGGATGTGGGTAGGTTGGAGAGAGGAACGAACCGACGTGGCTGCAAGGCGTTCCATCACGGTTGTTGTGGTTTGTGGTTCGTTACAGAAGCTTGTGTGGAGAAGTGAAGAACACAGTGATGATGATGTTCCGAAATTGGAAAATGATGAAGGAGAAACAGTACGAAAGGGAGGGAGGTTGAAGATGAGTAACGAGGTGAATGGTGGTTGTGTTGAGAAGATGAAAGGTTTGCTGTTTTTAGGGTTGAAGGAAGAAGGTGTTGAGGTTGAAGAAGTTTGTAGGATGTTGGAATGTTGATGATTGTTTTGGTGTTGTTGTTTTCATATGGGATTTGTGTGGTGTTATGAATTGGTTTGAAGCAAGCTTTCAAAATGTTGGTTGTCTAGCGTGGCCCTGGGTTGATTTGGTTTTTGTGAAGAGTTTATTAATGGTGGTTCTGTGAAAGGGGAAGAAGAAAAGGTAACAGGGTGTTGTAGTTTGAAGCAGGTTTGATGGAGAATACGTGAGATATTGGTGAAGGAAGGAGGAAATTTGAAGGTGGGAGAAGAGTCGGTTTTTGGGATGGTGGTTTGAATGAGGAGCTTAGCTGTTATCATTTTTTCTTTATGTTGAAGTAGAAACGGGTTTTAAGAAGAATGAGAAGGGGTCTTTTGGATTTGTCAATTGGAAGAAAGAAGAGGTTGCGTGGGTTCGCCAAGATTAAAGGGCAGAAGGAGGTCTGAGTTATCCTTTTTTGAGGTCCAGCCCCTCTCTATGAAAAGCCTCTCTTATTGTTGTCTTCCTCTCTTCCTTCTGGTACGATTTGTGGATGAAACGTCATTTTCTTTGCAGCTGGCTATGTACGAGTTTGTCGGTTTTGTTCTCAATTTGCTAGCTGGGCGTTTTGTAGGATCGTACCGTATGTGCTACCAAGTGGTATTGTCGGTTTGTGCTGGTTGTGTCTGGGTTGTACGTTTGTGGTGTGGTCCCCTTTTTTTATGCAAGATGTATTGTGATTTACAGGTTTTCTATGGTGGCAGTTTTGGGTAGTGGTTTTTGCAGGTTGTACGGTTTGCAGGTTATTGCTGGGAGAATACTGTAAAACATTGTGTGCCTCATTTTCACAGACTGCACATATTCTTTTTGGGATAAGGGTGCATAATGCCTCTGTTAGGCTGTTAGGCTGAGAATTGTACATTTAATTTCTCTCTTTTTTTTGTAATTGAATAAAGTGATATGGGCTCAAAAAATGGTGATGGGCCTATATTGTTTAATGGATTTTTTCTTTTGTGGGCAATTTTTGTGAAGAAAGAGTAATGGGCTTGAAGTTTACAATGTTTTTTTTTGAAGTTATTGAATAAAATGGACTCAATGGATGTTGATAAAAAGGAATGTTGAGTGGGAACAAATCATATGAAATGGATTAAATAAAATAAATATGGTTACTTTGAATAAATAAATAAAAAAGATAATATAAATTTAGAAATGAATGATAAATGGATTGAATAAAAATGATGAAAATAGGAATGGATATTTGAAATGGTTAAAGGAGAAAGGATTAGAAAAAATATGGGCTTATCTAATTGAACGCGTGAAAATGGATAAGGGTATGAAAAATGGATTTAAAGGTGGTTTATGGATACGAAATATGGATTGAAATGGGTGAATGGGAAGTGGAAATGAACATCAATAATTGGATCAAATATTATGGATAATGGATGTGAAATGGACTACCCATGAATCAATCTCAAGCCTGATGAATGTCACCATGAATCCTGATTACCTTGACACAAACCCTAATTGAATCCTCAACCACACACTCACTGAATCAATGCGCCCTGGCCCTGATTATTGCAACTGAACCCTTGCCTGACCAAGATTAGGCTAGAACCATTTGAACCAAAAACAACATCACGCGCACGCACCTGTCCTAACAAACTTAAAATGAAACTCAATTCATCTTTGCAAAGCTGAGCTCAAAAGGAAGCAACGACGACACCCCCCTTTTTGGAGTTTCGAATGATGGTTAATTGACAGAAATACAGATGAAAGTATAAACAGGTACGACAAATTTGGGGTATGACAACTCTTCGAATAGATAAAAATATCATCAATAAACACAACCATAAACTTGTCCAAATACGGATGGAAAATCCTATTCATGTACTCCATAAATACACCCAGTGCATTAGTCACACCAAACGGCATCACAAAATACTCATAATGACCATACCTGGTTCTAAAAGTAATCTTCTGAATATTTTCAGCCTTCACACGAATTTGATGACACCCAGACCTCAAATCTATCTTACTGAACACACTTGCACCAACCAAATGGTCCATCAGATAATCAATCTTCGGAAGTGGATACTTATTCTTAATAATCACATTGTTCAATTGTCTATAGTCCACACAAGTCTCATAGAACCTTCTTTCCTTTTAACCAAAAAAACTTGTGCACCCCACGGTGACACACTCGAACGAATGAATCTCTTCTCAAGCAGATCTTCGAGTTGAATCTTTAACTCTTTCAATTTCGATGCGGACATACGATATGGAGCCATCGATATCGGACTAGTTCCAGGAACTAATTCAATCGCAAACTCCACTTCATGTTTCGGTGGTGTCGCTACTCGAAAAAATGCATCGCGCAACGATGGGGAGGCGAAAATAATAGACAGAAGAGTCGCCACCGAACTTTATTTATCCCATGAGGGGAAAGGAAAATATCGAGAAAACCTTAAGAAAGAAATGGATAAGATGGTCTCGCGACCAAGAACGGGTTCGGAAGCCGGTTATGCGAGGGGAAGGTATTAGCACCCCTCGCATCCATCGTACTCGATGGGAACCTTTTGTTTGTCGACGTGTGAATTTATTTGCTTAAACATTATGCTATAAGAAGTGTTCTACGGGGTAAAAGAAAGGTTAGAAACAAGAAAGTTAGGAGGAAAGAGAGAACAGGGAAAAAGAGAAAGAACAGACTCGGTAGGACTTCGCAGTCCTATGCCTACGTATTCTCAATAAATGTGAGAAAGTCAGAGTCGACGTAGTTCGGGGGACTACAAATATGGGGGGAAAGTGCTCGCCAAGACATCGTCGTCTTGTGCCTACGTATTCTCATCTGGTATGAGAAATCAGAGCAGCCGTAGTTCGGCCAACTACGGGTGAAAGGTGAAAAAGGGAGCTCGCCAAGACATCGCCGTCTTGTGCCTACGTATTCTCATCTGACATGAGAAATCAGAGCAACGTAATTCGTGCTAACAGTGTGTTGATGTCTTTACGGATGATGCTATCGTGCGCATTCTAGCAGTTAGGTGTTTTGCTGCTCGCTCGTTGGAGACTTAGGCATTACCTGTTTGCGGTAGAACGGGCGTAACATATCCTGTTTGAAAGATTGGATTTCGCCATGCGAGGCAAGGTATCATGTTTGATTGGTTGAGATTGCTTTTGGGGCGAGATAGGTCCTCGGATAGTAACCCCTACGGGTAGTACCCAATTCTTTATCTCAAAGTTTTTGTTATGAAAGGTGTGGCGAACAAGGCGTCTTTGTATTGAAAGACGAGCGTCGAAACCACCCTCACTACAGTGGGCATCCCAACGCTCGGAGAAGAAGAGGTCTACACCCAATCCTCTCTCTTTAATTCAATGCAAAGAGAACTTCGTTCTCTTATTAAAGATGTTTTTGGTTTTGAATGGTAAGTGCTTTTGTGACAGAGAACCCTACGGTAAATATCAAGCACTCGGGATAGGAGAAGGCCTACGCCTAACCACTCCACGACCATTCAAGTTTTGTATATGAAAAGGAATTGAAAATGCACTCGGTACAGGACCGAGGTTTTAGGTGAGAAAGAAATGTGAGAGAAATTGTGAGAAGGTGTGGAAAGAGATAGGTGGATAAAGTCGCGTCTTCGTATTGAAAGACGAGTATCGAGACCACCCTCACTACTGTGGGCATCCCAACACTCGAAGAAGAAGAGGTCTACACCCAATCCTCTCTTTTTAGTTCAATACAAAGAATTATTTGTTTATTGAAGAGATTTGATAACCTACCAAAGAGATGAGATAGATGTATACAGAATACGGATAAATAAACAGTCCACCAATTAGGATTTTATGGTTTGATATTTATTAAGTGTTTTGTACAAGTTAGTTTGAATATATACAAGATAATAATATACAGAATATATAATATGTACAAGAATGTAAATGACTGGAAAATAAAGCAGTTAATATTTGACAGAAATTAAAGCAGTTGCACATTGGTTAGTGTATCGAATCGGGGCACAAAAGAATGCGATCTCGTCTTAACCACAAACAAAATGTCGATTAATCGAAGGTAGCCTATTGCGATTCCAAAGTAAGAAAGATGACCCAAATGGTCATCCCCATAGATTTGAAATCAGGAAGGTTATCGACTTCGAAAATCTGACGCTTGCGGATAAAAAGACTTCATCGATCCAAATAGTCAAAATAAAAATTGAAATAAGAAATAAGAAAGAAAAGAGGTGGTCTCAGATCCTTTGTTTCACGTCAATAATTTGACGGCTAAACGGTGGTGATCTCGTCATCGACCCAAAACAAGGAAAATGGGACAAAAACATCCAATAATAAATGAGTAATGGATTCAACCTCTAAAAAAAATAAAATGAATATAAAGTAAAACTCTAAAAGGAATTTGAATACAAATCTAAATATAAAGTAAACAATATATATTTACAAATATACTAATAATAACATATTCCAAAATAAGATATAATACAAAATGAAATAAAATAAATAAGAAAAGAGAGGGTGGTGATACGGATTAAGGGATCTGGAAAATGGAAGGCAAATGGGCTTCTAGGCCCAAAACACACGAAGCCAAGAGGATCAGCCTCAGGTCTGATACCACCGAAACAAACCTGAACGCCAGCAGAGTCCGACCCTCATTGTATCGATACCATCAAATCCAGAAAAGCTCAACCAAAACGCACATCTCTAACTCGATCCTTCCCCTTTCGTGATTTCTAGTATGAGCAGTTTATCCAAGTTTACACCATTTGATTCAAAGTCTATTGTTTTATCTTCGATCCTCTTCACCTTGTTTCCATTCTCGGTCTCTGTTCTTTAGTTTTTGAAGGAAGGTGATTTAGCAATTTGAAGAAGAGTTTGCGGTTTATGGGTTGTTGTTGTGAAGAAAATTAGTGAAGCAATGTTTTGAAGAGGGATGAATATCGCCTGGTCATGGAACGAGCAAAGTGTTGCGTATGGTGTGGTTCGAATAGGATCGCACACCATGTGTTTGTGAAAATGACCTCTTGTCGCTTTTGGGAACTGCTTGATCACAGGTTCTAATATTTATGGTTTCAGCTTGCGGTGGATGGTCAGCAGCTAGTGAGCGCATCAGTTGTTTGGTTGGGTGATACAATAGCAGAAATATCCTCTAGGAGAACCAGTTGTCGAGATCACTTTTGGAGTTTGAGTTGGTGCGAGACGCGGTGTGAGGAGATGAATTTCTGGAAGGTGATTGAAGGATGTTGATGAAGTTTTGAGGAGGAATGGTGATTGAATTTTGTTTTGGAAATGTTTCAGATGCAGAACATTGGACAGTGTCGTGATGAGTGAGTCGTTGGGATAATTTGTCGGAAGAATTTGTTGTGCGGCTGTTGAGGTGAGGTTAAAAAAAGGCTTGAGTTGGTTGAAGAAGATGGAATTCTTCTGGGTTTTCACGGTGGTTTCGAGTGGTGGAAGTGGTGGCTGCGGTTTTATTGTGGAGATGCGTTGAAGGTTTTGACGAGAGTTGAGAAATTGGATGAGGTTTTAGGCATTTCAGTGCCAGCTTTTTCTTTTGCTTTTCGAAACTCTTCTCTCAGTATCTCATTTTTGGTTTTTTGATGGTTATGGAATTGAGTGATTGTTGAAGGTTTGTGTTACCGTATCAATGATTCAAGGTGGTTGCGAGGTTATTTTGGCAAGGCGGCGTGTGATTAAGGCACAAAGATGAGGTTCTGTAGTTTGATGGGAGTTTATTGGAAACAGAAGAAGATGATGTATGAAGTTTTGAATGAAATGAGTTGAAGGTTGAATTTATTTTTCAGAGGTTGAAGATGGATGAAAGTGGTGAATGAGGGAAGGATTCAAAGCTGTTGTATATTTGTTCTAGGTGCAGAAGTTTTGGTTGGTAGTGATTTATAACAGGTTTTGAGAAAAAGGTTTTGGAGTGGTTAGTTAATGGTGAATGAAATTTTGTTGGAGGTTTTTAAGAAGTGTTGAAGGAGAGAGGATTTGTGATGAGGATTCCAAAATGAAGAATGGAATCTTGGTTTTGATGCTTCAGGTCCGAGGAAAATGGTGGAGGAGTCAGTCTTGAAAGAAGGATTTTTTGTTGTGAGAAAAGCCCTCCTTCTTGCTCATTCTGCGATTTCCTTTTTTTTTGTACAGGTTATGCAGGCTGTAGGTATGTTTGTTGGTCTGGCATGGAGGAGTAGTAGCAGGGTAGTGTGTGCAGAGTATTGTAGCAGGCTAGTGTGTGCAGAGCTGCCTGTACTACCTTCTCATTTATGTGTTTCTTTTGTTGCATTACAGGTTGTCTGTCTGGTGTGGGAGGAGTTAAAGCAGAATTCGTCTGGTTTGCTTTGTGTACAGGTTTCACAGGTGATAGCAGAATGGTTTGTTGGTCTTGGAATTTCCGGTGGCGTACTGCACCTAATCAACGCCCAGTTCACGCCTTCGAAGAAAGGATGTTGTTTGAGCTCGGTGGCGCCTCTCTTCATTCCAAGACAGTTCTGTGGCTCCTTCACAAGCAAACCTCAGATTAGATCCCGGCTGGCATAACTCGTAGCTGGTGACTCGGGAAACTTGAGCTGCTGCCCTACTACATTGAACAGTGTAGCTCGGTTTCCGGATCCTTTGAAAGGGGTTTTACCATACAATAACTCGTGCAAGAAAATGCCGAATGTCCACCAATCAACTGCACTTCCATGACCTTCTCCTTTGATTATTTCAGGGGCGAGATATTCATGTGTGCCAACAAAGGACATCGACCGGGCTGATGTAGGCTCGGCAAGAAGTTCTGGAAGTGCGCTAGTTGTCAGGCCAGGATCCGCTTTAGGCTTTCGTGGTTTTTTATTTTTCTGAGAAAAAAGCTTTGGCATAAAACAGACAGGCTGGATGCATACAGATGTAGGCTCAATACAAGCAGGCTGGACACAAAATGCACCACCAGCTGCCCATTTTGAAGCATCGCTGTCGTGAGTTCTGATAAGGGTAGGTGAAACAACACACCTAAGAGAAAGATCGAAGTCTGAGAGCATTATGTGGCCGTCTTCTCGAACAAGTACATTTTCAGGTTTAAGGTCTCGATAAACAACTCCGAGCATGTGAAGATATTCAATTGCTAACAGGACCTCTGCGGCATAAAAGCGTGCAGCATACTCTAAGAAATGTTTCCCTGGTTGTCGTTGCCTTTATTTTTTACTTATTCTTCTTGTTTCTTTTTCATGTGTGACCTGTAAATCCGGAGCGGGAATTATGAGCAACTTGGAGGATGCATCCTTGTGTGTGAGTCGGGTGCGGAATACGTCGACTGCATAGCAATCGTCACAGGTACATTATTGGTGCCTTTGTTCACATGACGACCTGAATGAAATGGTTCTGTTGTAGATTTAAGTTTTAATTTTGCAACATTTTCACACCAGAATATTTCCTATTGTATCAAACGTTGTGAGCTTTTACTATCCTGTCAAGTTGGCTGACGAATTTAACCGCGTGTTCACATGGCTTGCGGTTTCGTGAGTCATTCATGGTTTTGCATCTCATTTTGCATGATGAATTGCATAGTGTACGGGATGCCGCGGCGGTCTTTGTATTACCCTGTTTTGTGTAACTTGCAGGTCTCATTATTCTTGCAGTACAAAATCATATCGCCTAGCATGGCCTTTGTAGAAAAAGAAATGGGCTTTGTTGAATTTGGATGGCAATGTTTCTCAAATCATCGATTGCCATAACGTTGTACTACCGAATTTCAAGCTTGACAATATTCAAAGAAAACACATCCCAGCCAAGAGAATTATCCGCAACATTGAAGGATCCATCGTCAATAAAGCTTGCGCTTCTTCGGTGAGACGTAAATGGAGAGAGAGTCATCTTGAGAAACATCAATGTTGTATTAAGCCATACTATAGAACCTTCTTTTTTGTAACTGTTGTTGGATTCTAGGCTAATACAAACTTTCAACATAATTCTGTGACATCAAATATTGTTTATGGAATTCATTACATGTTGTTAACGTGCAATAACAAAGGTGTATGTCACTTTAATATTTTTTTAACCAAAATTTGCTAGCTTCATTATTCTCCAATTATGAAAACTTGCATACACCTTGACCCACCTTATAACATAACAATAAGTAATAGCAAGAATGCACATTTTGAATCCATGAATTTATTCGTCATTAAACTCTCCTTAAAAAATAAACCGATATTGCCTCGCCTCTCCTTGTTATTTGGAACAAACTTTTTCCACGGCCAAACCTTCTCACCTTAAGAAATATTATTCTTCATGCTTGGAGTTTGACACCAAATTCACAATGCCTAAAGCACACAACCCATATATTAAATATCTTCGCAATGCTGCATGGTTCATTATGGTACACCCTCACTCTTGGAATTAATTCCCAAAGACATCCACAATCTTGAATCTTTACCTAAGGATGAATAAAGGCGTGATTCCATGTTTAAACGATCATAACCACTTTCACCAAGGCTTTGGACCTTATTTGATCAAATGTGAACTCAACATAAAACAAAATCGTGCGTTTGCAAACTCCTTGGGAAAGTCATGACCACATGTGGTCATACTTTGATGAATGGATCCACAAACGAATAAATCTTGAGCGCAACCACTTGAGCCATGATTAACCACCGTCCTCCTTATGGAATCTTTTGAACAACTATCTTGAATCCATTCCAAACCATCTTGAGCTGGAACAAACCTAATCTCAAACATACCTCACTTAATCCACGCACACCCGGTCCCAATCATGAAACTAAATCTTGCCTGCCCATATTGAGAACATCACTACACACACAACCTTAACATGAATCCTCAAACGCACCCTAATGTAAATGTAGTTCGACCTTGCAATCTTCTGAGTTTAGTCAGCAAGCCAAACAACATATTTTTGGATTTTGGAATAATGCCAATAGACGGACGCACAAATGAAGTCTATACTGGTAAGACAAATTTGGGGTATGCTTATGCAATGTGATATGCTAATGTAATGAAATGAAACATAAACCAGATGGAGAAAAGGTAGGGCAAATTTTGGGATACAACAGCTGCCCCTATTCAAGCGACTTAGACCTGAATGGATGAAAAGCGAACAGCTTTCAGACGATCATGGTAAAAGGCGGTTGAATACCAAAGAGACCTAAAATTTGCCAACCGTAAAAGGAACTTCTGACATCGCCGTCAGGTACCCATATTAAGTAGAACATCTGACTTCGCCGTCAGCTCCTCAAAATAATCTTCTGACCTCGCCGTCAAAATTTTTTTCAAAATCGTCTTCTGACTTCGCCGTCAATCCTCAGAATAATCTGACCTCGCCGTCAATTTTTCCGTTAAATATGAACAGCCATTAAATTCAAAGATATAATTACTTTTGACATCGCCGTCAACACAAGCATCTCAACATCGCCGTTGAAGAATCAAATCACTTGACATCGCCGTCAAAACAAACTTCTCAACATCGCCGTTGAAGAATCAAATCACTTGACATCGTCGCCAAGAACAGATATCCAACATCGCCGCTGAAAGACAAAATTACCTGACATCGCCGCCAGCTAACTATAACTCTGAGAAACACCTGACATCGCCGTCAAGTACCTGTGGGGATACAGAACTCTGGCATCGCCGCCAGACAACCATGGTGCTAATAAACCTCTGACATCGCCGCCAGACAAACATAAATCTGATAAGCACCTGACATCGCCGTCAACTCTCAACATCGTCCAATGATGGACGGAGAAACATTATATCCAAAATTCACATCGTCTAATGGTAGACAGGAAGAACAATATCCAAAATACTCACATCGTCCAATGATGGACAGAGAGGAAAACCATAACCAAATCTCGCATCGTCTAACGATAGACGAGAGGAACATCAAAACCCAAATCTTGCATCGTCTGCAAATCTCGCATCGTCTAATGATAGACGAGAGGAACATCAAATCCAAATCTTGCATCGTCTGCAAATCTTGCATCGTCTAATGATAGACGAGAGGAACATCAAATCCAAATCTTGCATCGTCTGCAAATCTCGCATCGTCTAATGATAGACGAGAGGAACATCGAATCTAAATCTTGCATCGTCTGCAAATCTCGCATCGTCTAATGATAGACGAGAGGAAAATCTGCTAGGGATGTCATCATCAAAGGGTTGATGGACAAAGTACGACCGACGTATGATCTGGAAGCCAAAAGTAAGCAAGCAAATGAGCTGTCTGAACAAAGCTGTTGATATACCACTGTCTTGATTGAAGAGTGATTCAGGTTGCCACAGAAGGCTAACAAAAACTGGCTTATGCTTTGCATGCATATGTTTGAATATGTTTAATGACGTAATGCTCTATACAAAATGGAAATGTTACGCATTTGAGGATGAGATGCAAAGATGATGCAAATATGATAACTATATGCGAAAATGCAAATGCAGGCTCGGGCTGCTGGGGAAAGCTGGATCTGAAAGAATCACTCCAGCAAAATAAATGCTGAAGAGGTGAAGCCAACTCTGCTGGGAATGACCGGATGTGCCAAGTACGATCGGACTCTCCTGGGGATGGCTTACACATGCCAATGATGATTGGGCTTTTGCTGGGGAAGACAGGTGAAGGGTTACGACTTCCCGACATTCATCTTGAACCTGAAGATTGACTGCACCTGCTTGAATAGCTCTGAGTAGCTCTAAAGATATAGGGAGGAACAATTCCTTTACTTCTGATTTTGCCCCAGCCTGTGGGATCTCTGTGGGGATGTTCCTTGAAAGGAAAACTGAAAGCTCTGTACCATGTTGGTACGATATGAACTGCCCCAGCACTATGAACCTTAGAGAGGTACTTCCGATTAGCTACCTTCTGGGTAAGGATAATATCTATGCTCTTGGGGTGACCTGCCCCAACCTAGAAGTGATTTGCCCCTGATTGGACGATTTGTAGAGATGTGCCCCTGGCTGACTTCGAGAGATTTATCGAATCTCGACCTGATTGCCCCAGATTAACTGATCTTCGGATGGCTGACTCCTTTGATGATCATTTTATATGCCTTGTCCCTGCTCAACGGAGTACTCAAGTGTTCTGCATCTTACCGATCAAACTTTCCACTGTAGAAACTTTCCTGCTGACAAGTGCTTACTCACAAGTAAAACAAATTGTTTTGCAAATGATAATATCAATGCAATGCATATGACAGTTTTGAAATCCAAGTCTGTTCACTAGAAAAAAGTTGTGATATATAGTGAATGAATCGCTTATCGGAATGTCAATATCAATACCCATAGGTTAAGAAAAATCCTTTTTAGGAGTCAGTTTCGACGCGATCTTTACCGAAGTATGCTTTCGAAACAAACGTGCTTCAATTAGGACTTTCAAAGGTTGTAACATGGTCAGGTTCACGGTTTGAAAGAAAGGATATAAGGCTCAAAGTTCTGTTTAACCCACCCACTCTCCTTGATATTCTCCAATCCTATGTTCAGCTAATTCGACACAAGCACTCACCTCCCAATGGCTGAATGATAGAAGTGATGGTTCAGGAAACCACAAGTCTTCGGAGTGACAGTCACTCGCTTTTTTTTGGTGTCTGGAATCACACAACTTGTTCTTCGTCATTTTTTCAATTTCCCTAATTTTGCCTGGACTGACTCGTTCGAGTATATCTTCTGATTTCGAAGTCCAGCGGGATGCCCTAGTTTTTGCATAAGCCACTTGTTTTCAAGTTGTCGACTTAGCGGGCTTCTTATTTTTTTTTTCTCTTTTCTTTTCTTTTCGGAACAAATCGTGTGACACCGGCTTGTCTGACCTGTTAAAAGGGATTGTGACTGTCTCACTCCTTGGTCAGTAATGGATAACCACTGTGGTTTTTTAGGTATAACCTATACAGGTGTGATTGATCCTTGAACGGGGAACACTCCTTCTGCAATCTGGATGCTCGGTCAAATTAACTGACATCTACCCTGCCCTAGGTTAAGATTGAGGGTTTTTCGTTTTCAGAAAGAAACTCCTACTACTAGGCTCAAAGGGGTTGACAAGGGATTAACATCCTTATATCTCCGGTGTTTAGGAATTTGAAACAATGCCTGTACATCATCAACAGAGATTTTATTCAAAAGCATACATTCGGAAGCTTGCGCGTCTTTCAACTTCGTCATCCTCCCTCAAGGAATTTTGCTTAAACAAGCGTTTGACATTAATGAAAAAGCAATATTGAGTGAACACGAATGGATTTAATCAAAACATGCATATTCATTTCATTATCATTATCAATCGAAAACAAACACGTCTTACAAATGAAATTTGCAAATAAGTTCACACTTAAACAGAAAAGAAACTACAAATGCAAAGGAATAACATGATAGAAAGATTGCCAGCTTCGGGGAACTGGGCTTTCATTCTTGACTTGCTGCTGAACCAACCATCTTTAGAATTGCTCATCAAAATCCGTCTGATACTCTTCTGAACATATGCTCTCGGTGAATCCCTCCATGACATTAGCTGCCGAACTCATATGACTTGACGAAGGAAGATCGTTGATCTGAATACCCTAAGGCGTGATTGAAAACCTGTTGGAGTCCAGCAGAGTCTGAACCTGGCTTCTAAGCACCTTACAGTCTTCGGTTGAATTCCCTTGCGCCCCAACATGGTACTCACAACGGGCGTTGACATCAGAATCTGAAGGATGTGGAGAAGTCTCTGGATCAGTTTTCTTCGGCACTATCAAACCACCTCTGATCAAGTCTGGCAATATCTGACTGTACGACAACGGCAACTGAGTGAAATGTCTCTTTGGCTTCCTCGGTCTTCGTCGGGCGTGCTGACGTGGCTGATGACGGTATAAATGTTGACTCTGTAGGGAAGCAGGTATCTGATACGCAGACCTAACAGGTTGCTGACTCTGAATACTTGAAACGTCTGAAAACTGAATCTGAGGTAATGGAGATTCGGGGATAGCATTACTTTCTTTTTCCCATTCCTCTTTAGAGCTGGCAACTGATTCACTTTCATAAACTGAGGTATCTGAGATGTCTCGAATCTTTCCACTCTTGATTCCGCTCTCAATACGTTCTCCTGCTATCACTAAGTCAGCAAAGTTTAACGTTCCGCCACTAATCAATATATCATAGTAATGGCCCTTCAAAGTACCCAAGAAGATGTCAACCAATTCTCTATCCTGAAGCGGTGGTTGAACACGAGCAGCAAATTCTCTCCATCTCTGCACATACCCTCTAAAGGATTCATTCTCTGCTTGAGATAATTCTTGCAACTGCATGCGGCTGGGATTCATGTCGAGATTGTAGTTGTACTGCTTCACAAAGGCATTGGCTAAATCTGACCATGATCGGATGCAACCACTTTCCAACTGCATATACCAACTCAACGATGCCCCACTCAGACTTTCCTGGAAACAGTGAATCATAAGCTTGTTATTGTGGACATACGAAGTCATTCTTCTGCAAAACATCACCAAATGCTGCTTCGGACAACTATCCCTTTTGTACTTCTCAAAATGTGGCGTCTTAAACTTCGGAGGCATTACAAGACCTGGCACCAAACACATGCTCGAAGCATTCAGATTAAGAGTATCTTGACTCATCAGGGCGTCAAGCTTTTCATCCAACAGACGATATCTTCTCATAAACTCAACAGTCTGTGGGTCCTTAGGAGTGATCTTCGGAACAACCCTTTGGGAATCTGGCACAGAGAAGGTGAAGTTCTGATAGTCCGAGTCATGGAGAGAAGATGAATCTCTATCTCTGACAATAGTATGCTCTTGATCTTCGACAGGAATCTGCACATGCTGAGCTTGAGCAACATTGTTCACTGGAGTCCTCTGAACATTGGTTTCTCCTCTTGTCATAGCTGACATGGCCTCCATGAGTTGATCCAACTGATTCTTCATCATCTCAAACTCTGCCCTCGTAACAACCAAATTTTGCTCCTCTGAGTCCATGATCCTTCCAGAAGCTAACTCAAATCCAATGTGAATGTCGGGAAATCAACTGCGGGTTGGACAAAAGACTGGTAAGCTCTCTGCTCCGGTTGAGGATGGATATGCAAGAATGAGATGCAAATGAAATGTAATGCAAAATGCTAATGCAACACACAAAGGATCAAAGTCACAAATTCTGCAAGAAAATACAACGAGATACCTCTCACCTCGGGTGGGTAATATATTGGTTTATAAGAGGGTATTCCAAAGGCTTTTAAACAAAGTCCCATGCACTAACCCTCAAAAGTTTCCCATCAGAACGACTACTCGTAAGACGGTAATTCCTTCAAAAGGATGAACACAGAGTTATGTTTTAGCAACCTTCGGAATAAGGTTCTACAAAAGGTCCTCAGAATCGCGGACTCCCAAGTTGGAAATAAGAATGCCATTACGACTACTCGTAAGACATAATCATCCCAAAGGGGTCTCATCTGAGCGGTGGAATTCAAACCAATTCAACGAGTCCTACGTCTCGCAAATCAGAAAGAAACCACCTCCTAATCTTAGTGTATACTCAAAAGCTCGGGTAGAAAGCTTTATCCTTACAACCCATCCCAATAAACCCAACAGGTAGAGAATAAAACACAAAATAAATTAAAGCAAAAAACAAAACACAAACACGACAAACAAATTAGGTTTGGCTTGCTAGGAACTTCCCCAGCAGAGTCGCCAGCTGTCGCTACTCGAAAAAATGCATCGCGCAACGATGGGGAGGCGAAAAGAATAGACAGAAGAGTCGCCACCGAACTTTATTTATCCCATGAGGGGAAAGGAAAATATCGAGAAAACCTTAAGAAAGAAATGGATAAGATGGTCTCGCGACCAAGAACGGGTTCGGAAGCCGGTTATGCGAGGGGAAGGTATTAGCACCCCTCGCATCCATCGTACTCGATGGGAACCTTTTGTTTGTCGACGTGTGAATTTATTTGCTTAAACATTATGCTATAAGAAGTGTTCTACGGGGTAAAAGAAAGGTTAGAAACAAGAAAGTTAGGAGGAAAGAGAGAACAGGGAAAAAGAGAAAGAACAGACTCGGTAGGACTTCGCAGTCCTATGCCTACGTATTCTCAATAAATGTGAGAAAGTCAGAGTCGACGTAGTTCGGGGGACTATAAATATGGGGGGAAAGTGCTCGCCAAGACATCGTCGTCTTGTGCCTACGTATTCTCATCTGGTATGAGAAATCAGAGCAGCCGTAGTTCGGCCAACTACCGGTGAAAGGTGAAAAAGGGAGCTCGCCAAGACATCACCGTCTTGTGCCTACGTATTCTCATCTGACATGAGAAGTCAGAGCAACGTAGTTCGTGCTAACAGTGTGTTGATGTCTTTACGGATGATGCTATCGTGCGCATTCTAGCAGTTAGGTGTTTTGTTGCTCGCTCGTTGGAGACTTAGGCATTACCTGTTTACGGTAGAACGGACGTAACATATCCTGTTTGAAAGATTGGATTTCGCCATGCGAAGCAAGGTATCATGTTTGATTGGTTGAGATTGCTTTTGGGGCGAGATAGGTCCTCGGATAGTAACCCCTACGGGTAGTACCCAATTCTTTATCTCAAAGTTTTTGTTATGAAAGGTGTGGCGAACAAGGCGTCTTTGTATTGAAAGACGAGCGTCGAAACCACCCTCACTACAGTGGGCATCCCAACGCTCGGAGAAGAAGAGGTCTACACCCAATCCTCTCTCTTTAATTCAATGCAAAGAGAACTTCGTTCTCTTATTAAAGATGTTTTTGGTTTTGAATGGTAAGTGCTTTTGTGACAGAGAACCCTACGGTAAACGTCAAGCACTCGGGATAGGAGAAGGCCTACGCCTAACCAC
The DNA here is from genome assembly GCA_963859935.3 of Lathyrus sativus. NCBI lineage: Eukaryota > Viridiplantae > Streptophyta > Magnoliopsida > Fabales > Fabaceae > Lathyrus > Lathyrus sativus. The sequence continues at coordinate 746,308,098 of OZ012735.1, read as the reverse complement.
TCCACGACCATTCAAGTTTTGTATATGAAAAGGAATTGAAAATGCACTCGGTACAGGACCGAGGTTTTAGGTGAGAAAGAAATGTGAGAGAAATTGTGAGAAGGTGTGGAAAGAGATAGGTGGATAAAGTCGCGTCTTCGTATTGAAAGACGAGTATCGAGACCACCCTCACTACTGTGGGCATCCCAACACTCGAAGAAGAAGAGGTCTACACCCAATCCTCTCTTTTTAGTTCAATACAAAGAATTATTTGTTTATTGAAGAGATTTGATAACCTACCAAAGAGATGAGATAGATGTATACAGAATACGGATAAATAAACAGTCCACCAATTAGGATTTTATGGTTTGATATTTATTAAGTGTTTTGTACAAGTTAGTTTGAATATATACAAGATAATAATATACAGAATATATAATATGTACAAGAATGTAAATGACTGGAAAATAAAGCAGTTAATATTTGACAGAAATTAAAGCAGTTGCACATTGGTTAGTGTATCGAATCGGGGCACAAAAGAATGCGATCTCGTCTTAACCACAAACAAAATGTCGATTAATCGAAGGTAGCCTATCGCGATCCCAAAGTAAGAAATATGACCCAAATGGTCATCCCCATAGATTTGAAATCAGGAAGGTTATCGACTTCGAAAATCTGACGCTTGCGGATAAAAAGACTTCATCGATCCAAATAGTCAAAATAAAAATTGAAATAAGAAATAAGAAAGAAAAGAGGTGGTCTCAGATCCTTTGTTTCACGTCAATAATTTGACGGCTAAACGGTGGTGATCTCGTCATCGACCCAAAACAAGGAAAATGGGACAAAAACATCCAATAATAAATGAGTAATGGATTCAACCTCTAAAAAAAATAAAATGAATATAAAGTAAAACTCTAAAAGAAATTTGAATACAAATCTAAATATAAAGTAAACAATATATATTTACAAATATACTAATAATAACATATTCCAAAATAAGATATAATACAAAATGAAATAAAATAAATAAGAAAAGAGAGGGTGGTGATACGGATTAAGGGATCTGGAAAATGGAAGGCAAATGGGCTTCTAGGCCCAAAACACACGAAGCCAAGAGGATCAGCCTCAGGTCTGATACCACCGAAACAAACCTGAACGCCAGCAGAGTCCGACCCTCATTGTATCGATACCATCAAATCCAGAAAAGCTCAACCAAAACGCACATCTCTAACTCGATCCTTCCCCTTTCGTGATTTCTAGTATGAGCAGTTTATCCAAGTTTACACCATTTGATTCAAAGTCTATTGTTTTATCTTCGATCCTCTTCACCTTGTTTCCATTCTCGGTCTCTGTTCTTTAGTTTTTGAAGGAAGGTGATTTAGAAATTTGAAGAAGAGTTTGCGGTTTGTGGGTTGTTGTTGTGAAGAAAATTAGTGAAGCAATGTTTTGAAGAGGGATGAATATCGCCTGGTCATGGAACGAGCAAAGTGCTGCGTATGGTGTGGTTCGAATAAGATCGCACACCATGTGTTTGTGAAAATGACCTCTTGTCGCTTTTGGGAACTGCTTGATCACAGGTTCTAATATTTATGGTTTCAGCTTGCGGTGGATGGTCAGCAGCTAGTGAGCGCATCAGTTGTTTGGTTGGGTGATCCAATAGCAGAAATATCCTCTAGGAGAACCAGTTGTCGAGATCACTTTTGGAGTTTGAGTTGGTGCGAGACGCGGTGTGAGGAGATGAATTTCTGGAAGGTGATTGAAGGATGTTGATGAAGTTTTGAGGAGGAATGGTGATTGAAGTTTGTTTTGGAAATGTTTCAGATGCAGAACATTGGACAGTGTCGTGATGAGTGAGTCGTTGGGATAATTTGTCGGAAGAATTTGTTGTGCGGCTGTTGAGGTGAGGTTAAAAAAAAGGCTTGAGTTGGTTGAAGAAGATGGAATTCTTCTGGGTTTTCACGGTGGTTTCGAGTGGTGGAAGTGGTGGTTGCGGTTTTATTGTGGAGATGCGTTGAAGGTTTTGACGAGAGTTGAGAAATTGGATGAGGTTTTAGGCATTTCAGTGCCAGCTTTTTCTTTTGCTTTTCGAAACTCTTCTCTCAGTATCTCATTTTTGGTTTTTTGATGGTTATGGAATTGAGTGATTGTTGAAGGTTTGTGTTACCGTATCAATGATTCAAGGTGGTTGCGAGGTTATTTTGGCAAGGCGGCGTGTGATTAAGGCACAGAGATGAGGTTCTGTAGTTTGATGGGAGTTTATTGGAAACAGAAGAAGATGATGTATGAAGTTTTGACTGAAATGAGTTGAAGGTTGAATTTATTTTTCAGAGCTTGAAGATGGATGAAAGTGGTGAATGAGGGAAGGATTCAAAGTTGTTGTATATTTGTTCTAGGTGCAGAAGTTTTGGTTGGTAGTGATTTGTAACAGGTTTTGAGAAAAAGGTTTTGGAGTGGTTAGTTAATGGTGAATGAAATTTTGTTGGAGGTTTTTAATAAGTGTTGAAGGAGAGAGGATTTGTGATGAGGATTCCAAAATGAAGAATGGAATCTTGGTTTTGATGCTTCAGGTCCGAGGAAAATGGTGGAGGAGTCAGTCTTGAAAGAAGGATTTTTTGTTGTGAGAAAAGCCCTCCTTCTTGCTCATTCTGCGATTTCCTTTTTTTTTGTACAGGTTATGCAGGCTGTAGGTGTGTTTGTTGGTATGGCATGGAGGAGTAGTAGCAGGGTAGTGTGTGCAGAGTATTGTAGCAGGCTAGTGTGTGCAGAGCTGCCTGTACTACCTTCTCATTTATGTGTTTCTTTTGTTGCATTGCAGGTTGTCTGTCTGGTGTGGGAGGAGTTAAAGCAGAATTCGTCTGGTTTGCTTTGTGTACAGGTTTCACAGGTGATAGCAGAATGGTTTGTTGGTCTTGGAATTTCCGGTGGCGTACTGCACCTAATCAACGCCCAGTTCACGCCTTCGAAGAAAGGATGCTGTTTGAGCTCGGTGGCGCCTCTCTTCATTCCAAGACAGTTCTGTGGCTCCTTCACAAGCAAACCTCGGATTAGATCCCAGCTGGCATAACTCGTAGCTGGTGACTCGGGAAACTTGAGCTGCTGCCCTACTACATTGAACAGTGTAGCTCGGTTTCCGGATCCTTTGAAAGGGGTTTTACCATACAATAACTCGTGCAAGAAAATGCCGAATGTCCACCAATCAACTGCACTTCCATGACCTTCTCCTTTGATTATTTCATGGGCGAGATATTCATGTGTGCCAACAAAGGACATCGACCGGGCTGATGTAGGCTCGGCAAGAAGTTCTGGAAGTGCGCTAGTTGTCAGGCCAGGATCCGCTTTAGGCTTTCGTGGTTTTTTATTTTTCTGAGAAAAAAGCTTTGGCATAAAATAGACAGGCTGGATGCATACAGATGTAGGCTCAATACAAGCAGGCTGGACACAAAATGCACCACCAGCTGCCCAATTTGAAGCATCGCTGTCGTGAGTTCTGATAAGGGTAGGTGAAACAACACACCTAAGAGAAAGATCGAAGTCTGAGAGCATTATGTGGCCGTCTTCTCGAACAAGTACATTTTCAGGTTTAAGGTCTCGATAAACAACTCCGAGCATGTGAAGATATTCAATTGCTAACAGGACCTCTGCGGCATAAAAGCGTGCAGCATACTCTGAGAAATGTTTCCCTGGTTGTCGTTGCCTTTATTTTTTACTTATTCTTCTTGTTTCTTTTTCATGTGTGGCCTGTAAATCCGGAGCGGGAATTATGAGCAACTTGGAGGATGCATCCTTGTGTGTGAGTCGGGTGCGGAATACGTCGACTGCATAGCAATCGTCACAGGTACATTATTGGTGCCTTTGTTCACATGACGACCTGAATGAAATGGTTCTGTTGTAGATTTAAGTTTTAATTTTGCAACATTTTCACACCAGAATATTTCCTATTGTATCAAACGTTGTGAGCTTTTACTATCCTGTCAAGTTGGCTGACGAATTTAACCGCGTGTTCACATGGCTTGCGGTTTCGTGAGTCATTCATGGTTTTGCATCTCATTTTGCAGGATGAATTGCGTAGTGTACGGGATGCCGCGGCGGTCTTTGTATTACCCTGTTTTGTGTAACTTGCAGGTCTCATTATTCTTGCAGTACAAAATCATATCGCCTAGCATGGCCTTTGTAGAAAAAGCAATGGGCTTTGTTGAATTTGGATGGCAATGTTTCTCAAATCATCGATTGCCATAACGTTGTACTACCGAATTTCAAGCTTGACAATATTCAAAGAAAACACATCCTAGCCAAGAGAATTATCTGCAACATTGAAGGATCCATCATCAATAAAGCTTGCGCTTCTTCGGTGAGACGTAAATGGAGAGAGAGTCATCTTGAGAAACATCAATGTTGTATTAGGCCATACTATAGAACCTTCTTTTTTGTAACTGTTGTTGGATTCTAGGCTAATACAAACTTTCAACATAATTCTGTGACATCAAATGTTGTTTATGGAATTCATTACATGTTGTTAACGTGCAATAACAAAGGTGTATGTCACTTTAATATTTTTTTAACCAAAATTTGCTAGCTTCATTATTCTCCAATTATGAAAACTTGCATACACCTTGACCCACCTTATAACATGACAATAAGTAATAGCAAGAATGTGAAGGTGAGATAATACTTAGAAGGGGGGGGGGGTTGAATAAGTATGGAAAATTAATACTTGAAAATAATCACACAATTATTTTTATCCTGGTTCGTTAAACAACTACTCCAGTCCACCCTTCCAGAGTGATTTGCCTTTCTCAACAAGGACTTAATCCACTATTAAATCAAACTGATTACAATAGTATCACCTAAGAACTACAGTTCTTAGTCTTCTCAAGAGCTACTGATTCACACCGAATCCTCTTAAGGAATATCCTTTACAAACAATGTAAATTAAATACAAGAGTTTTTAATGCTTCTATAAAGCTATAATCACAACAGTGATTTTTCTCTTAAGTTTTAAGTACAATGAGATTCTATGAAGAATAAGAATGATAGCTTATAGAATATTGTGATTTCTTTTCAGCAAGTGTGTAACTGAAGAATGAAGTGAGAAACTCCTTTTATAGGCAGCTGAATCATGCACGTTGAAAAGAGAGTCCAAAAGGTCTGAGCCTTTTTGTCTTCACATGCACTGACCTTTCCTTGAAATAGATGGCACAGATAAATCCTTTTTGTCTGTGTAAGTGTGTCTAGCACAAATAAGGAAAAAGACGTTGAATAGATCCAACGGATATATTCTTGAAAACACTTCTTCAGTTTCAGCAAGTTCTTCAGAGTTTGAATGGATCAGAGTCTTCTGATGAGATTCAGAACTAAGCTGTATCAGAGTCTTCTGCAGCGTGTGTGCTTCTAGCGTGTTTATCATCAGAGCATCTTGACACAGAACTTCAGTACTTGGCAGCGTAAGTACTTTCAGAAACTTCTGTAGATCAATGCTTTGAGAAACTCTTCAATCAATATTCTTCTATACTTCTGATGCTTCAGCTTCAGATGCTTCTGATTATCTTCAGATGCTTCTGACTATCTTCAGATGCTTCTGACTCAGAATGTTCTGGAGCTTCTTGCTTCAGATCCTTCTGGAGACTACGCTCAGGATCTTCTGTAAGGAGCAAACAAATTCTTCTGTAAGGTGCATCTGGCGCTTCAGAGTCAGAATAGCTTCTTGTATTCAAGGCAGATTTGCTTCTAGAGAGTTAATATAAAATTAATCTGCAGTAAAACTCTCAAACAAATTTTAGAGTATATAATTCTTAAATATAAATTTCCTAACAGTTATCATCAAAACAAAGAGTAATTATTAAGAACCAATCTGTGTTCTAACAATCTCCCCCTTTTTGATGATGACAAAAAGTATCAGAAATTTTATTTAATTGAACATAAAGAATTATAACTCCCCCTGAGATGATGAATCTCCCCCTGAGTTAAATATGAAAAAGGAATAGAAACTTCCCTTTTTATCTTGAGAAATCTTCAGAGTCAGATCTTGTAATAATCAAGGGTCAGACTATCTTGTAGATATGAGATTCAGAGTTTGATAAAAGATAAATGATCTGAGAAACTCAGAGATTCTTTTATAGAGTGTTCTTATCAAAAGTTCTGAAATAGTCAATTTAGATATTAGAAAGAATAGATATGTCTGAAGATTCATTCTAGTGAAATTATATTAAATAGTTCAGATCTTTATTTTCTCCCCCTTTTTTGTCATAAGCAAAAAGTAAAAACTTTTAATAAAGACAATTAAAAAGAACAATAGCAGATAATTCAATGGAGAATAACAAACTGTTTCATTCAATCATAACAGAGCAAAAGTACATCAGAAGATATAACAAAAACATTCAGATGCAAAAACAACAGATGCACAAACATGAGAAAAAAATCTAAGTGTGTTTAGACAAAAGCATCTTCAATAGGTCTGTAATCTCAGATTGTGATTGCTCTTGCTTTGACATGAACTTAGTTATTGTCTCATTCTTCTCATCTTGTTTGGACATCCACTCTGACATGTCCTCAGATTTCTTGTCTTGCTTCGCCATCCAAGATCTTATTTCAGATTGACCAGCTTCCAGAGTAGCAATCTTGTTTCCCAAATCTGGATTTTCTGTCTTTATCTCTGATGATGGAGGTTCTATATCCTGAGCAGAGTCAATTGCCATATGTTCTGGAGATCCTGAAGAGGGTTCTACCAGAGTCATAGTCAATGCAGTGGCAGTTGGTTCTGGTGGAGGAGGAGGTGGAGGAGCATCCAAACACAGCAGAGGTTCAGTTTTGTTTACAATCCAGAATTGAGTTCTTTCAGCTCTGAGCTTTGCATCATCAGAACAGATGTTCTTCAGATTAGAAGCCACAGTGTTGAATCTATTGAGAAATCCTTTCCAGATGATGTCAGTCTCATTTGCATCCATAGTTTCAGAACATCTTTTCTGAACAGTACCTAAAGACATCTGTATTTCTTGCAAAAACGTTTGAAATAAATGTTCAATATTAAGTCTGGGTGGTGGTTTAAGCAAGGTTTCCAGAGTCATCTGTTTAGGTTTTGGAGTTGGTGGTATCAATGATTTTGGAATGGAAATCAGAGGAGGGGGAACATATGGAAAGAATGGAATTTCTGGTTTCTGAGGTAATGATCTGTTTAAAGCATTAAGCAGATTTGGTTGAGGTCTTGTGCGTGGGTAAACAACATCAAAGAATGCATTGGAGTATGGTACGAAAGCAGAGTTTGATGGTTTATCAGATGCAACTGTGTTATCAGATGCAGGATGCAGAGCTGAAACAGCAGCTTTACCAAATGTAGCAGATATGGGGGCTAAGGATCCTTCATTTTCCATAGATTTAATATATGAAAGGATTACAGATGGAAGGGTTGGTTTGAGTTTTGGTTTAAGGGGTTTCAAAGGTTCAGAAGGCTCAACTCTATCATAAAATTCTTTTAGTTTGAAACCATAAGATAAATTATGATACAGAGAAGACACTTGGGCACAAGATATTCCAGATGATGATGGATTAGAAGTAGGAACAATCATCTCAGATGAAGGTGCAGGTGGAGGCATAGGTTCTGGAATGGTAGTTTTGGTAGGTAAGGTTGGTTCAGGTTCAGGTTCATGAACAGGGTATTTGTCAGATGGATTAATCAGAAAATCAGGATGAATTTCTGATTCAGATGAATTTGAAGATGTTTCAGGTGTACAAGAGGTAGAAGAAACTTGAAACACTGTTTTTAATGGAGTGATATCAAGAACTTCTGTCTCAGGGATATGAGATGGTTCTGAAGGGATATCAGATTGTTGAGTGGGTGGTTCAGGAGCAGAAGTTACTTTAGAGGGTTCAGAAGTAACAGTTGCTACAGGTTCAGAAGATGGAATTTGTGATGGTGTAATGACAAAGTCTTTTTCTGGTTGATCTTCTGTGGTTTGTTTTTCTGGATGATCAGAAGATTTTGGTTGATTTTCTGTTTGTGGTTGAGCAGAGTTTTGTTTATCAGAATTTTGTGGTAGTTCTGATGGTTGTGGTTCTGTTTGTTGTGGTTCTGTAGGTTGTGGAACAGTTGGTGATGGACGTGGAGTGAAGTGTTTGATGTGTAATTTAGGTTGAGGTGGTTTTGATACAGAAGCAGTAGGTTGTTTCTGAGGTGATACAGAACTGGGGGCAACAACAGATGTTGTTTGAGTGACAGGGGGTTTGGGAACAGACTTAATAGATGAATCATTTATAACAACAGTTTTAGAAGTAACAAAAGCTTTAGTACCTTTGAGTTTAATCCTCTTAGCAGAGACAACTTCTCCAGAATCTTTTCTCTTCAGAAGATCCTTGGGTTTCTCAGCAATCTTAGCCTTCTTCTGGATAGGTTCAGATTCTGCTACAGGTTGAGGTCTTTTCCTCTGAAGTGGAACTTCTGCTTCTTCTTCTTCTTCTCCTGCATCTGGCAGGGGTTGCTTGACAAGTTGAAACACATTGGCTGGAACAGGCACTCCTTCCCTTTTGCAATCCTCTATATACATCAGAACAATATGTCTAGGTTCCTCAGCAAAGAATAGAGGAAAATCTGATACTGGAATCCTTTTATTCAAATCAGACATGTTTAACTTCTTTGGAGCAGTAGTAAGTTCATCTACAATCTTGAGTCTCAGAAGGCTTTTAGCGTTCAGAGGCTTTCCCATAATGAACTCTAGTTCTTCTGTAACACCAGCATCATACAGAGCAGCCACTAAACCGTTTTCAGTGAGAAGATCTGAGAGCAACCTTCCAAAAGGTATCCAATTCCTGATCTTCTGGTTCTTTTCTTTCACAGATTCTCTGGATGCATTTATGTGATTCCACAGATGCATGAACAAAATGTAAGGCAGATCTACCTTGTTGCTCTGACTCAGGCAGTACATAAAATAGATCTGTTCATTGTTGACATAATCTGGGGAATTTGTTGACTTTCTGTGATGTATGCATCCCATGAAGATCTTGGCCCAGATTTTGTAGTCAGGCTTCAGATCTTTGAATCTGTTAGAGGCTTGTCCAGCAGTCATAACCTCCTCATAAACTTCATCCATATCAACACGCCCAGTTGGCAGATGTGAAACACCATCTGTTTCTTCATAACCAATCAGTCTTCTAATCAGATCCTCTGTGATAATGATCTCCTTTCCCAGTACAGATGATAAGATAAACTTGGGATACACAGATGCATGAATCCAGAATTTCTTAACAAGCAGAGGGTAAACTGGTCCAAATAGTCTATCAAAGTATTTCACCCAACCTTGAGCTCTAACAATGGAGCGAAAATCAAACCCATTGTCAGCCAGTGAATCAAATTCAACCATGGATTCACACAACACTTCTAACTTATCAACAGGTGTGAGAAGAGTTCTCTGTGGAGGAATATATGGAGCAGCACCTAGATTATCTGAAGTCACAGCAGCCATTGTTGATTGAAACTGAGCAGTTGTTGATGAAGAAGACGCCATTGAAGAATGCTTTTTAGAACACTTAGGTTTTGAGTTTTTGTGAAGAGAGAACAAAAGATGAAAGCGCATGAAAATTCTGAGAGTGAAAAGTGTGAAAGTGAATACACAACAGGTATTTATACTAATCACATAGGCACACCAAAAGACAGAAATAACGCACGTTTGAGCAGCATTAAATGAAGAGAATAAAATCATTTCAAATAATAAATGCTTCTGACAGATTTGGGGGGAAAACCAAGAAATTTACTATTCAAATTTCACCTCAAATGTCTTTTCAGTTGTGCACACGCCACCTCATCAGATTTTGTGGGACACGTGTTTGCTTGCATGCTGTTCTGAATTCTCTCAAGAAATGAAACGTTAGCCACGTTCAGATCTTCTAAAGATGGTTAGTTCAGATTTTCACATCAGAAATAATAATCAGAATAGAATAAATGAACAGAAGAAATACTTCAGATCATTAAACATTTTGCATCTGAGAGGTTGCCTCTGATAAATATTACTCTGGACAAAAATCCATACAAATATTTTTCAGAATGAACTTAAATCTATCTTCAGCAAGGGGTTTTGTGAAAATATCAGCCCATTGATGATCTGTATCAACAAAAGCTAAATTAATTACACCCTTCTGAACATAGTCTCTGATGAAGTGATGTTTAATTTCTATATGTTTTGCCTTAGAATGCAAGATTGGATTTTTTGACAAACATATAGCAGAAGTATTATCACAAAAGATAGAAAGATTACTCTCATAGATTTGATAATCTTCTAATTGACTCTTCATCCAGAGCATCTGAGTACAACATCCAGCAACAGCAATGTATTCTGCCTCTGTAGTTGATAGTGCAATGGTAGGTTGCTTCTTGCTGTACCATGAGATCAGATGACTTCCAAGAAACTGACAGCTTCCAGAAGTGCTTTTACGTTCAACTCTGTCTCCAGCATAGTCAGCATCACAGAATCCAACTAATGAAAATTCATCAGATCTTCTGTAACACAAACCCATGTTAGCAGTACCTTTCAGATACCTTAGAATCCTCTTAACAGCTGTTAAGTGTGATTCTCTAGGATCTGATTGGAATCTAGCACATAAGCAGACACTAAACAGAATATCTGGTCTAGAAGCAGTCAAGTATAGAAGAGATCCTATCATACCTCTGTAGAGTTTTTGATCTACCTTCTTACTTACCTCTTCCTTACCTAGAGTGCTTGTAGGATGCATTGGAGTCTTTGCCATTTTGCTATCAACCATGTTAAACTTCTTCAGAAGCTCTTTAACATACTTGGTTTGATGTATGTAGGTGCACTCTGGAGTCTGATTGACTTGGATTCCCAAGAAGAATCTCAATTCTCCCATCATGCTCATTTCAAATTCTTCCTGCATACATTTAGCAAACTCCTTTCCAAGCGTAATATTTGTTGATCCAAAAATAATGTCATCTACATAAATTTGACAAATCAACAGATCTTTCTTAACAGTTTTACAGAATAAAGTTGTATCCACTTTTCCTCTGATAAAATTTTTCTTCAGAAGGAAATTGCTCAACCTCTCATACCAAGCTCTGGGAGCTTGTTTTAATCCATAAAGAGATTTCTTTAATTTGAAAACATGATCTGGAAGGTTTTCACTTTCAAAACCAGGAGGTTGGTGGACATATACTTCTTCTTCTATAATACCATTAAGAAAAGCACTTTTAACATCCATCTGATACAGAGTGATGTTATTCTGTGCAGCAAAAGAAATAAGAAGGTGTATAGATTCTAACCTTGCCACTGGAGCATATGTCTCAGTGTAATCAATACCTTCTTGCTGATTGTATCCTTGAGCAACCATCCTTGCCTTATTCCTTTCTACTTCTCCCTTTTCATTCAGCTTATTTCTGAAGACCCATTTTGTTCCAATAATATTGAATCCTTTAGGTCTAGGAACCAGATCCCATACTTCATTTCTGGTGAATTGATTCAGCTCTTCTTGCATAGCTATAATCCATTCATTATCTTCCAGAGCCTCATCTACAGATGTTGGTTCTATTATTGGCACTAAGCCAAATAAAGAAGATTCAGAAGTTCTGAGAAATGATCTTGTCCTTATCGGATCATCTTTCTTTCCAATAATCACATCTTCTGGATGAGATGATTTGATTCTGGAAGAAGATCCTCTGACAGTTGGTCTTTCATAAATATGCAAGTTGTTTAGTTGGGAAGTCAAAGGTGTAGCATCTGGGGTTGCTTCAGATTCTTTGATTTTTGCCTTTTCTGCCTCTGAGCCTTCAGAGTCTGTGAGAATCACTTCTCTATCTGCAGAACTTTCAAACTGCTTTGGCTTTTCAGAGCCAAGCTTATCATCAAATCTAACATGAATAGATTCTTCAACAATCTGTGTTTCAGTATTGAATACTCTGTAGCCTTTAGAGCGTTCAGAATAACCAAGCATGAAACACTTCTGTGCTTTGGAATCAAACTTGTTCAGATTATCTTTAGTATTAAGCATATAACAAATACATCCAAAAGGATGAAAATAAGAAATGTTAGGATTTCTGTTTCTCCACAATTCATAGGGAGTCTTTTCCAGAAGAGGTCTTACAGACACTCTGTTCTGAATATAACAAGTTGTGTTAATTGCTTCTGCCCAAAAATGTTTTGCCAGATTTGTCTCATTGATCATGGTTCTGGCCATCTCTTGCAATGTTCTATTTTTCCTCTCTACAACTCCATTTTGTTGTGGAGTTCTAGGGCAGGAGAAATCATGTGCAATGCCTTTTTCAGAAAAATATTTTTCAAAATGTTTATTTTCAAATTCTCCACCATGATCACTTCTGACTTTAATAATTTTGGAATCTTTTTCAGTCTGGACTTGATTGCAGAAGTCAAAGAACACGGAATGAGACTCATCCTTGTGTTTTAGAAACTTTACCCATGTCCATCTGCTGTAGTCATCTACAATGACTAACCCATACTTCTTGCCTCTGATGGATGCAGTTTTCACTGGTCCAAACAGATCAATGTGAAGTAATTCCAATGGTCTGGAGGTAGACACAACATTTTTTGATTTAAAATGTGATTTTGAAAATTTACCTCTTTGACATGCTTCACACAGAGCATCTGAGTTGAACTTCAGCTTAGGAAGTCCTCTGACCAGATTGAGTTTATTAATCTGAGATATACGTCTCATATTAATATGCCCCAATCTTCTATGCCAGACCCATTGCTCATCATTCACAGATAGGAGGCATTTTACATTTTGAACTTTAAGTTTTGAAAGGTTAATTTTATAGATGTTGTGTTTCCTCTTTCCACTGAATAGGATAGAACCATCCTTTTGACATACAGCTTTGCAACATTTTTGATTAAAGATTATATCATAACCATTGTCACTTAATTGACTTATGGACAATAGATTATGTTTCAATCCTTCAACTAACAGAACATTAGTAATATAGGGAAGCTTACCATTTCCAATAGTGCCAGATCCAATGATCTTGCCCTTCTGGTTCCCTCCAAACTTCACGTCCCCTCCAGATCTAAGTTCCAGGCTTTGGAACATAGACCTTTCTCCTGTCATGTGTCGTGAGCATCCAGAGTCCAGGTACCATGATTGGTGTCCTGACTTTGCTGCTAAGAACATCTGCAACAGGAATTATTTTGTCTTTAGGTACCCAGATCTTCTTGGGTCCTTTGGGGTTAGTTGGTTTGCAGGTTTGTCTAAACTTCTGTTTTGCAACATAATGTTTATTCTGACTTGCCTTTGGTTTAAACACATAAGTACTCTTCTCAGAGCTTGTGTGTTTAATGTCATTCAGGTGACCAAATTTGAATTGAGAGTACAGAGGTGTCTTCCTGATGAAAAGTTTGTCAACAGGTTTTGGATTGCTTCCAGATGAAGACTCATATCCAATGCCTCTTCTGTTGTTTCCACTAACACCATAGATCATGGAAGCCATCTTGCTTCTGTCTATGCTCTTAGTGAGAAACCTCTGAAAACTAGAGTCATATTTTTCTAAAATATTTTCACAAGACTTAGTTTCAGAATCAGATTCTTGTTGAGTTCTATCAAAGTCATTTTTGATTTTTAAATTTATTTCTTTCTGCTCAACAAGTTCTGTTTGCAGAAGATCAATCTCAGATTCAAGATTGCTTTTCAGCTTCTTGTATTTGAGTTTGATGTTATTGTAACTTTTAAGAACTTCTGTTAAAACTTTAATGAGTTCTTCTTTGGTAAGTTTAGCCATTACCTCTTCTGCATCATCATCAGATTCAGATTCTGATTCATATCCAGAGGTACCTTCCTCTTGATCCTCTGTCCTGGCCATCAGTGCAACGTTTGCACATTCTTCTTCTGATTCAGAAGATGACTCACACTCATCTGAGTCATCCCATGTTGCCATCAGAACCTTCTTCTTCTTGTTGAACTTCTTCTTAGGTTTTTCTTTCAGAAGTTTAGGGCAGTCATTCTTGTAGTGCCCAGGTTCTTTGCACTCATAGCACACCACTTCTTTCTTGGCAGATCTTCTGTGACTAGAAGATTCCTTTCTGTTGTCAGATCTTCTGAAGTTGTTAAACTTCTTTCCCTTGTGCTTCCAGAGTTTGTTAATCCTTCTGGACAGCATGGACAACTCATCTTCTTCTTCAGAAGAAGATTCTTCAGAGCTTTCTTGAATAACCTGCAAAGCTTTAGCAGTTTTGTTAGATTTTAAAGCTATGGATTTACCTTTATCTTTCTTCTGGGGTTCATCTTCCTCCAGCTCAATTTCATGGCTTCTCAAAGAACTGATAAGTTCTTCTAAAGAGATCTTGTTCAGATCTTTTGCCATCTTCAAAGCAGTCACCATTGGTCTCCATCTGGTGGGAAGACTTCTGATGATTTTCTTGATATGATCTGACGTTGAGTAGCCCTTGTCCAGAACTTTCAGACCAGCTTTAAGAATCTGAAATCTAGAAAACATAGTTTCTACATTTTCAGAATCTTCCATTTTAAATGCCTCATACTTCTGTATGAGCGCCAGAGCCTTTGTCTCTTTAACCTGAGAGTTTCCCTCATGAGTCATTTTGAGTGATTCAAACATGTCATGAGCAGTATCTCTGTTAGTAATCTTCTCATACTCAGTATGAGAGATTGCATTAAGCAATATAGTTCTGGCTTTGTGGTGATTCTTGAAGTCTCTTTTCTGCACTTCAGTCATTGATTTTCTATCAATCTTTTTGCCATCCTCACCAGTAGGATGTTCATATCCATCAATGACCAAATCCCAAAGATCAGCATCATACCCAAGAAAAAAACTCTCTATTCTATCTTTCCAATAGTCAAATTTTTCTCCATCAAACATTGGAGGTTTGGTACTGATCCTATCCCTCTCTTCATATTTATTGTTGATATTTGACATTGAATTATCAGCCATGATAACAAATAAATATATAGATCAAAGTATATCTCCTCTGGATCTTTACTGACACTGTTAAGTGATAGCACACTCAGAACCGGAGCTCTGATGCCAACTGAAGGTGAGATAATACTTAGAAGGGGGGGGGGGGGGTTGAATAAGTATGGAAAATTAATACTTGAAAATAATCACACAATTATTTTTATCCTGGTTCGTTAAACAACTACTCCAGTCCACCCTTCCAGAGTGATTTGCCTTTCTCAACAAGGACTTAATCCACTATTAAATCAAACTGATTACAATAGTATCACCTAAGAACTATAGTTCTTAGTCTTCTCAAGAGCTACTGATTCACACTGAATCCTCTTAAGGAATATCCTTTACAAACAATGTAAATTAAATACAAGAGTTTTTAATGCTTCTATAAAGCTATAATCACAACAGTGATTTTTCTCTTAAGTTTTAAGTACAATGAGATTCTATGAAGAATAAGAATGATAGCTTATAGAATATTGTGATTTCTTTTCAGGAAGTGTGTAACTGAAGAATGAAGTGAGAAACTCCTTTTATAGGCAGCTGAATCATGCACGTTGAAAAGAGAGTCCAAAAGGTCTGAGCCTTTTTGTCTTCACATGCACTGACCTTTCCTTGAAATAGATGGCACAGATAAATCCTTTTTGTCTGTGTAAGTATGTCTAGCACAAATAAGGAAAGAGACGTTGAATAGATCCAACAGATATATTCTTGAAAACACTTCTTCAGTTTCAGCAAGTTCTTCAGAGTTTGAATGGATCAGAGTCTTCTGATGAGATTCAGAACTAAGCTGTATCAGAGTCTTCTGCAGCGTGTGTGCTTCTAGCGTGTTTATCATCAGAGCATCTTGACACAGAACTTCAGTACTTGGCAGCGTAAGTACTTTCAGAAACTTCTGTAGATCAATGCTTTGAGAAACTCTTCAATCAATATTCTTCTATACTTCTGATGCTTCTGATTATCTTCAGATGCTTCTGACTATCTTCAAATGCTTCTGACTCAGAATGTTCTGGAGCTTCTTGCTTCAGATCCTTCTGGAGACTACGCTCAGGATCTTCTGTAAGGAGCAAACAGATTCTTCTGTAAGGTGCATCTGGCGCTTCAGAGTCAGAATAGCTTCTTGTATTCAAGGCAGATTTGCTTCTAGAGAGTTAATATAAAATTAATCTGCAGTAAAACTCTCAAACAAATTTTAGAGTATATAATTCTTAAATATAAATTTCCTAACAGTTATCATCAAAACAAAGAGTAATTATTAAGAACCAATATGTGTTCTAACAGAATGCACATTTTGAATCCATGAATTTATTCGTCATTAAACTCTCCTTAAAAAATAAACCGATATTGCCTCGCCTCTCCTTGTTATTTGGAACAAACTTTTTCCACGGCCAAACCTTCTCACCTTAAGAAATATTATTCTTCATGCTTGGAGTTTGACACTAAATTCACAATGCCTAAAGCACACAACCCATATATTAAATATCTTCGCAATGTTGCATGGTTCATTATGGTACACCCTCACTCTTGGAATTAATTCCCAGAGACATCCACAATCTTGAATCTTTACCTAAGGATGAATAAAGGCGTGATTCCATGTTTAAACGATCATAACCACTTTCACCAAGGCTTTGGACCTTATTTGATCAAATGTGAACTCAACATAAAACAAAATCGTGCGTTTGCAAACTCCTTGGGAAAGTCATGACCACATGTGGTCATACTTTAATGAATGGATCCACAAACGAATAAATCTTGAGCGCAACCACTTGAGCCATGATTAACCACCGTCCTCCTTATGGAATCTTTTGAACAACTATCTTGAATCCATTCCAAACCATCTTGAGCTGGAACAAACCTAATCTCAAACATACCTCACTTAATCTGCGCACACCCGGTCCCAATCATGAAACTAAATCTTGCCTGCCCATATTGAGAACATCACTACACACACAACCTTAACACGAATCCTCAAACGCACCCTAATGTAAATGTAGTTCGACCTTGCAATCTTCTGAGTTTAGTCAGCAAGCCAAACAACATATTTTTGGATTTTGGAATAATGCCAATAGACGGACGCACAAATGAAGTCTATACTGGTAAGACAAATTTGGGGTATGCTTATGCAATGTGATATGCTAATGCAATGAAATGAAACATAAACCAGATGGAGAAAAGGTAGGGCAAATTTTGGGATACAACAGGTGGTAAATCACTTATCTCATCAGGAAAAACTTCCAGAAAATCACAAACAATTGGCAAAACACCAACTTCTCCACCTTCACTAATACTCAAATTTTCCATCAACATAAACATCTCAGCACCATCCTGAACTGAGTCGTTCACTTGCTTAGAAGACATAAACAAGTCTCCTTCATTCTCAGGTTTAAGAAAAATAATCTTCTTATCAAAATAGTTGATATAAACATGGTTGAACTCCAACCAGTTCATCCCAAGGATAACATCAAGTTGATCTAAGTGTAGACACACTAAATCAACACCAAAATCCTTACCAGAAATACTCAACAGAGAATTCAAACACACATATAGAGTATTCACTGAACCCATAGCAGGAGTATTAATAACCATACCTCCATTCATAATAGACAACTCAAGATTTAATCTCTTAACACAATCCAAAGAAATAAAATAATTTTTAGCTCCAGTATCAATTATAGCAATCAAAGGTGTACCATTAATGAAAAACGGACCTCTAATCAATTGATCTTCAGTAGCAGACTCAGATCCTGATAGAGCAAACACATTCCCTTTAGCTTGAGCCTTCTTCGGTTTATCACACTTGGTACTAATGTGCCCTTGCTCACCATAGTTGTAGCAAGTCACATCTGCACCACTCTTGCACTCAAAATCCTTGTGGGCTGGATTGCCACACTTGAAACATTTCAGTTCAGCACTTGTGCACTCTGGGGCACGGTGTCCTTCAACACCATACTCATAGCACTTAATCGGAGTAGGAGCTACTCCCCTACTCGGCTTCTTATCATTACCAGGTTTCTGTTTCCCTTTGTCAGTAGGAGTCACATACGGCTTCCCTCTGAATGGACTCTTTCCCTTCTTCTTATTGAAACTCTTAAAGTGAGTAGACCAAACTCTACTATCTTTATCATAGATCCTACTCTTGTTAACCAAATCATAAAATTACTTAATCTCCTGATATCCAATGGCTTGCTTGATCTCAGGCCTTGAACCATTCACAAACTTAAGACATTTGGATCTCTCAGCATTAACAGTGCTATGATAAGGACAAAACTTAATCAACTTCTCAAATCTTGACGCATACTCGGCCATAGTTAAGTTACCCTGCTTTAGCTCAAGGAACTCAATTTCCTTCTTCCCACTGTTGCATAGAACTATTCTTAATAGGGGATCAAGAGTTTTTGTGCCTTTCAAGAGGAGAGTCTCCTTTGTTTCAAGCTCAAGCAAGGGCATTTGTGCAAGCCATCAGGGTTTCATCACCATGAAAGTGTCAGAGTTCCTTGAAAGGAAGGGTTGGTGTGTGGATTTTATCTCCTATCTTAAGGATCATAAAGGGTCATCATAGACCAATGAGGTCATTAACTTGGATAAGACATGGTGCAAAATCTCATTGAGTACCTTAGGGGTCATTATGGAGCTTGAGTAGTCATTCAGTTCATTTGCAAAAGGCACAGTTAATGGATATGGAATTATGGTTTCATTTGGTCAACCCAAAGTCAACTATGGACTTGAGAGGGTTCAAGACTTGATCCTAAGTCATTTATTCCATAGGAAGTCATCTTAGAGCATATAGGATGTCATAATAAGATCAAATCAAGAGGATTTAAGAGTTCAAAGAGTTACTACATTAGGGTATCAGATGATTTCAGTGTAAAATCCCCTTCTGAAGTGCCTAACTTCAAGGACACTTTTCCCTATGATGCAAGCTCAATATCATTTTCATGAAAATATGAGACTTGCAAATCATCCTTCAATCTTTCTTTTGAGTACAATAACTCATCCATTGAGTTTGTACATCTCAAGTTATGATGCCAACAAGTTGGGGTCCTCAAATGAAGAGAATTTTGGTCAACTTGAAGTCAACTCACTTCCAAGGCATTTTTGACCTAGAATCAAGTTTCTCCTAAATTTTAAGTGAACATGAAAGTTGTTCCTAATTGTCTTAGCGTTCCAAAAAGTCCTAGAAGTCCTTTTTATCATCTGTACATCTCAAGTTATGGACTTCCCAAGGCAAGGGTATTTTTGGAAAGTTCATTATAGGTCATTTGCTTCAATGGTCAATTTCATGAATTTATGGACCTCAAATGCAATTCCATCCAACATGAAACTTGTGCCTTATGGTCTTAACTCCATATTGAATTCAAAACTCATGAAGATTGGTGGATTATATGGCCATGTGAACCATTTTAAGATGGAAAATTGGATTTTTGGTAATGACTTGAATGCCTTACATTACAAGTCATATTTTGCTTCATTTTTGAATTGTTTCATACCATAACATGACACAAACGAGATTTACCACATTTGTGCCAACATGAAGAGCTTTAATATGCCATATTTTCAAATTTCTTACTTAAAAAGTAATGAATTGAAACTTGGTGTGAAGGCTTCATACATGACCAAAAATAGTCCAATTCACTCCTACACCCCACACTTGATTGTTTGCTGACCCTAAATGATGTGTATGTGGCCAAATCGTGTGTGTGTGCATGGAAAGTAATTTTGGAGAGCAAATTTTGAAATCACATGATTCTACCATCATGGGCCTGCATGATCATCTTAAATCCACCATATAAAAGGTTTTTGGTTGCCCTAATTGCTGAGATTGGTTTGCTTGCGTAGGAGAAAAGAGAATTGCTTAAGATTTCATCATTTTTTATCATTTTCAAATCTCACATTCCACTGCAAATTAATTCAAATTGCTGCTTAATTATTCTTCACAAGAGTCTAAGGAACAAGTTGGAAGCCATAAAGCAAAGCTTATGTGCCTATCAAGAGCCAATAGAGCTACTCCGTTCAGTAAGTTTCCTCAATTGTTTTCTCTCATTCTAGGCATGAGATAGGGTCATTCTGGGTTGCATCTGAAGCCCTACCTATGGTAGGAAATGTTTGAACCATTGATGTGTTTGAATATTGAAGTTTCAGAATGTGCTATCAAAATTTCATGTCTTTGATTCTCTCTATTTGTGGACCTTTTTGATATTTGAAGGGTGGATTCATGATCTTTGTGAGCTCAGCTTTCGTTTGGTACCAAAATCCACCATTTTTATGGAGGTTTTAGACCTGGTCTCTGGCGAGGTGGCCGGAGAAGACGACCAAAGCCCTAGCTCCGACGTCTGGTCTATTTTCTGGTGAAAGCTGACTCACCTCCCCTTGACTCTTTGACTTGCTCGTGTGTTCATTTCCCATTGGTTTGACCAGGTGCCACACATGCGTTGAAATCCAACTCGGATTAATGAAACATTGTGTTTCATTTTATAAATTGAGCTGGGTTGAATTGGGCTCAGAATGCTATCCACACCCCTACTTCTTTTGACCCAGCATGCATTTTCAAAGGATTCAGTGCATTTCCTCTTTGCTGATCACACCTCCCATTGTTATTTAATTTATTTTATTTCTTTTTCTTTTTCGTTTTCATTTTACATTTTTTTAAAATACTTCCAACTATCAAAAAATTCCATAAAAATTGTTTTCTCATATTTTAGGATGTTATTTAATTTTCTATAATTTTTGTTCCTAATTTTATCTTAGTTTGCTATTTTATTTCAATTTTGCAATTGGATCACTTTTATGGTGTATACCTTGTGTGGTCTTGATCTTTTGGACTTCAAATCCTTATCCCCTATGATCATGGCTTCTCCCTCACTTAGGTGAGGGATTGAGGCATCCTTGAGGGTGATTTTGAATGGCCATTGATTATTTTTCATTTGACTTTGAATTGATTTTTGTTGTCCCTCGACATTTGCTCGATAAGGTGGAGCACCATCAATTCTTGAATTGTTTGGTGATGCCTTGAGATGAATTTGACCTTGAGAATTTGGATTTTTTTTGCTAGTTGACCTAGCTTTGTTATGCTTTTTATTTGGAACTTATTGAGCAATCCTTCTATTTTTGATGAAGCTTGCAAGTCAAGTCATCTTAGAAGATGTTCATACAAACTAGTTTGACCTAGTTCCTTTGGGAGATGACTTCTATGGACCCCATATGCACCTTATGAGTTTTGATGTTTGTTTATGAAATAATTAAGGTGTTGGTTCTTTGATTTTAGGTCATACACTTGTGTAACTTGTTTTGCAAGTTACTTGAAAGTTAGGCCTTTCCACTTGTTTTCTAGTGTTGAATTGGTGGTGGAACCTTGTTTCTTTCACTTGCCGTGACTTTGCTCTTGACTGTGCTTTGTTTTCCAATCTTAATTTGAGCTTCCCTTTATTGGATTCACTTCTTCCCCTTTGTGTTTTGATCATTATTCAAGATGATTTGGTATTCATGTTTATGCTTTGAGTTTGTCTTGAATAATGTATCACTTCTGGCATTGGTTTGCTCTTTTCTTCTTCATGATCAATGTGAGATGTTTGGTTGAGTTAATTCATGGTTGCTTGCTGCCTAAGCTACTTTCTCCCATCCTTTCTCTTTATCATGGATTTTTCTTTTGCTTTGTGTTTACGTTTTTGTCTAAGTGATTGATGTTTGAATGGTTGTAGAAGTTATTACTTCTTCCATTTCATCTCACTCTTCTTTGGCTTGTTCAAGTCATCTTGCTTAAGCCATTTGCTTTTGTTTGGGTCTTTGATGCATCATTTGAATCCTACATCTTTTCTTTGCATCTCTGCATATCATGTTTGCATTGCTTTTGACTTGTTTAAGTTAACTTCTTCTCATTCTTCATCTCATCTGTGATTGAATTATCTGTTATTTACTTGGTCTCTTGCCATGATCCCTTAGGATTCCTAGTCCCTCTGTTTAAGATAGGAGTAGGAGAGAAATTAGGCGCTTAATCCTTTGCATGATAACAATAGGTAGTTCCCTTTTCAATCCCAACTTTAGGAGCATTTTGCATGATAATATTAGGGTTGATCTAGTTTCCCTTTAGAGTTTGTGTCTTCTCTTCTCATCTCCTAATTTTCATAAGACACTTAATAAAGGATAATAAATGTTGTACGCTACGAGCCTTAAGTACTTGAGGAATGATGGTTGGGGGGCCTCCTCTCATACTGTCTAGAGTATTTAGCGTATGCCCTTTGGGTGATATGCGACGCATTCGCTCTCAAGTCATAGTCTTTAGGGAAACATGAGTTACAAAACAAAACATTTTCAGAAAGAGTGTGTTAAGTCTTGGTTCTACCGCAAACAGACGTCGTCCGTAACTGCTAGAACGAAGATTTAACCCTACTCAGTTAAAACACTTAAACCAATCTATGGTCGTAGTTGCCTGAACTATGTTTGCTCTGATTTCTCATACCAGATGAGGGTACGTAGGCACAAGACGACGATGTCTTGGCGAGCAACCTTTCCCCCCTTCACCCTTAGTTTTCCAAACTACATTGACTCTGACTTTCCCATTGCACGAGGGAATACGTAGGCATAAAGCGGCGATGCTTTATCGAGTCTCTTTTCTCTTCTTTTGTACTTGTGTACCAGCCTTTAGATAGTTAACACCTTTTTAGATAGACAACAAGCGTGGATCCCGTTGAGTACAATGGACGTGAGGGGTGCTCATACCTTCCCCTTGCATAACCGACTCCCGAACCCAAGATTTGGTTGCGATGACCTATCTTTTCTCTTTTTCATATGTTTTCTTTGATCGTTTCCTTTCCCTCTCTTTGGGATAAATAACAAATGGTGGAGACTCTTTTGTCTTTGCCAGCCCCTTTTTCGCAACGATGCGACAGCTGACGACTATGTTGGCGAACGTTTCCCATCCTCTATGCGAGTCAATCCTAACGTTTGTTGTTTTTTTGTGGGTTTGTATATGTGTGTGTTGTATATTGCTGTATTTACATTTTCTGCACTTTATTATTTTATCTGTCATTGTTGTACTGTTGGATGGGACTGTTCCTTTGAGTGATAAGCCAAAACCCAGGCTCGAGGATATCCATAGCATTAGAGCGGAAAGTAGTATTGGACCTGTATGTTTCAGCATGCATTAGTCCTCACGAAATTCGCGTTCAGACGAGGTTTTCTTTGAAGACATTCCATCCTATACATTAGTCGGGAGGGGGTGTTGGATCTGGAAGCTGTCGACTATGGAGACCGATAATTTGGAAGTCGGCTAAGTAAGGCCTCTTTGTTTGACTATGATGCCAAAATAGAAATGGTGAACGTATCATCGGTTCTCGAAAGTCTATGACGCTGACGACCGCATAGGATACCGAACCTTATCAGAGGTTAGGTTCATACTAGTAAGGGGGAGGGTTATGCAGGAAAATTTGACCTTCAACCTACCCAGTTTTCTCGTCGGTGTGAACTTTTGATCCTTGATACAGTGGGTTCCTTATATCAGTGCTATGTTATTTTCTCGCTGAAGCGAAGCTCTGTTCCAACTCAGTCAGCAACACAGCAATCTTGATCCCCTGTTGCATTTGCATATTCATTTGCATGTATTTGTGTTTCAGGTGCATATTTTCTCGTTGATTCTAGTAATCTAATCCACTGTCGTTATGGAGCCTGATTTGAAGAAGAGTGTGTTGTACAAGTTCCCGACGCCAGAGATAAGACCTCTGCTTAAGCTAATTTCTGTGGTTGATCGTAGTGTGATGGAAGATTTCAGAAAAGATTATGGGAGGATTCTGAGTTTTGTCTGTAAGGCCTCTAAGTCTGAGTAAGATGGCATTTACGCGTTGCTGCAATTTTATGATCCTCAGTTGCATTGCTTCATGTTCCCAGGATATGTTTTATTGCCAACTTTAGAAGAGTTTGCTCAACTAATAGGAATTCCTGTTGGAAGAGGTGCCTTTTGTGCACTCTGAGAAGGAGCCCGAGTTATCCAAGTTGGCTGGCACTCTTCATCTCGATGTTTCTGAGTTGGAAGGTAATTTGGTTTGGAGAATTGGAATTTCTGGCTTTCCACTTCCATTCTTGGTGGGTAAAGCTCAACATTTCGCTAAGGAAGGATGTTGGGTGGTCTTCAGCGCTATCCTGGCTTTGTGCATCTGTGGGATAGTCCTGTTTCCCAACTTACCTGACTTTGTTGACTTGGATGCCTTCTATATCTTTACTTCTAAGAATCCTGTGCCAACCCTTTTAGGTTATGTTTATCATTCAATCCACTACAAGAATGAGAACAGACGAGGAAAGAATGTCTCTTGTTGCGCTCCGTTGCTATACAAATGGTTTATTTCACATCTGCCTAAGTATGGACCTTTTACTGATATTGTAGACACTGTTGATTGGCCGGAAAGACTTATGGGTTTAAGGTCAGAGAATATTGTATGGTTTAACAGAGACCTTTTGGGTATGGAGATTGTTCACATCTGCGGAGAGTTCCCCAATGTTCCTTTGATTGGGCACAAAGGTGGCATCAATTATAACCCTGCTCTCGCCGTCAGACAGTTTGGCTACACTCTAAGTGAACCTCCAAGGGAAGAGGAAATACAGTAATCTCTGTATTTCACCGGTTTAGTTGACAATGAGACCTTAATCAGATTGGAAAAGGCTTGGGGTAAGATTCACCGTAAGGGAAAATCTTCTTGGGGCAAGAGCGATTGCAGAGCCTATCGACCATATGTGGAATGGATCCAGGAGAGAGTTGAGAGACTGTTGCTACCATTTCCAGTCAGGGAGCCTTTGTATCCTCTGGTAGTTGAAGAACCAACGACAGTTGACATCCAGAAGTACAATCAACTGTGGGTTGAAAAGGAAGAATTACACAGAGTGAACGAAGAGTTGGAGAAGGAGGTCATTCAGCTTAGAAGTGCGAAGAATCAAGCCACTCACCTATCCAAGAAGCAGACAGATACCCTGAACAAGATGGGGAGGGAACTGATCCGCTGTCGCGCGCGGATCAAAACCGAGTGATTTTAATTAAACGTAGTAACAACAACGGTAACTCGGATGTCGATTCACAAGAATTCTTATTTATAAAATAGATAATTGAAACGACTTGGGGGGGTTGTTTGATTAGGATTCGATTAAGAAAGTAAATGGTAAAAATAAGTGATTTTTGAAATAAGTGATTAAAACAGGTAAATCTACCGGTTTGACTCCCAACTTATCATCGGCCATTACAATTCCAATTCCCAAGCGGTTCCAATTCCTATTCGATTGCAATATTGACGAACAATTGGGCTTACAAGTAAGACTCAATTCGACACACTAACTTAAATTACAAGTTAATATATTTCAACAGCATACTTGAACAGACTTCGACTACAACATGTACAACTCCTGTTGAAATATCAAGTTCTCCATATCAGCATTAGAGTTCGATCCAAAATACCACAAAAAGTTATTTCAAAGAATTTTAAAAGGAAATTCGCATAAGAAGTTTTCATTAATGTATATTCAAAACGATAAAGCTTATACATATATAGTTTTAAAGAAAAAATAAAACAGTAAATATATCATAATTTATAGTTGATAAATTCCAACTATAAAAAGATCTCACTCTATGCTCATCTATAGTTTCATAATAACCAAATAGTCAAATAACATACATGAATCCAGAAAAACAAACAAATAAAAATACAAAATGTAATGAAATTAGTCGCCAATTAATTTTCTTTAATCTCCACCTCCTTATCCTTCAATTGCAACTTCTTATACTTTTCCTTTTCCTCAACACTCATAAAAGAAGTAACATGAAAAGACTTACCAATCCCCATAGGAGTCTTAAAATACATCTTCTTTCCATCAAATCCATCCACACTCATTTCACTTATAGGCACCCAAACAAACATTTGCTTACTCTTAATTCCACTCATTTTCTTCATCTTGAATTTCTCCACATAGGCAGTGACTTCAACTCCATAGCTCACAAGAGTCTTTGTCCCCTCAAAGAAATGTTCACTTGGTGCCTTTTGTTTCATCCAAACAAAGCCAGTTTCTCTAACTATTCCACATTCTACAAGATCTTTCAAGGGAAGAACACCCTTTGGAAATCCAAGCTCTTCCAAGAGTTGTAGCGAATGGTTGAAGCAGTTTTCGGAACCGTGTACTATCTCGGCTCCGAAACGCTCGTTTACCACCATTTTGCCGTTGCTAGCCATTGCAACAACAAAAAAATATCAAGAGAAATATATTATTGTTAACTATATGGATGCAAATAAAGCATGATATAATATGTTTAAATATAGGTTTTAGAAATGAAAGATGGTTTGAAAATTGTTGCTGGTTAATTGGAAGTTGAGCTGAATTGGCAGGTTTTGTGTGTGGTTGTTCAACCAATTTTTACTAACATTTTGTGGTTAGTTGGTGAGCTATATAGTATGTTTTACTTACACACATGTATGCATGTATCCTATGATCTATCTAGCTACAAATCTATATAGATACGTATTAGTATATTTGAAATATATAAAAAGGAATACAAGTTTTAGTGTGGTTTTTACTTTCTAGTTTTACTATTTGTATAAATTATTTTATTTACAATTTTTTATGAACTAAATATATATAAAATGAAAATAAAAGAAATTTAAAATATTGGAGACCTAAACCATACTAAGTCAAACCTCCAAATAAATCCAAAAAAGTCTAAAAGACAGTTAAATACAACAAATACAATCAAAATATTTTAAAATAAATTAAAAAATTTGAAGAGCGCCGGAAATGCCAACGAGTTAAACGTTCAGAATACAGAAAACTTTGACATCACATATTTTTCAAAAACTTTAAGATTAAATATATTTATGGTCCTCCTAAATATCTCAATTTTCGGTTTTAGTCTCTCAAAATATTTCTCTCAAAAAATGATACTCCTCTAATTTTTCATCCACATTTTTTGTTCTTTTGTAAATTAACAACGGTTTTTACAACTTAGCAACAGAATTAGCGACGGTTTTAACGACGATTTATTACTTAGCGACGATTTTAGTATTATGAACTAAAAGTGTAGATGGAAAATTTTAGGAGAACCATTATTTGAAAGAAATATTTTGAGGGACTAAAAAAGAAATTGAGATATTTAAGAGGACCAAAAACATATTTAACTCAAAATCTTAAGGTGTTACGGGTATGAGACATTTCTCTTATCCATCGAACTTACATACCGGTGTGAAATTGAATAATTGAATTATCAAATTTTCAAAATATCAATGCTTTGTACAAAAATATACATTTTTTTTCAAATATAAAAGAAAATATCAATTCAAAATGGACCCCAAAAATATAGTTTAAAGTGTATCTTTACCATTTATAATAAAAACAAATTTTATAATGGTAAAAATAAAAAATGAAAAATATTTTATTGAAAATATGAAAGTCCATCTTTAGATCGAACCCATATAAAACTTCCCATGAAAAGATATTATGTTTTACAAAGTATCAATGTTCCATTTTAAAATCCGTGTATCTATTATTGTAACGTCATGAAAAATAGTAAACCAATAAAATCCTATAAATTGCGAAAAATGATCATAAAATCAATTTTAGAGATGGAAATTTTTAAATTTTATTTAAATTAAAATAAAGAGACCAAAATCATTTTTTCACGTGCTATTTTAGGTACTATCTCCTCTTCTCTTTTTTTCTGGACATAATTGTTTTTTCTTTTTAAAGTAAAATTAGTTAATATCATCTCATTAGCCAATAGAATAATCAATACTATCAACTGAATATTCAAATTTCAATTTAAAATCAGTATAATCTAATCGTAAAAGAAACATTAAAGCTGGAATTTTAATGCAAACTATTTTGGAAATCGGACATTTTTCAACGAGTAAAGAAATAATCTTCACAATAGGTGCTATAAAATTTTACAAACAATGTCTATCTAAAAGAGTATATACGTATGCATTTCTTTACTGAAGTTGTATTGAAATCCTGCTAGTCAAAATTTGCAGACAGATGAATGTAAAGTTGTGATTAAAAATCTTTATTTGGGTCAATGTTTATATCAAAATAATGAAAATATAAATTTAGAATTTCTTACTACCGATTTAAATGAAGCCCATTGAAATAAACATGCAAACAAACAACAACGTAGAAAGCTCAATGAATTAACCACATAGAGTAAAAAAAAACATATATTGAATTTTATAAGAAAATTCAAACTTTAACTCCCCCAATACTATGTATATGGCTTGTGTCTACTAGATGAATTGAGTCTATTATAAATCCTATTGCATCATATCAGTTTAAGGTCAGTCTAGACCTTTAACCACAAATTTGATTCACCATTATAGAATCCTTGCAGTAAGAGAGTGCTATATTTACTTAAGGCAAAGTTTCGGTGTAATGTAAACAAGTACATCATTTATCTCTACAATTTATCAATCATTTGAAAATGTTTCAAAGTCATTATGGAATTCACCAAGTCACCTGAAAAATTAACAGGATTAGCACTTATCAAGAAACTAGTTGTGACAGTCTTTGGTCGAGTATGGCTTTACCAATTACCAACTGGCACCCTCTGCATTTGACTGATAGAAATCATTTGGCCGAACAATGTTGACCTCCTCGAACTCATTATCATCTGGAGAAAAAAAAAGGTGAATATATTTTCATTATATATTTCAGCTAAAAATGTCAAGGATCGTTATGTCACAATCCACAATATTAAAAAAATTTACAATTGTTGCATAAGGATAGGCTGTACATCATCCTTGAAGAAAATGGAGTAGAACCTAAAGGCTAAAAATGTTTTATGAAAAAAGATAAACATGCTCAGATGATATGAAAATGAACAAGGAAGCACTTTTTTTGTTCGGGTGAACAGTGGTAGGGACTTTAGTTTATTAAATAATAAACAACAACAGCCAAGCCTTATCCTACTAAGTGGAGTCGGCAATTTAAATGATAAACCATGTCAAATAATTATCTGCATTGCAATTTACAAATACTAGGATAAAGAACTGAAAGATTAAGTTACCAATGATCCCTAATGTGAATAAACTATGCATGAAGGAAGAAAATTATGGTGGTAGGTATTAGGCTAATGATATACATTTTACCTTTCCTCAAGGTCAATGCAACAACAGCATCAGTTTCAATCTGAAAGGTTAAAAAAAAAATAGAAATTGTTAGCATCTAGGTCATAGTCGTGTGAGAACCAAGCAGAATAATTTAAGGCTATGTAGAATCTAAGAATAGATGAAAAAAAGTCCCAACAGCTAGGTATTTTCTAAATGCTAACACTATAAAAAGAATATACACATAGTACAAGACATGAAGAATTAAATAGCAGTGTACCTTTTGATCAGCCAGAGTCTTAGAGTCCTCTAATACATCCCCTGTATCAGGAAGACTTAATCGTTGATCATTAGCTGGTTGATCGATGAGTTCTTGTAACTTTTGCTTAATGTCAAGAACTTTGTCAGATGGCTTGCACCGGATGAAATACGTTGTCTTACTACGCTTAACGCGAATGTACATATCCTGTCAGGAAATGATAGTTGAGATTAAATACCACCCCGAATTTCACAGAATGCAGAACAGATACATAAAACTAAATTAGAACTGCAAGGAAGGATTTCAACAGAAAACAGGGATACAAACCCCAACTGTATTACGGGTAAAATTAGCATTTACATAGCATAAAACATTGACCACAGCCTCTTTAAAAAACAAAATATTGACCATAGTTCAAAAAGTACGTTGTATCGTTAAACATGTTAATCACAGCAGCAGATGCCTCTAGAAATTAATAAATTTAGAAGAGAACAGGCAGTAACATTTTTTAGATACAAAGCAAGCCTCTAGATATTAATAAAGTTAATCTGTATTTGATGAACTTACAGGATCTTATGCTTAGATAAAAGGGAAGGGAAAGAATTAAGACTTTGAATTATCAATATTTTGATATGATTAATGATTATCATTTGATAACACAAAAAAAACTAAACACCAACTCTTGTTAATACCAATACCAAGACTATACTAATTTTAAAGGGAAATGAACCATTATAGGAATATGGCTCAGTAGATTAATTGGACTTGAAGTTAAACATTAACTGCAGTCAAATTTTTCCGCATTTACGCATTCGGCATTTTTTCGGTCGCTCGATCAAGATCAAATGGTTAAAACTTATATTCTATTTCTAATTTATATTAAACAGAAAATATTTAACTTAAAATTTTAGCCATTTGATCTTAATCTAACTACCAGAAAAATGCCAAATGCATGAAATTCTTGACTGCAGGGAATAGTGGTCCGGCAAAATAACAACAAATGAGAGATTCTAAACACGACAGTAGTGGCAAACAGTGTCAAATGTCTTTTCACATTAGGTAAGGTAGGTAGCATGGATCAAACCAAACAATGCTATAATGCCCCAAAATGAATGATGACACGCATTTAAATCTAAAACCTTTTTTTATAGTTAAACTCATACATTTCCTTGGCCTCTAATGAGATCCGCAAAAACAAAAAGCAAAAGGAAGCAACACTTGGACGGGAAAAGACCAATAGTTTAGAATGGGTATGAGAGGAAGGAAAAGAAAGAAATGATAAATGATAGGTTGTCAAGTTAGATACCGTCAAAAGAGAAAGAATAAGTCAGAGCAGCAGTATTGTTTTCCGTTTCTATAGTTGGGATTCCTTCGTTACTTAAAGGGGAACAGATACCTGAATTCAAGATATGATTAATTGTGGAAATATGCAATCAACACATACAAATAATTAGATATGGAAGGTAGGAACAATAATAGCAGGTTTAGGGGTTTCCTCATCATTTGGATTCCTTGAACCCTAATATGAACAATCGCTCTAAACAATAAATTTTTTGGAAAAGACAGTATTCTGACATGAAATCAGAGCCCTTGCATCTGAGGGAAATTGTGTCCGTATAATACAATTGCCTAAATCGCCAATTTTTCCCACTGCTTCTCAGGCCTTCTTTGCCACACTGCCACATTTTATCCTCCTCGTTTAGTTGCATTGTTGATTCGTCACTTTCCATTAACAAAACCAAAGCACTTGAACCTCTATATGTCTGAAAACAACACTGTAGGAACCATGTCCCTATCTGAACATACTGGATTTTCGCAGCATTACTATTGCTCTTTAATCTTTCTCCAACTAGACTATTTCCAATGCATAAAAAATGCACTTAGCCAAACTTTTTGATATGTTCATTGTACAACAAGTCTAAAATCAAGTTAAAAAGACCGGGACTCAAACAAACTATGAAACCAGTGTTTTCAATCCAATCGCATAAAATACCGACTTATTGAAATTTTGCCATACTATAGCACATCTATTTGACAAAACTTGTACTAAATCGAATATCATAGAACAACAGTGGTTTGTTCAAATTCCGCTACATTACAGCGTGTTATTTGACAAAGGTGTATGAAACATCTCCATAAATAACCTAAAGCCAACATTTCCTAACTTGTAGATTTTCTCTATCTGGTTTAACATTACTACTATATAGTATAATAAATGCACAATATTATTCAGCTCAAGCACAAAAACACAGTAACCAAATTTCAACATTCAATTTGAAACAACATTCCAATACCAAATTTCACCATCTTCTCCAATAAAAACCCTAGTAATCACTGACACAATGTAAGCATAAACCTATGAACATCCACACAGTCCATAATCATAAACACAGTTTTCAATTACAATTCACTTAATCCCAAGCCATTCAATTCAAACAAACACAAATCGATTATGAAAAACAGATAGCAGCGAATTGAAGAAACAGCACAAAAAAGAGCGATACACATACCATTTGCATGTGGTTCAGGCGTTTCTACTTCGAAACGAAATTGAAAGTTCTGCAATCTACAATTGATGAATTGGTTTAAGGAATTTGAGAGGAAGAGAAATAGAAATCGGTGAAAATGAAATTTGAATTCGAAAAAAAAAAGATTGAGAGAGAGAGAGAGAGAGAGAAGAGAGAGAGAGAGAGAGAGAGAGAGAGAGAGAGAGAGAGAGAGAGAGAGAGAGAGATTCTTACCCGGGAAGGGGTGAAAATTTCGTGTCTGATTTGGATCGGTTGTTTTTGTCTCTCTATATTTTTCTCTAATTCTTAATTTTATATTGATGCACAAAATCTTTTTTTAATTTAATTTTTTC
The DNA here is from genome assembly GCA_963859935.3 of Lathyrus sativus. Lineage (NCBI taxonomy): Eukaryota > Viridiplantae > Streptophyta > Magnoliopsida > Fabales > Fabaceae > Lathyrus > Lathyrus sativus. The sequence goes on along the minus strand of OZ012735.1, from coordinate 746,276,041 downwards.
TTCAACTATCAACACTTAAAAAAAAGATTGTCCAAAATTATTTCACTGCCCTTTCTTTTATAATTAATTATATTATATATTGGACAAAATAGTAAACAGCTAAATGACAAAAATCATCTCTTTCATTTCCCTCTTCTATTGCCATCTGTCAAGTGTGTATTGGATGCATCAAAACTTTGTTTCCCTCCTCCCTACAAACATCTGAACATTGAGTTACCCATAAAACCTCTTATACTCACACGATTTCGCTCCCTCCTCCCCACAAACATCATCAAACTTCTGCTAACATCTTTTGGGGTTTTGCAAGTTTACATTGTTGTTCCAAGTTGTTATGGTTCGTCTGTGACAAGTTGTTCTGCTAACATCAAACTTCTGCTAACATTGTTGTTGTTGTTTTCCAACCTAACATATGTTGGTCTTCTGGTTCGTTTCATTGTATTTTTTGTTGTTTTGCAAACTCTTCTTTGGTTTACACTATAAAATATGCAGGTTGTTTTCATGAAAACATGTTTTTATTAATATATTGTTTTTGCTTACACAGAAATTATTTAAGCAGTTGTGAAGTTGTAAGGTATATGAATATTGATTAATGTCCATTCACCTGAGCAATTTTTTCTCTTTTATGTTTCTAAGCAACCATGTCAAGACCCCCAATACTCATCAAGGACTTGGAGAAAGGGAAACAAGTTTGGAAAATGCTCATTAGAGTTGTTGATCTTTGGATTGTGAAGGAGAAAACTGGACTGCAACATTTCGAATTGGTGATTCAAGACTCACAGGTAATCATTACCTGCTCTGTTTCTATATTATTATTGTCCATTTCCTTGAATATTTACCCATTTTGTAGGGTGATCAAATCCATGTCACAACTCGGAACCGTGAGTTTAAAGACTGGTCTGAACAGCTAACTGAACATGACACTTATTGCCTTTACAATGGAGAGCCAATGACTAATGATGGCACTTTCAAAGTTTACCCCAACAAGTTAAAACTTGTCTTCAATGGAGGAACGACTGTTTCGAAATTGCCAATACCCAAAATACCGAAATACCAATTCAAGTTTAAGCCAATTGTCGACTTTCTCACTGGAAATTTCATCACTGATCTCTTATATGGTGAGGTGTATTCATATTATACATATGGTGTATATTGCTATTTGTCATACTAAATGGATATTGAATTAACAACATATGATACATATGAAAACATTGTCACTTTTTCTCATTCTCATATATTACAGATGTCGTCGGGGTTTTACAAGATGTTGTGAAGACGCAAATGGGCGGTGGTGGTAAGAAATCATGTGCCAACATCACTCTAAGAGATGAAGCTGAAAATATTATTGAGGTTGCGTTATGGGATGATTACGGTAAACAGTTCATGAGCTATAATAGCTCCAACAAGTTTCTCGGACCAACACTCATTGTCTTAACACATGCATGGTGCAAGCAAAATCAAGGTAACAAAGTTATTGTGATACATATGCAAGAACTGATATTTTTGTTCTTCAAATAACTGACTCTACATTTTGTAGGTATGCATTGCAGTGTGCTCTTTAGAAGCATATGTAGCAGCATTTCCATTGTTTTTTTTCCATTGTTGTAGCAGCATGTCCATTGTTTAGTAGTAACATATATAGCAGCATGTCCATTGTTTTATTCTACTGATGTAGCAACATGTCCATCATTTAGTAGTAACATATGTAGCAACATGTCCATTGTTTTTTTCCGCTGATGTATCATAAAACTTTCTCCTTTACCATTCTGACTTTTGTAATTCACAAATTATTTTATAGATTTTTGTGTTCTTGAAACATTTGTATGCTGCATTTTGTTGGTATCCATTGCAATGTGCACTTTTGAAATGGATGACTCTTGCAAGCTTAAATGTATTAATAGGACATAACTAGATAACAAAGTGACAATGAACTTGTCTCAAATAATAATGCAACCCGTCCTTTCAAAATTATCCCATGTAATACAAGTTCAGCATGTCCATTTTTGTACCAGCATGTTCGGTTAGTAGTAATATTTAGTCTCAAGTTTTTACAAACAGCATCATTATGTAATATGCATGCTATGTTTATCAATTCAATAACTTAATGTCTGAATTTTGTCAAGCAACATCTAGATTGCCTAGCCTATCTAATGCATGGAATGGATCAAGACTCCACATCAACTTGGAGCATCCCCAAGTTCTCGATTTTAAAACCAAGTATGTTCCTACATTAAACAGTTAGATACTTGTCTAAAGTTTTGCTGAACTCGGTTTACTTTGATTTGATTCTTTATCTTTGTTTCTACATAAACTTTCCAGGCTAGGATCCACAGTTTCAGTTGCTGCACCAACTCATTCTATAACCCAGACTTCTGAATCCTTTGTGCAGTCTGACAACAAAAGTTGGACAAACTCTAATGAGGTCAAGAGTATCTGTCACATTTGTGAAATCGGCAAGGTCAGCTTTTAAATTATCGTTACAACCTTAATTATTTCTTCAAATATCTACTAACTTTTTGTGATGTCAAACTAGGATTGTTTTGCCACGACCATTGGCACTACCAAGAGATTTAAGGCATCAAAGCATGGCTGGTATTTTGAGGCTTGCCCCAGTTATAAGACATCAAACAAGTCCACTGCCACCAAATTCATATGTGTTTGTGGAGTCAAAGATGTTGAACCTGTGACAAAGTAATTTTTCTATATCCTAATTTTTATACCTTCAATTATAACTTTGCATCCTGTTTTACATACTTGAACTGCTTTTGTTTTCATGGCATAGATACAAGATCGAGGTAGAAGTCGAGTTTGATAATCATGTTGGATGCTTTGTGTTTTGGGATAAAGATGTTATTCCATATGTTACTATGACTGCTAGGGAATTGAGACAAGTAGTGAAGGAGGTAAATACATTATTCATTTGATTACCATGTTTCTCTTATTCATGATTTTACTCACCAACTTTACATTTCTGATGTGATTATTCATCAAGGCTGGAGAGGATAACCCAAAAATTTATCCCATACACCTAGACAAACTTTTGGATCAACAATTTGCATTTAGAATCAAATATCAATCTTTTTTCAATCAATTCTCAATTGTTACTATCCTTAACGATCCTGGTGTTTACAAAACATTATCTGAAGCCCTTAAACCGGATGAGGTACAATTTGGTTGTGGAAATGAAGTCATAATGCGTAAACTTTCAAATTTATCATGTTTTGAACATAACTGATTGATTTCAATTTGTGCTCTTATGTTTTGGCAGCATACCTCTAAGGCTGCCTTTTTGAAAACTGATACAGAGCATGCTATGGATATGGAACTTGAACCAATTGTATGTCTTCTTTCTTAACATGTTGCAAAACTTCCAAAATACTTTTGTGTACTACAGGCATAAAATATTGACCATTTAGTTTTGTTTTGTCTACCCAACCCAATCTTCTGGCCAACACTACAACACACATCCAGAAATTTCTGCCACCCAAACTTGCAGTCCATCCACTTGCTCTAGCAACACACCGGCTAAGAGGGCTGCCATTCCTACTTTTCCTGATGATTTTTTGCAAGATGATGTCCTGATTCCAAAGAATTCAGCAACCAAGGTGAAGCACCTCAAGAAGGAGTGACTCTTTAGTGAGTATCTCATTTTGTGTTAGATTCAAATATTTTGTTAAGATCATTTATGTAAGGATTCATTCCAAACTTCTGCACAACTATGTTAACTACTTTTGTTGAATTCAATCTTATGTACTCCCTTATGCACAAACTTATGTATTATGTAATATGAATCAGACATGCTTCTTTTGCAAACAATGATATTCTGAATTTGGTCTATCCATTTTTGGTATGAAACTTACACTGATAAATTGACCATATGAACAAGTTCATTTGAAACACAATACAAATTGCTTTTGTATATTTGGAGACAAACCAAATAACTGATCCTTATCTTACTTAGACTTATGAATTTCAGGTCTTGATAATTATAATGTTTCTACATGATTTTAATCACCAATAAAACAATTGTCTTTCTATATCATTACCAACTTTAACTTCTGGAACTTTTAATAATTCATCTTAATATGACTTTCCTTAATCCTTCTATTTTCAATTTTGATTTGTCATGTATTAATTATATATGGTTCTAAAGGGTCTGCCAACACAAGTACTTTGTTTTATGCAACATCGACATTTACTATGGCTTAACATTGTCTACTTCTCAATACCTTGCCTGAAGTTTTTTTTCCTACCTGCATCATTACCTTGAATGCATTCTAATTAAAATGTCAACCCCCATCAACTAATGGCAGCAACTTTTAATAGTTACTTTTCTTTCCATTTCCTACAGTACATGTTTTAGAAAACAAACCAAGTTACATTACATAGTATTTGGATGGACTCATGTCCTTTAGTTTTTCCTTGATGACACTCAATCAAATCAAACTTTTTTACAAATCCTGCTGTACTTTTTGCTTGGTTCTTATGCATAGTATTAGCATTGTTTTACAGCCTGTTAACTTTATCATACATAAAGTCAGCTAGCAAACTTCCTTATTTTTGGGAATACCTTCAGCAACTGTACAACTCAGCATTTAATGGCTACTGCATAGACTCTTGCAACTTTAACTTTCTGTAGAGTCATGTTGCACGAAGCTTGGTATTACACCTTTATGCAGACCAGCATCCATCATAACCAATTTTGCCGTGTTTGCTTTTCTCACATCAATAGCCTACAACATGGCTACATTATGGTAGAACTCTGTTTTGTTATTTATATTAAAGTCAACTTGAAGTGGACTCACTATTACATAGCAACAAACAATATTGCTGCTACTGCATAATTTCAAGGACATCATATTCAAGATTTTGACATTTCTCATCATATTCAAGATTTTTTTCTGACTTTTTCTCTATACCTTACATTCACAGTGTGCTAGACATGTAAATTATAGTTACCAACCAAATAGTTCACTTACATATTCATTAGACACTTAACTAACACTTAACTAAAACATGTTTATGCTTCAAAACATTTATTTTCTTATGTACTTCTAATTAGGTGATCAAATAGAATGAGTTATTTATTATTAAACCAAAAAACTATGTCACAGGTAATCCCTCTTACAAAATTTAAATCATACACATGATCCCTACTAAGAAGAAATTTAACAGTGGCCATGAAACTCTTACATCTATATTCAGTTTTGTTATTTGAAGCTCTTGCTGACAGACATGGAGGTTGACCGATTTTTACTATCAACAACTGCACTACTCTTTCAATAAGGTGACTATCAACTCTTAAATTGTTCAACCATGTTTATACTCTTTCTTATTTTCAGTTACTTTCTTAATTGACTACAAAATCATGACACATTTTATCATTCAGTTTCACATGATACAACCAACCACAAAATTATTTCAATGCATATACATGGTTAGAACTGACAAAACTAATGCTTAATTTTGCTTACCTTACACTACTTTCTGAATTCTTTAGACACTTTGTGAAACTTTGGACATAACAACCCAATCTCATTGTTGTTACTACTTTTCATATTGAGAAAATTGTTACTCCCATAATCCCTTACTGCCATGATGTCTGTGGGAGTTTAGGTTGGTATTTATACACACGGTTTGCATCGACCTATATTTATTCTCACCAACAATTTTTCCACCACAATTATGTCAATTGCTCTGTCTATATTAATGTCCACTGTTTGTTAGGTGGCTCATTTATACATACATACATATATATATATATATATATATATATATATATATATATATATATATATATATATATATATATATATATATATATATATATATATATATATATATATATATATATATATATATATATATATATATATATATATATATATATATATATATATATATATATATATATATATATATATATATATATATATATATATATATATATATATATATATATATATATATATATATATATATATATATATATATATATTGCCTTAACTATGGGCCAACAGTCCAACACTAATATCATTCATATGACACACATAACAATTAATATCTATTGTTGTTCCCTACAAAAACTTATGCCAATGACAGAATATGATGCTTTGCTTTAACAACTCTCTTATTGTTGGAATTCTCGTGTAATTTGACGGTTAGCTATGTATTCTATTATGCAGTCTTTGGACATATATAGCTATTTTCAATCTGATGGATTATCCAACCACAAATGAGCCACCAAAAAGAGCAAGGGCACGAAGAAAATATGTCGTTCAACAAAAATGTTTGAAATGCTTATATGACACACGACATCCTGACAAAAGATTTACTCAGCAGCTACATACCCCAAATGTCTATGCATCTAGAATGCCATTATCTAACATTACCCCTTCACAACTAAACCAAAATTTTGTTACGAGAGTTGTTGCGGATGATATGTTGTTGGAAGCAAGAATTCTAGGATCAGAACCTTCCCAAAGCAGACATACCTTTCATCACACCAACACATTTTCTAAAATTAACAGTAGAGGAATTAATTTGTTGGCCAAGTTCACAAATGTTGTTGCGTGCTACACAAACGAGAATATTTCAAATTCTGATGTTGTCCCACCGTGCACAACTGAACCTGTCACATGTGCGACTTCTACGCTAAGAAAGTAAGTATTTCATTGCCGACTTTTATTCTTTTAATTTTCTATCAATCTTACTACTACAACACCATCAATTCATGGTTCCTCTTTATACTCTAGCAATACGGCATATCAAATCTAGTTCCAACAAATTTTACCACACACTGATAAGTCTTCAAATTCACCATTCTATCTTATGCATTCTATGCCTGTTAACATTCTGGTGTATACTTCCAAATGGATTCATACTATGTTCATTGTTACTTATATTTATTGGTTAAGTATACTAGCCTAATTTGTATTACATATTGCATGTGTAAGATAAATATAAACCTAATCCAAATAAGTAAAACAAATGAATAGCCTACCAGTAGATTAAGGATATGTTTAATGCAATTTTCACGCAGTTAATCAAACCTTCAAACAACAACTGCATTAATCTTATCAAGTAATAAAATGAAGAGTGGAGTATCATCTCTATTGAGATTATGTTCTTAAAAATCAAACAGTTGTGATCGGATGCTGACCAATTAAGTGGATAACATGCGTTTGCAATGATTAAAAATAATAGAATCCCTATTACTATATGCAGTTATATGTAATGTACCAATGTGAAAAATATAATATTTAACTGATGTAATGAATGAACACACAATGGACAAAGTTGAAACCACAAGAATGGAACACACACAATAAGAATAAAGATGGATACAACATAGCTAAATGTCGAGTATGCCTAATCATTAATTGATGCAATTTGAATCATGGATTTAATCAAATCAACTCAACTAATTCATTTGTAGATTGTTAAGGTTAGACTTACATTGATACCTTAAGCCTAAACCATGTTATCTTCATTTTATCACTTCAGTTAACAAAAATGAAATATTAGTATTGAGATTATTTAGTCAAGAGAGGCATGTAATCTGAATTCTACTACCCTGGAACTAGAACACAAACATTACAAGCTTCATAAATCAAATAATACACAACAAAAAGACGTGTAAAAGATTATTGTTTTGTAAATAACTGCAATTTTAACTGTCATTTGTTATGAGTGGTAGTTTGCAGAACAAACCACATCCTGCTGCCATTCAGAATTAAATGGCAGACAATTTACCATAAAGCTGTAAAACACCACATTATGCATGGCATAAAATGGTGGATTTTTGTTTATGCTTATTGTGTTATATGTATAGAGTTTCCATAAAATGGCATAAAAGGGAATTGCCCATAAGAAAGTAATTCACATAGCTCAAAGGGAATCAAAAGAAAAAGGTCACATGGCAAATAAATAGAGATGCTATCATCTTCAAATTGTGGAACTAAGGAATCGTATATACAAAAAAATAGAAGCTTACTAACACTAAGAACACACAAACCATAAAGTAGTTCCCATGGTTGTCAAGATCCCGAACTAGATTTTAAAATTTTAAGATTTTACGATCTCACTCACCCCCTACATCCTGATCTTAAGTAGAATTGTGTGTTATCGTGAAATTATTGATTTAGTACGATCTTTTCCAGTTTCGACCATGATCGGCTGTTATCCGGCCACCACCATTAAAAGGTGAGAAGGATGACATGTTGCAGAGGCACAACAATTAGGGTTCGGCGGGGATGAATGTGTACCTTTTAAAGGATTTAGAGAATATAATTACCATATACTATATTTTGAAAACATTACTTACACATGCTCATAACACGGAGTCGACCATACTGTTATATTATGTTATGTTATGTTAGTTGTCTTTGTGAGTTGTAAACTAAAATGTTTGAAAAATCTGGTTTGCAGAAATTTTCATGGTCTCCAATTGATATTGGATGCACTATCAGCTATTGTTTTATGCTTGACAATGTCTAATGTTTGTAATATATTTTAATTATGATCAGAACTACTCCACGTGCATGCTCAATTGGTCGTGGAATAATGTTGGATGGCCTAAATATTTCAGACAAACCGAAACAAATCGGCACGAAGTTATAAACTCGATTTTGGTTTTTATGCTGCTATTAATTGACCATGCCAGTGAAGATGACTTATAACACTCATGTTGTTACTTTTTTTTTTTCCGTTTCTCATAGCTCATCACAATCAACCAAACGACCTCGTGGAAGACCGTGCAAATTCAACATGCAACAACATCAATCTCAACCCAATTTGGCTTTGCAAATTCATCATTTCCAAGAACCAACTACACCTTCACATCTCATTGAACCAACCTTGAATATCACACTGAGGTATGCAACTTATAACTTCACTTTAGCAGCTGTAGGTAGTTACGGTGTGGTCTGTTTCAAACACATGATGCATACATTGTCACAACGCAATGTCCATCAGCAATTTATGTTATCTTACTTAGATTTCTGTTTTGAAAACTGAGATATTACGAGGCTGGTTCATATTGACAGCAACTTATACCTATTTTTGCGTCCTTTGATGATATCCTGTCGGCCTACATTCTATTGATATATGTTTAACAAATTTTCATGGTCTATGTTTCATATTGGAGACTCTTCCAGCAATGATACGACTGTTAAAACCCGTCGAGGTCGTCCAAGAAAATCTTTGGGAGTTCCACATCTAGCAATGAATCTAACAAGACCTGTTGCCGAAGTCCATTATGATACGGTTCGTGATACATCTGTCATGCAACCTGGATCCTCACCGTATTATAGGTACATTGAAAATTTACTAGCTTTTCAAATTTTAACAGTTAATTACAACAACATCTCCAATGCATATGTAATACTGTCTTAACCAAATTGCTAAAGGTATATAGAAGGCTCTAACGGATTTCTTGACATGGACCAACATTTTGCCTTGCACCTCGACAATTGTAAACCAAAATCCCAACAACTGTGTTCTACTTTTACACCATGTGCAAATGAAGATTTCAATGGTGATACGGAATGTGACTCTGACATAGATCCTTTTGCAAGTAAGTTATATAAAATTAATGTTAAACCTGTATTTCTTAGTTCTGGTTTTGAATTTCCTACAACAGCTACACAATACTTTATTCATGTCATTTTAATCTTTCTTAATACAAATTCAATCGTCATGGCTACTGTTTTCAATTCTCTTCAACTTTTTCATAACTTTCTAATTTTAACGACTTTTTTCCACTTTCTTTTAGATCATCAATCTGACGATGACTCCAATTATGATTTTGAGGAATACCATGCACCTTTTTCTATTAATGGGAATTCTCAAACATCGTCTGAAGGTTGTTCTTATTCTAAATGCATACTTATATATTGGCATTACTTTTCTTATATAACACGTTATATTTTTTTGTAGAATATTATGACATTGGTGATCCATTAATTGAGTGTCGTTATTGTAAAGCCATGATGTGGTATCAAGAGAGAATGAACAAAAGTTCTCATTCAGCCAATCCTAAATTTTCATTGTGTTGTGGCAACGGAAAGGTCGAACTATCGTTACTCAAACAACCCCCTTCTTTACTCGCACATCTCCTTTTTGATGAAGATATAGTTAGCAGAAAGTTTCAACAACAAATTCGCATTTACAACATGATGTTTGCCTTCACATCACCAGGTGCAAAGTTGGATAACCGTTTTAACAATGGAGGTGGACCACCCACTTTGCGAATTCAAGGTCAATCATGTCATTGTATTGGAAGTTTGCTTCCACCAGAAGGTCAACCTCCTAAATTTGCACAACTATATATTTTTGACACAGAAAATGAGGTACATAACATAATGCAGGGTTTGAGGTATAACTATTTCACATACATTACTTTCTTACCATAAATTATACACTTCATATGTTGCAATTTATTCCTTTCAGACTACTCTAAATTATATTTAACATGATAAAACATTTACATTTACAGGAACACAAAAAACATTGACCCAATAATTGTACAAAAGTTGTCAGATATGCTCTACGAGCATAACCCTCATGCCAAAAGTTTTCAGATGGCCAAACATTGGTTATTGAATTCAGATACACAAAACCTAAAATTAAGACTCATTTCTAATAGATCCACAGATGGAAGAGTATATAATCAACCTACTGTTTTTGAGGTTGCTGCTTTTGAAGGAAAATTGCGATCTAAACGCAGCGGAAAACAAAATTTTCCTTTAGTGATCCTTACGAATGAGCATGGTCAGTGATAGAATCGTTACCTCTTTATGGCGATTCAGATCTTTGATGCAGCGATCACAAGCGTTGATGAAGTGCAACGCCTCTACTCAGTCCACACGAACAGCTTCCGGTCACAGTGCTAGCTGCTTACGAACGAAATTATTTGAGTGAGAAAAGAGAATCAAAAACGAAATTGCATCAAGTGAAAGCTTCATCACAAGGGTTCCTTTTATAGACTCTCTTGTGGGCTGCGGGCTAAAAACCCAATTCACATGATCCATAATAATATTATATATTATTATAATAACTATTATTATAATAAATATATTTATTTTATTATTATTTTATAACCATTATAAAATAACAATAATTATTATTATATTATCCGAATTTCTATTTTTCACTTAAGTGCACCGTACCTTACGGTGTTCCTTTGATTTCTCTATCTCTCATCAAACTGTCCTTATGTGTGTGACCCTGTAGGATTTCGTAACGTTGGTAATTATATTAAATTATATATTTAACATAATAAACAGTAAGCGGTATCTAGCAACACATCACTGCTACCCAAGTCACGAAAATGTCATGTGATCTGACAAAACCTTTTTCGTGATAATATATGTTTGTACAATTACCCTTTTGCCCCTATGTCTATATTGAACACAAGGCATACACTGTGTCATCCTTGTCCAGTTCAATATTGGGCCCTTAGACATTTCTCCTGTTATGCAGGATTGGCAAATTCCATCTAGGACACTCATGTCCCTCAGCATGCTTCGTGGAGTGCCCATCAACTGTCTTTATGATTATCCAGTTACGGATAATGTTTGATCAGCAATAAAGCACCCGACTCTACATCTAGGGTCCATAGTGGTTTCAGGTCGAAGGGTGGTAATACACCATTATCACCATGAGAATAACTTATGACACTTTGCATAACATACTATGTAGTATTCTCATAGCGGGTCAATCCGGTATAAATATTACTCCTAATATTTATACCTATGTCAAGACTTGATAACTCTTTATCCATGATCCATGAGATGTGATCATCAGTCTATCTTCATAATAGTCTCAATGCTTTTAATGTTATCCCACTTTGCAATAAAGCTTGACTACGGATATTTTAAGAATAATGTCTTTATGTTTAATGGGATCTCATGATTAAGTCACACTTAACATTTCATTAAACAAACTAACTATTCTAGGGACTTTATTATTCTGAAAGACAAACATAATAAAGAAATGCCTTTTATTATTAAACGAATAATCCGATACAAGTACCAAAAAGTATTGGCCTCTAGGGCTTACACCAACAGCTTTGATAGTTGGTTATCTTGATACAACATAAATGAGGGATATCATCATGCAAACTAAAGGTGGAGAGTTACAAAGAATTAACGAGCTTCATGCAAGTTACTTGGCGTATCAATATCCTTTAATTTTACCTTATGGAGAAGATGGTTATAGACCAAACATAGCTCATCAAGACTTAGACATATTCCAAGACAACAAGAGAAATAGACTTACAATTAGAGAGTGGCTAGCATTTCGCATTCAGAACAGATCATTTGAGGCTAAAACTTTATTGTCTTCAAGAAGGCTTTTTCAACAATTCTTAGTTGATGGTTACACAATGTTAGAGTCCGAAAGACTTCAATGGATTCGTGAAAATCAACCTAAATTAAAGGTTTCGAAATACAACAGTCTTACTGAAGTGGGTGAACAAAGTGAAACACATGGTTCTTCAACAGGAAAAAGAGTGGTTTTGCCTTCTACTTATGTTGGTAGAAGGAGGTTTATGGATCAATTGTACTATGATGGAATGGCTATTTGTAGCAAGGTAGGGTTTCCTGATTTATTTGTAACATTCACTTGCAATCCAAATTGGCCTAAAATACAAAGGTTACTTAGGCCTCTTGGACTAAAACCCCAAGATCGTCCTGATGTGATTTCGAGGATATTTAAAATCAAGTTTGATCAGCTTCTATAAGATTTGACAAAAAGGGGAGTGTTAGGCAAGGTGCTTGCATGTATGTTTTCTTTTCTCACCGTAACTTTTCAATTTGTTACACAATATTACAATTTACTTTTTACTAATTTATTTTTTTGTAGATATGTACACCATTGAGTTTCAAAAGAAAGGGTTGCCACATGCACATATATTGATATTCTTGTATCCTTCTAACAAATATCCAAGACCCGAAGATATTGACAGGATTATAAGTGCTGAAATCCCTGATCCTACGAAGGAACCAAAGTTATACAACATGGTTAAAACTCATATGGTTCATGGACCCTTGTGGATTGGCAAATCAAAGTTCACCTTGCATGAAAGATGGGAAATGTTAAAAGTATTACCCAAAAAAATTTCAGTCAACAACCATAGTTGATCAAGATGGCTATCCACTTTATAGGAGAAGAGACAATGGAAACACAATCGATAAAAATGGAATCATTCTTCACAGCGGACATGTAGTTCCTCACAACCCAAGTTTATTGTTGAAGTACGAGGCACACATCAACATGGAATGGTGCAACCAAAGTAATTCGATTAAATACTTATTCAAGTATATTAACAAGGGTTCATATAGAATTTCTGCTATTATTCATGTTAGAACATAAATTGGTGTTTAATATATCTCTATGTTTTGATGATAACACTAATGAAATTTTGTATTAAGAAAATATATACTCTAATTTTGTTCTAGTGTTTTTGTTTTAGATATTAAAATAAATATTCTTATGGAAGCAAAAATTCATCTGAACATTACTCTACGCAAGCTCTGAAGCATCAGAAGCGAGTCATCAGAAGACTCTGAGCGCTGCCAGAAGAGACTCTGAAGCAGAAGCTGCAGAAGACTCTGAAGCAGAAACTGCAGAAGACTCTGAAGCGTAGTTGAAGAATTTGTATGAAGAGTTTCAAGCATTGTTTCAAGAAGACTCTGAAAGTACTTTTCACTGCAAGTACAGAGGCTCTGTTATTCAAACTCTGCTCTGATTGATATTCACGCTGAAGCACTTTGGCTGCAAAACTCTGATAACATAAAGACTCTGATGTTTATAACTTTAAGACAAAAGCTTGTTGAAGAAAATATTATTCAAAGATATATCCGTTGGCATATTCCAAACAACTCTTTCTTTATTCGTGTATGACACAGGAAATCAGACAAAAGGGATTTGTCTGAACATTCCTCTGCTGGGAAAGCTAAAGTCAATAGAAGACAAAAAGGCTACAACTATTCTGCTATGTACAGTCTTTAAGTATTGGACTTTCTGCTCTATAAAAGGATGTCTTCAACAAAATTTCAAAGTTAACGATTCATCTTGACGAATTATTGTGAAATCAAATTGAAAACTGCTCTCAAGCTCTCATACAATTTATTTCATAAACTGAATAGTTTTTATTCGTTCTTAATCTAAGTGTAAAAATCACAGTTGTGATATAGCTTTTTAGAAGCATCTTAAACACTTGTTAGTTTACATTTATTTGTAAAAGGTTCCTTAAGAAGACCAAGTTGTGGTCAGGATTTCTTGAGAAGACTAAGACAGTTGTTCTTAGTGGTTGACACTGTAATTTGTTTGAATATAGTGGATTAAGTCCTTGTTGAAAAAGGCAAATCACCTTGGTAGGGTGGACTGGATTAGTTGAGTTCAACGAACCAGGATAAAAATATTGTGTTGTTTTTATTGCCATAATTTTCCAAAACCCTTATTCAACCCCCCCTTCTAAGTGTTTTTCTCACCTTCAGTTGGCATCAGAGCTCCGGTTCTGAAAGTGCTCTCACTTAATCGTGACATAAAATATCTAGTTGAGAAAAACTCCTAATATCTTGTTCTTTATTCATCATGACTGCTGAAGCTTCTACTTCAACTTCATACAACAACAAATACGATGAGAAAGATAGAATCAGCACCAAACCTCCCATGTTTGATGGTGAGAAGTTTGACTACTGAAAGACAGAATAGAAAGCTTCTTTCTAGGTTATGATGTTGATTTGTGGGATTTAGTAACTGATGGTTACATTCATCCTACCAATGATAAAGGGAAAACGATTGACAGAAAATCTATGTCTGATCAACCGAAGAAGGAGTTTAGAAACCACCACAAAGCAAGAACCATCCTATTAAATGCAATATCTCATACTGAGTATGAGAAAATAACAAACAAAGATACTGCATTTGATATGTTTGAATCTTTGAAGATGACTCATGAAGGAAACTCACAAGTAAAGGAGACCAAGGCTCTGGCCCTCATCCAGAAGTACGAGGCCTTCAAAATGAAGGAGTCTGAATCTGTAGAAACTATGTTCTCTAGATTTCAGATTCTCGCATCTGGCTTGTGTTAGAACACAGATTGGTTCTTAATAATAACTCTTTGTTTTGATGATAACTGTTAGGAAATTTTATATTTAAGAATTATATACTCTAAAATTTGTTTGAGAGTTTTAATGCAGATTGAAATGAAATTAACTCTCTAGAAGCAAATCTGTATTGTATACAAGAAGTTATCCTGACTCTGAAGCGCCAGATGCATCTTACAGAAGATTCTGATTGCCCTTTACAGAAGATCCTGAGCGTAGTCTCCAGAAGGATCTGTAGCAAGAAGCTCTAGAACATTCTGAGTCAGAAGCATCTGAAGCTAGTCAGAAGCATCTGAAGCTGAAGCATCTGAAGCAAAGAAGAATATTGTTTGAAGAGTTTCTCAAAGCATAATTCTACAGAAGTTTCTGAAAGTACTAATGCTGCCAAGTACTGAAGTTCTGTGTCAAATATGCTCTGATGATCAACACGCTGAAAGCACACATGCTGCAGAAGACTCTGATACAGCAAAGTTCTGAATATCATTAGAAGACTCTGATCCATTCAGACTCTGAAGAACTTGCTGAAAACTGAAGAAGAAATATTCAAGAATATATCTGTTGGAGTAAATCAATGTCTCTTTCCTATTTTTTGCTAGACACAATTACACAGACAAAAAGGATTTTTCTATGTTATCTACTTCAAGGAAAGGTCACTTGATGTGAAGACAAAAAGGCTCAGACCATTTGGGACTCTCTTTTCAACGCTCAGCATCCTTGGATCAGCTGCCTATAAAAGGAGAACTCCACCACATTCTTCAGTTACACAATTTGCTGAAAATAAATCATATTATTCTAAGCTCTCATTCTTTCATATTCTTCTTAGAATTTCTTGTACTTAAACTTAAGAGAAAAATCACTGTTGTGATAAAAGCTTTATAGAAGCATTAATACTCTTGTATTTAATTTACATTGATTGTAAAGGATTTCCTTAAGAGGATTCAGTTGGAATCAGTAGCTCTTGAGAAGACTAAGAACAGTTGTTCTTAGGTGTTACTATTGTAATCAGTTTGATTTAATAGTGGATTAAGTCCTTGTTGAGAAAGGCAAATCACTCTAGGAAGGGTGGACTGGAGTAGTTGTTTAAACGAACCAGGATAAAAATAATTGTGTGATTATTTTTTAAGTCTTAATCTTTCATACTTATTCAACCCCCCTTCTAAGTATTATCTCACCTTCAGTTGGCATCAGAGCTCCGGTTCTGAGTGTGCTACCACTTAACAGTGTCAGTAAAGATCCAGAGAGAAATACTTTGATATATATTTATTTGTTACAATGGCTGATAATTCAACATCCAATATTAACAATAAATATGAAGAAAGGGATAGGATCAGCACCAAACCCCCAATGTTTGATGGGGAGAAATTTGACTACTGGAAAGACAGAATTGAGAGTTTTTTCCTAGGATATGATGCTGATCTATGGGATCTAGTCATAGATGGATATGTCCATCCCACAGATGGGAATGGCAAGAAGATTGACAGAAAATCTATGACAGATGCTCAGAAGAAAGATTTCAGAAATCACCACAAAGCCAGGACTATATTATTGAATGCAATTTCACATACAGAGTATGAGAAAATTACAAACAGGGAAATTGGTTTTTATATGTTTGAATCCCTAAAAATGACTCATGAGGGAAATTCTCAAGTTAAGGAGACAAAAGCTCTGGCTCTGATCCAGAAGTATGAGGCCTTCAAAATGGAAGACTCTGAATCTGTTAAAGCCGTGTTCTCCAGATTTCAGATACTCACTGCTGGGCTGAAAGTTCTGGACAAGGGGTACTCTACATCAGATCACGTAAAGAAAATCATCAGAAGTCTGCCCACCAGATGGAGACCAATGGTGACTGTCGCTACTGCGAAAATCGGCGCCGGCTGACAGAAGAGTCGCCACCGTGCGTTATTTATCCCTCAGAGCGGGAAAGGAAACGCTCTAAGTAAACCTCGCAAAAAATGGGGAAAAGGTATGGTCATCGCAACCAAAACCTGGGTTCGGGAGTCGGTTACGCAAGGGGAAGGTATTAGCACCCCTCACGTCCGTCGTACTCGACGGGATCCACACTTGCTTGGGTTGTCTACTGGATGCAAAACAATCTATCTATGGCTGCTAAATCTAAACAGAAGGGAATTGACTCGATAGAGCGTCACACTCTATGCCTACGTATTCTCAAGAGAGAAAGTCAGAGTCAACGTAGTTCGGGACTACAGGGAAAATTGGCTCGCCAAGACCTCGCGTCTTGTGCCTACGTACTTCCACCGCGTGGAAGATCAGAGCTTTACGTAGTTCAGACTAACTACGGCTAAACAAAACATTCTCACACAGCAGTGAGAAAAACAACTGGTTTCACAGGGTCGGGAACCTATGGGCAACACTATGGCTTGGTCTCAAATGCACTCGGGCAAGAGAGAAAAAGGGTTATGATTAGTCGTCAGCGGGAAAGTCTCGATCGCACAGCAGCGAGAGAACACAAGTTAGTCGTTAGTGTGCTCGCTAGGATATCGCATCCTATGCCTACATATCTTCGTCTGGTACGAAGAATCAGAGCAGCTGTAGTTCGGCTACTATCGGGACCACAGCTCAAATCTCGTTTTATTAATCTTCTGAAAAATGGTTACAATGAGTCGAATACTGAAAATAATCTCCTAGGAAATACTATCCTATTCTATCCTAAAAATCGAATGAAAAATAGCCCCCTAACAAATGGGCTTCTAAACTATCCCTAAAAAGAAAATAAATCCTAAAAAATATTACATCTAATATTTTTTGCTATTTTTTCAACTATTTAAATCAATTTTTCTTTTCAAAATATATTCTATTATTTTTCTATTTTTCAATATATTTTTCTCCATATTTTTCACTATTTTTTCATATTTTTTCAATATATTTTTCTCCATAATATTTCTTTTCTTTTCTTTTTCAAATATATTTTTCTATTTCTTTTCCTTTTTTTCAAATATTCTTTTCATATTTTTTTCTCTCCTTTTTCTTTATTTTTTCATAATATTTTTCTTTATTCTCTTTCTTTTTCATAATATTTTTCCTTATTCTTTTCTTCACATAACTATACAAAAAGAAAAATATAAGGGAGGGGGTGCAATCTGTTTACAAGGGTGATAAGCAGAAAATAATAAAAAGCAAGGAGGGCCCAGCCCAAAAGAAATTCAGAAAAAAACCATTGGGAGGGGGGTGAGATGTGAAACGGGAGGTGTTGGATCTCATTGGGCCTGAGCCCATTCTCAGCAAAAACGCGTGGGGAGTGTTTGCCCAAAAACTGATTGGGCCTGAGGCCCACGACCCAACCTTCTCCTCCCTCTCTTCACTCTCAGTTTCTGAAACCCTAAAAATTTCCTCTCAGCCGCCGCCGCCGTTCCCTTCTCTCTGAGCTCTCCGTCTCCTCCGTTCCACCTTTCTCTCTCAGTCTCAAAATCTCTCCCTCAACTCTCTGAATCTCCTTTCTTGATCTTCCTCCATCGCGTATCTCTTTCTCCCTTGTTCTTCAACCCAGCGAATCTCACCCCCAACAATATTAACAAACACCAACACAGTCAATGATGACCTAGACCACAAGATCCACCTCTCGACACTCTCGGAGGAACTCATGGAAGCTCTGTGTTCTTGACGAAGAACAACTTAGCTTGATAGCTTCTGGAAAATGTGGCAAGAGCGTAGACGAATCCTGGACGAACCTGGAGGCTTTTTGAACCGTTGATGAAGATTAACTAGCAATCTCATGAGGATCCAGGATGCGTATCTGTGGATGAAGATCGGAGCGATGGTGATCCTGACGATGGTTCTTGCGTGAAGATCTGGAGATCTGGAGCGTTGTTTCGCAAAGGGATCTTGATGAAGCGAATCTGGAAATTGCTTGAAACTGACTATGAACGTCTTCATCTTCTTTGAAGAATATCTGGAAAACTCAACCTCTAGCCATATGAAGATTGATGTGCGTATGGATCTGAGACCGAATCTGAAGATTTCTGGAACTATGGATGAACACGGTGGAGCTTTGAAGAGAATTCTGGAAGATGCATGAAGGTTGATGATGAATCTTCATCGTTCTGATGAATTTCTGGAAAAATCAAGGATGAACACGGTTGAAGGTCTCGCATGATCGAAGGAGTTGATCAGAGATGTGGTTGGATGAGTTTTGTTGAAGATTCTTCTTGGTGAGGATGACGTTTTGGTGAAATGCGCGGTGGAGGTATGACCGGAGATTGGATCGGAGGTGGGAGGAAGATGAAGGAGGACGAAGATGAGAGTTTTCTGGGATTTAGGGTTGAGAACGATGAAGGTTAGGGGAGGTGGGAGATGAAGATGACCGGATTCTGGGATTTTTGGGGTTTTCCGGCGATGGCGCGGTGGCCGCCGGCCATGCAGGCCGGCCGGTGGCTCTTTTCAGGCGAGGGTTGTAGGGGTGACGCGTGGCCGTGTGGGTGGAGGCAGTCTCTGCGTGGCTTCCACGTGTGTGGGAGGTGGCAGATGGAGAGGGAACGAATTGGTGAGGTGGCGTGATGGTGATGATGGAGCGTGGGCCAGCCTCCTTACAACACGTGGCTGCTGATATTTATAACACTGAGCTGAATCTGGACGCTTCTGGAAGATGCTGGAATGTGCTGGAAAAATCTGGCAATTCCTGGACTTTGATGGACTGAGACTGAAAACCAATACTGGGCTGCGAATTGAACTGGGCCCAAAACGAAAATGAAACAGAAAACTCAAAAACACTGAATTAGCAACTCAGCCCAATTACTAAACTAAACCTAATTAACTATTAAAACTAATCTAATTAAATTCCATAAATCCTAATTAAAAAACTCTAATAAATCTCTAATAAAACTATATTATTCTATTAAAAAAAGATAAAATCTATTTAACTCTATTATTCTAAAAAATGAATTAAAACATATTAAAACTATTTAAAATCTATTAAATTCTATACTATTTAAAAGAAAATATTCAAAAAATCAATTAATATTCTAAAAATCTATATTATCTTAAAATATTAAAATCTACTAATATCCTATAAAATGCTAAAAAAATGATTTAAATCTATTTAAAAATCCTATTAAATCCTACAAATGATTAAAAGTCTATTAAATCCTAAAAAATAGCCAATAAAATCCAGAAAAATCACAATAATTCCCCGAGGGACAAAATAAGCACCGAACGACACAAAACACCGCGAGAGCGCACAAAAATAATCGGTAAAAATAAACGGGCACCGAAATATCCCCAAAACGATTCTACTTGATAAAAAACACCTGAAACACGAGACGGGAGCTGTGATCCCAATAAAATCAAAACAAATGAAAATATACAATGTATGCAATATGCAGATGCGAATGCGGTTATGCGTCGAAACCTCGAGCCAGATACGAGACCCGGTGGTCAAATTTTGGGGTGCAACAGTGACTGCCTTGAAGATGGCTAAAGATCTGAACAAGATCTCTCTAGAAGAACTCATCAGCTCACTGAGGAGCCATGAGATTGAGCTTGAGGAAGATGAACCTCAGAAGAAAGAAAAAGGTAAATCTGTTGCATTAAAATCTAACAAAACTGCTAAAGCTTTGCAGGTCATTCAAGAAAGCTCTGAAGAATCTTCTTCTGAAGAAGAAGATGAGTTATCCATGCTGTCCAGAAGGATCAACAGACTCTGGAAGCACAAGGGAAAGAAGTTCAACAACTTCAGAAGATCTGATAATAGAAAGGAATCTTCTGGACACAAAAGATCTGCCAAGAAAGAAGTTGTGTGCTATGAGTGCAAAGAACCTGGGCACTACAAGAATGATTGCCCCAAACTTCAGAAAGAAAAACCCAAGAAGAAGTTTAACAAAAAGAAGAAGATTCTGATGGCAACATGGGATGACTCAGATGAATCTGAATCATCTTCTTAATCAGAAGAAGAATGTGCCAATGTTGCACTGATGGCCAGCACAGAGGATCAAGAGGAAGGTACCTCAGGATATGAATCAGATTCTGAATCTGATGATGACGCAGAAGAGGTAATGGCTAAACTTACCAAAGAAGAACTCATAAAAGTTTTAACAGAAGTTCTTAAAAGTTATAACAATATCAAACTCAAATACAAGAAGCTGAAATGCAATCTTGAATCTGAGATTGATCTTCTGAAGGCAGAACTTGTTGAGCAAAAAGAAATTAATCTAAAAATCAAAAATGACTTTGAAATAACTCAACAAGAATCTGAATCTGAGACTAAGTCATGTGAAAACATTTTAGAAAAATATGACTCTAGCTTTCAGAGATTTCTTACCAAGAGCATAGACAGAAGCAAGATGGCTTCCATGATCTATGGTGTTAGTGGAAACAACAGAAGAGGTATTGGATATGAATCTTCATCTGGAAGCAATCCAAAACCTGTTGACAAACTTTTCATCAAGAAGACACCTCTGTATTCTCAATTTAAATTTGGTCACTTAAATGACATTAAACACACAAGCTCTGAGAAGAATACTTATGTGTTTAAACCCAAGGCAAGTCAGAATAAACATTATGTTGAAAAACAGAAGTTTAGACAAACCTACAAACCAACTAACCCCAAAGGACCCAAGAAGATCTGGGTACCTAAAAACAAAATAATTCCTGTTGCAGATGTTCTTAGCAGCAAGGTCAGGACACCAATCATGGTACCTGGACTCTGGATGCTCACGACACATGACAGGAGAAAAGTCTATGTTCCAAAGCCTGGAACTTAGATCTGGAGGTGACGTGAAGTTTGGAGGGAACCAGAAGGGCAAGATCATTGGATCTGGCACTATTGGAAATGGTAAACTTCCCTCTATTACTAATGTTTTACTTGTTGAAGGGTTAAAGCATAACTTATTGTCCATAAGTCAATTAAGTGACAATGGTTATGATATTACCTTTAATCAAAAATGTTGTAAAGCTATTAGTCAAAAGGATGGCTCTATCCTATTTAGTGGTAAGAGGAAAAACAACATTTATAAAATAAATCTTTCAGAACTTAAAGTTCAAAATGTTAAATGCCTCTTGTCTGTTAATGAAGAGCAATGGGTCTGGCACAGAAGATTGGGCCATATTAATATGAGACGTATATCTCAGATTAATAAACTTAATCTTGTCAGAGGACTCCCTAATCTGAAGTTCACTTCAGATGCTCTTTGTGAAGCATGCCAGAAAGGGAAGTTTTCAAAAACATCTTTCAAATCAAAAAATGTTGTTTCTACTTCTAAACCACTAGAACTACTTCATATTGATCTGTTTGGACCAGTGAAAACTGCATCCATCAGAGGCAAGAAGTATGGATTAGTCATTGTTGATGACTTTAGCAGATGAACATGGGTAAAGTTCTTAAAACACAAGGATGAGTCACATTCTGTGTTCTTTGACTTCTGCAAGCAAGTCCAGAATGAAAAGAATTTCAAAATTATAAAAGTCAGAAGTGATCATGGTGGTGAATTTGAAAATAAATTTTTTGAAAAATATTTTTCTGAAAATGGCATTGCTCATGATTTTTCCTGTCCTAGAACTCCACAACAGAATGGGGTTGTAGAGAGGAAAAACAGAACTTTGTAAGAAATGGCCAGAACCATGATCAATGAGACAAATCTGGCAAAACATTTTTGGGCAGAAGCAATCAATACAGCATGTTACATTCAAAACAGAGTGTCTGTTAAACCTCTTCTGAAGAAGACTCCTTATGAACTGTGGAAGAACAAAAAGCCCAACATTTCATATTTTCATCCTTTTGGATGTATTTGCTATATGTTAAACACTAAGGAAAATCTGAGCAAGTTTGATTCCAAAGCACATAAGTGTTTCATGCTTGGATATTCTGAATTCTCTAAAGGCTACAGAGTATACAACACTGAGACACAGATTGTGGAAGAATCCATTCATGTCAGATTTGATGATAAGCTTGGCTCTGAAAAGCCAAAGCAGGTTGATAACTCTGCAGATAGGGAAGTAGTCTTTATTGACTCTGAAGTTCCAGAAGCAGACAAAATTCAAGTGAAGGAACCAGAAGCAACTCCAGATGCTACTCCCTTAACTTCTCAGATGAATAATCTAAACATTTCTGAAGAGTCAACTATCAGAGGATCATCATCCAGAATTAAAGCTTCTCATTCCGAGGATGCCATTATTGGAAAGAAGGATGATCCCATCAGAACAAGATCCTTTCTAAGATCATCTGAAGCATCACTATTTGGACTAGTGTCAGAAATTGAACCATCTTCTGTAGAAGAAGCTCTGCAAGACAATGATTGGATTATTACCATGCAAGAAGAGCTAAATCAATTCAGCAGAAATGATGTATGGGATCTAATTCAGAGACCTCAAGGGTTCAATATAATTGGTACAAAATGGGTCTTCAGAAATAAACTAAATGAGAAAGGAGAAGTTGAGAGGAATAAGGCAAGGCTGGTTGCTCAAGGGTACAGTCAGCAAGAAGGTATTGATTACACTAAGACATATGCTCCAGTGGCAAGGCTAGAATCTATACGCCTTCTTATTTCCTTTGCTGCACAAAATAACATCACTCTGTATCAGATGGATGTTAAAAGTGCCTTTCTTAATGGTATTATAGAAGAAGAAGTTTATGTCCACCAACCTCCTGGTTTTGAAAATGAAAAATTTCCAGATCATGTTTTCAAATTAAAGAAATCTCTATATGGATTAAAACAAGCTCCCAGAGCTTGGTATGAGAGATTGAGCAATTTTCTTCTGGAGAAGAATTTCATCAGAGGCAAAGTGGATACAACACTATTCTGTAAAACAATTAAGAAAGATCTTCTAATTTGCCAAATTTATGTAGATGATATTATTTTTGGATCAACAAATATTATGCTTGGAAAGGAGTTTGCTACATGTATGCAGGCAGAATTTGAAATGAACATGATGGGAGAACTCAGATTCTTTCTAGGAATCCAAGTTAATCAAACTCCAGAATGCACCTACATACATCAGACAAAGTATGTTAAAGAACTTCTGAAGAAATTCAACATGTCTGACAGCAAGCTGGCAAAGACTCCAATGCATCCTACTAGCTCACTTGGCAAAGAAGAGGTAAGTAAGAAAGTAGACCAGAAGCTCTACAGAGGTATGATTGGCTCTCTTCTTTATCTTACTGCTTCTAGACCTGACATATTGTTTAGTGTTTGTCTGTGTGCTAGATTCCAATCAGATCCTAGAGAATCACACTTGACAGCTGTCAAGAGGATTCTAAGGTATCTGAAAGGTACTTCTAATATGGGTTTGTGTTACAGAAAATCTGATGATTTCAAATTAGTTGGATTCTGTGATGCTGACTACGCTGGAGACAGAGTGGAAAGAAAAAGTACTTCTGGAAGTTGTCAATTTCTAGGAAGAAATCTAATCTCCTGGTACAGCAAGAAGCAACCCACAATTGCACTTTCAACCATAGAGGCTGAATACATTGCTGCTGCTGGATGTAGCACACAGATGCTCTGGATGAAGAGTCAACTAGAAGATTATCAAATTTTTGAAAGTAACATTTCTATCTTTTGTGATAATACTTCTGCTATATGTTTGTCCAAGAATCCCATTTTACATTCTAAGGCAAAACATATAGAAATTAAGCATCATTTCATCAGAGACTATGTTCAGAAGGGAATCATAAATTTAGCCTTTGTTGATACAGATCATCAATGGGCAGATATTTTTACAAAACCCCTTGTTGAAGATAGATTCAATTTTATTCTGAAAAATATTGGTATGGATTTTTGTCCAGAATGATATTTATCAGAAGCAAATTGTTACAGATGCAAAAATGCTTAAATGCTCTGAAGTATTTCTTCTGTTTATTTATTCTATTCTGATCAATATTTCTTTTGTGAAACTCTGAACTAACAATCTTTAGAAGATCTGAACATTGGCTAACGTTTCATTTCTTAAGAGAATTCAGAACAGCATGCAAGTAAACACGTGTCACACAAAATCTGAAGAGGTGGCGTGAACATAACTGAAGAGACGTTTGAGGTGAAGTTTGAATAGTAAGAATCTTGGTTTTCCCCCCAAATTGTCAGAAGCATTTAATGTTTTGAAATGATTTTTATTCTCTTCATTTAATGCTTGTTCAAACGTGCATTTTTCTGACTGTTGATGTGCCTAAGTGTTTTAGTATAAATACTTGTCTTGTATTCACTTTCACACTTTTCACTCTCTCAGAATTTACATGCGTTTTCATCTCCTATTTTCTCTGCATAAAAACCCAAAACCTAAGTGTTTGACTAAGCATTCTTCAATGGCGTCTTCATCATCAACAACTGCTCAATTCCAATCTACTATGGCTGCTGTGACTTCATAAAACTTGGGTGTTGCTCCATATTCTCCTCCCAAAAGAACACTTCTAACGCCTGTTGATAAACTGGAAGTTCTATGTGAATCTATGGTTGAGTTTGATTCTCTGGCAGATAATGGGTTTGAGTTTCGTTCCATAATTAGAGCTCAAGGATGGGTTAAGTACTTTGATAGGCTCTTTGGACCAGTTTACCCTCTCCTTGTGAAAGAATTCTAGATTCATGCATCAGTTTACCCCAAGTTCATCTTATCTTCTGTGCTGGGAAAAGAGATTATTATCATAGAAGATCTGATAAGAAGATTGATAGGATATGAAGAAACAGATGGTGTTTCCCACTTGCCAGCTGGGCGTGTGGACATGGATGAGGTTTATGAAGAAGTAATGACTGCTGGTCAAGCTTCTAACAAATTCAAAGATCTGAAACCTGATTACAAGATCTGGGCCAAGATCTTCATGGGATGCAGCCACCACAGGAAGTCAACCAATTCTCCAGACTATGTCAATAATGAACAACTCTATTTCATGTATTGCCTTAGTCAGAGCATCAAGGTAGATCTTCCATACATTCTGTTTATGCATCTGTGGAACCATATCAATGCATCTAGAGAATATGTGAAAGAGAAAGGACAGAAGATCAGACCTTGGATCCCCTTTGGAAGGTTGCTCTCAGATCTTCTTACTGAAAATGGCTTGGTAACTGCTCTGTACGCTGCTGGAGTTACAGAGGAATTAGAGTTTATAATGGGAAAACCTCTGAATGCTAAAAGTATTCTGAGACTCAAAATTGTTGATGAACTCACTACAGCTCCCAAGAAGCTGAATATGTCTGAATTGAATAAGAGGGTTCCTGTAGATGACTTTCCTCTATTCTTTGCTGAAGAACCTAGACATATAGTGCTTATGTACATTGAAGAATGCAAGAAGGAAGGAATACCTGTTCCTGCTAATGTGTTTCAGCTAGTTAAACAACCACTACCAGATGCAGGAGAAGAAGAAGCACCACTTCAAAGGAAAAAGACTCAGCCTGTAGAAGAATCTGAACCTGTCCAGAAGAAGGTCAAGATTGCTGAGAAGCCCAAGAAGCTCTTGAAGAGAAAAGATTCTGAAGAAGCTGCCTCTGTACCTGCCAAGAGGATTAAAGTAAAAGGTACTAAATCATCTGTAACTTCTGCAAATCTTGTTATTAATGATTCAAATGTTAAGTCTGTTCCAAAACCACCTGCTACACAAACCACTTCTGTTACTGCTCCCAGTTCTGTTTCACCTCAAAAACAAACAACTGTTTCTGTATCAAAACCATCTCAACCCAAAATACATATCAAACACTTTGTTCCACGTCAACAACCATCAGATCCACAACCAACAGATCATCAACCATCAGATCAACAACCATCAGAACAACAACCATCTGAAAAACAAACATCTGTTCAACAACAAACCTCTGAACATCCAGAAAACCAACCAAAAGAAGTTCAACCAGAAAAAGCCTCTGACAATCCACCATCAAATAATCCACCTTCTGAACCCATTGCACCTGTTACTTCTGAACCTACAAAAGTAACTTCTGTTCCTGTTTCATCAGAACCACCATCCAAACAATCTGACATTCCTTCAGAACCTACCAACACTTCTGAACCCCATATCCCTGAGACAGAAGTTCTTGATGTCACACCTTTAAAAATAGTGTTTCAAGTATCTTCTACCTCTTGTACACCTACAACATCCTCCAACTTATCAGAATCAGAAATCCACCCAGATTTTCTAATCTCCCCATCTGACAAATACTCTGAGATAAACCAACATGAACCTGAACCTGAACCTGAACCTACCATACCTTCTAAAACTCCCATTCCAGATCCTATGCCTCCACCTGCACCATCATCTGAGCTATTAATCCCCAATTCCAATCCAACATCATCTGGTATATCTTGTGCCCAAGTTTCTTCTCTTTTTCATAATCTATCTTATGGTTTCAAACTGAAAGATTTTTACGATAGAGTTTAACCTTCTGAACCCCTCAACCCTCTGAAACCAAAACTCAGACAGGCTCTTCCATCTGTGATTCTATCATATATTCAATCAATGACCAATATGGGATCTTTAGCAACTATATCTGCAACATCTGGTAAAGCTGTTGTTTCAGCTCTGCAACTTGCATCTGATAACACAGTTGCATCTGCTGAACCACCAAAATCTGCTTTCAAACCATACTCAAATGAACCTTTTGATGTTGTTTACCTTCACACAAGACCAAAACCTCACTTGCTTAATGCTTTAGTCAGATCTAAAGAAAAAGCTCCTGAGATACCCTTCATTCCATATTATCCTCCTCCTCTGATTTCCATCCAAAAATCACTTTTTCCACCAACTCCCCAACCTAAACCTATCACTCTGGAAACCTTGCTACGACCATTGCCCAGACTTAATATTGATCATTTGTTTCAAACATTTTTGCAAGAAATACAGATGTCTTTAGGTACTGTTCAGAAGAAATGCTCAGAAACAATGGATGCCAAAGAATCTGACATCATCTGGAACGGATTCATCAACAGATTCAACACTGTAGCTTCAAATCTGAAGAACATCTATTCTAATGAGGCAAAGCTCAGAGCTGAAAGGACTCTATTCTGGACTGTCAACAAAACTGAACCTCTGCTTCGTTTAGATGCTCCTCCACCTTCAACAGAATCTTCTGCTAATGCATTGACTATGACTCTAGTAGAACCCTCTTCAGGATCTACAGAACCAATGACAATTGACTCTGTTCAGGCTACAGAACCTCCAAATTCTTCATCTGAGATAAAGATAGAACATCCAGACTTTGAAGACAAGATTGCTGCTCTGGAGGCTGGACAGTCAGAGATAAAATCCTAGATGGCTAAGCAGGACAAGAAGTCTGAGGATATGACAGAATGGATGTCAAAGCAAGATGAGAAAAATGAAACTATGACTAAGTGGATGTCCAAGCAAGAGCAATCCTCCTCTGAGATTACAGATCTATTGAAGATGCTTTTGTCCAAACACTCTTAGATTTTTTTTCTAATGTTTTTGCATCTGTTGTTTGCATCTGAACTTTATTGCTATATCTTCTGATGATTATCTATGTACTCTTGCTCTTATATTTTGAATGAATCAAAGTTTTCTCCATTGAATTATCTTATTTATTGTTCCTTTTATTTGTCTTTTTAAAAGTTTTTACTTTTTGCTTATGACAAAAAAGGGGGAGAAAATATAGATCTGAACTGTTTAATATAACTTCACCAGAATGAATCTTCAGACATATTTATTCTATCTAACATTTAACTTGACTATTTCAGAACATTTGATAAGTACACTCTATAAAAGAAACTCTGAGTCTCTCAGATCATTTGTCTATTATCAAACTCTGAATATTATATCTGCAAGACATTCTGACCCGAAAATGTTATAAGAACAAACAAGATCTAACTCTGAAGATTACTCAAGACAAAAGGGAAGTTTCTATTCCTTTTTTTCATATTTAACTCAGGGGGAGATTCATCATCTCAGGGGGAGTTATAATTCTATATGTTCAGTTAAATAAAATTTCTGATACTTTTTGTCATCATCAAAAAGGGGGAGATTGTTAGAACACAGATTGGTTCTTAATAATAACTCTTTGTTTTGATGATAACTGTTAGGAAATTTTATATTTAAGAATTATATACTCTAAAATTTGTTTGAGAGTTTTACTGCAGATTGAAATGAAATTAACTCTCTAGAAGCAAATCTGTATTGTATACAAGAAGTTATCCTGACTCTGAAGCGCCAGATGCATCTTACAGAAGATTCTGATTGCCCTTTACAGAAGATCCTGAGCGTAGTCTCCAAAAGGATGTGTAGCAAGAAGCTCCAGAACATTCTGAGTCAGAAGCATCTGAAGCTAGTCAGAAGCATCTGAAGCTGAAGCATCTGAAGCAAAGAAGAATATTGTTTGAAGAGTTTCTCAAAGCATAATTCTACAGAAGTTTCTGAAAGTACTAACGCTGCCAAGTACTGAAGTTCTGTGTCAAATATGCTCTGATGATCAACACGCTGAAAGCACACATGCTGCAGAAGACTCTGATACAGCAAAGTTCTGAATATCATTAGAAGACTCTGATCCATTCAGACTCTGAAGAACTTGCTGAAAACTGAAGAAGAAATATTCAAGAATATATCCGTTGGAGTAAATCAACGTCTCTTTCCTCTTTTGTGCTAGACACAATTACACAGACAAAAAGGATTTTTCTGTGTTATCTACTTCAAGGAAAGGTCACTTGATGTGAAGACAAAAAGGATCATACCTTTTGGGACTCTCTTTTCAATGCTCAGCATCCTTGGATCAGCTGCCTATAAAAGAAGAACTCCACCACATTCTTCAGTTACACAATTTGCTGAAAAGAAATCATATTATTCTAAGCTCTCATTCTTTCATATTCTTCTTAGAATTTCTTGTACTTAAACTTAAGAGAAAAATCACTGTTGTGATAAAAGCTTTATAGAAGCATTAATACTCTTGTATTTAATTTACATTGATTGTAAAGGATTTCCTTAAGAGGATTCAGTTGGAATCAGTAGCTCTTGAGAAGACTAAGAACAGTTGTTCTTAGGTGTTACTATTGTAATCAGTTTGATTTAATAGTGGATTAAGTCCTTGTTGAGAAAGGCAAATCACTCTAGGAAGGGTGGACTGGAGTAGTTGTTTAAACGAACCAGGATAAAAATAATTGTGTGATTATTTTTTAAGTCTTAATCTTTCATACTTATTCAACCCCCCTTCTAAGTATTATCTCACCTTCAGCTTGAAAGTTCTGGACAAGGGTTACTCCATTGTTGATCATGTCAAGAAGATCATCAGAAGTTTGCCAACCAGATGGAGACCAATGGTCACAACTCTGAAGCTTGCAAAGGATCTGAACAAGATCACGCTGGAGGAACTGATCAACTCTTTGAGGAGTCATGTGATTGAACTAGAAGAAGATGAACCTCAGAAGAAAGGTAAGTCTGTTACTTTAAAGTCTAACAAATCTGTCAAAGCTTTGCAGGTTATAAAAGAAAGTTCTGAAGAATCTTCTTCTAAAGAAGAAGATGAATTGTCCCTGCTGTCCAGAAGGATCAACAAACTCTGGAAGCATAAACAGAAGAAGTTTAGAAACTTCAAGAAACCAGATCAACATAAAGAGTCTTCTGGACACAGAAGATCTGGAAAGAAAGAATGGTCTACTATGAATGCAAGGAGCCTGGGCACTATAAGAATGAATGCCCAAAACTTCTGAAGGAGAAGCCAAGAAGGAAGTCTTATAATAAAAAGAAATTTCTGATGGCAACCTGGGATGATTCAGATGCATCTGAATCTTTATCATAGTCAGACGAAGAATATGCAAACATGGCACTTATGGCTGACGTGGAAGACCATGCAGAAATATCTGGATCAGAATTAGAATCAGATTCTGAGGAGGTATTTTTTGAACTCACTAGAGAAGAACTTTCTGAAAGTTTATCAAAAGTTCTAGAAAACTACAGCAAAATCAAACTCAAATACAAGAAGCTTCAAAGCTGTCTTGCATCTGAGAATGATCAGCTGAGGTCTGAGGTTGCTGAGCTTAAAGCAGAAAATCTTAAAATAAAAAATGATTTAGAAAATGCTCAGGAATTTGACTCAGAATCTATATCATGCTCTAAAAATATTTTAGAAGAGTATGACTATAGCTTTCAGAAGTTCCTGGCTAGAGGCCTAGATAGAAGCAAGATGGCTTCAATGATCTATGGCGTAAGCAGAAACAACAGAAAGGGTATTGGATATGAATCACCTTCTGGGAAGGATTTAAATCCAAAACCTGTTGATAAAATGATCATAAAGTATTCTCCTCTATATACTCATTTCAAATTTGGTCATTTAAATGATATTAAACACACACGTTCTGATCTGAACAAACCTGTGTTTAATAAATCAAAACCTCAAAAGAACAAGGATGCTTATAAGGGAAAGAAATTCATAAAGAATTTCAAACCTACTAACCCCAGAGGACCCAAGAAAATATGGGTACCTAAAGACAAAATTATTTTTGTTGCAGACATCCTTAGCAGCAAAGTTGAAACACCAGTCCTGGTACCTGGACTCTGGCTACTCGCGTCATATGACGGGAAGAAGGTCTATGTTCCAAAGCCTGGAGCTTAGATCTGAAGGTGATGTGAAGTTTGAAGGGAACCAGAAGGGAAAGATAATTGGCTCTGGAACTATAGGCAATAGTAACCTCCCTTCCATTTCTAATGTTTTACTTGTTGAAGGATTAACACATAATCTTTTATCCATAAGTCAATTAAGTGACAATGGTTATGACATAATATTCAATCAAAAATGTTGTAAAGCTGTCAGTCAAAAGGATGGCTCAATCCTCTTTAATGGAAAAAGGAAGAACAACATTTATAAAATCAATCTTTCAGAACTTAAGGTTCAGAATGTAAAATGCCTTCTATCTGTTAATGAAGAGCAATGGGTCTGGCACAGAAGATTGAGGCATATTAGTATGAGATGTATATCTCAGATTAATAAACTCAATCTGGTCAGAGGACTTCCTCAGTTGAAGTTCAACTCAAATTCTTTTTGTGAAGCATGTCAGAAAGGAAAATTTTCAAAATCTTCTTTCAAAACAAAAAATGTTGTTTCAACCTCAAGACCATTAGAGCTGCTTCATATTGATCTATTTGAACCAGTGAAAATTGCACCCATCAGAGGCAAGAAGTATGGATTAGTCATTGTTGATGACTACAGCAGATTGATATGGGTAAAATTCCTGAAACACAAGGATGAGTCTCATTCTGAATTCATTGACTTCGGCAAACAAGTCCAGAACGAAAAAGATTTTAAAATTGTTAAAGTCAGAAGTGATCATGGTGGTGAATTTGAAAACACATATTTTGAAAAATATTTTAAAGAAAATGGCATTGCACATGATTTCTCCTGCCCTAGAACTCCACAACAGAATGGAGTTGTAGAGAGGAAAAATAGAACATTATAAGAAATGGCCAGAACCATAATCAACGAGACTAATCTGGCAAAACATTTTTGGGCAGAAGCAGTGAATACAGCTTGTTACATTCAAAACAGAGTGTCAGTTAGACCTCTTCTGGAGAAGACTCCTTATGAACTGTGGAGGAATAGAAAGCCCAACATTTCTTATTTCCATCCTTTTGGATGTGTATGTTTTATGTTGAATACTAAAGAGAATCTGAACAAGTTTGATTCTAAAGCACAAAAGTGTTTCATGCTTGGGTATTCTAAACGCTCTAAGGGCTACAGAGTATACAATATTGAGACACAGATTGTGGAGGAATCAATTCATGTTAGATTTAATGATAAGCTTGGCAATCAAAAGCCAAAGCAGCTTGAAAATTATGCAGATAGAGAAGTCATTCTCACAGACTCTGAAGATTCAGAGGCAGAAAAGGCTCAAGTAAAAGAACCAGAAGCAACGCCAGATGCAACTCCATTGGCTCCTCAGATAAATAATTTGAATATTTCTGAAGAATAAAATGTTAAAGGATCATCCAGAATCAAATCTTCTCACCTAGAGGATATGATAATTGGAAAGAAGGATGACCCTATCAGAACAAGGTCATTTCTCAGATCATCCGGAACGTCACTGTTTGGTTTGGTGTCTATCATTGAACCAACTTCTGTGGATGAGGCTCTGAATGATAATGATTGGATACTTGCTATGCAAGAAGAGCTTAATCAATTCACCAGAAATGACGTCTAGGATCTGGTTCCAAGACCAAAAGGTTTCAATATTATTGGAACTAAATGGGTTTTCAGAAACAAACTGAATAAGCAAGGAGAAGTTGTAAGAAACAAAGAAAAGCTAGTTGCTCAAGGATACAATCGGCAAGAAGGAATTGACTACACAGAGACTTATGCTCCTGTGGCCAAGTTGGAGTCTATACACCTACTCATTTATTTTGCTGCACAGAATAACATCACTCTGTATCAGATGCATGTTAAGAGTTCCTTCTGAAATGGTATTATAGAAAAGGAAGTTTATGTTCATCAACCTCCTGGCTTTGAAAATGATAAATTTCCAGAACATGTTTTCAAACTTAAGAAATCACTCTTGGCTTAAAACAAGCTCCCAGAGCTTGGTATGAGAGGCTGGGTAATTTCCTTCTGGAAAAGAATTTTATCAAAGGCAAAGTGGATACAACTCTCTTCTGTAAATCATTTAAGAAAGACTTGTTAATTTGTCAAATTTACGTAGATGATATTATATTTGGATCTACCAATATTACGCTTGGAAAGGAGTTTGCTCTATCTATGCAGGCTGAATTTGAGACGAGCATGATGGGAGAACTCATATTCTTTCTGGGCATCCAAGTCAATCAAACTCCAGAAGGCACCTACATACATCAGACTAAGTATGTGAAGGAGCTTCTGAAGAAGTTTAATATGACTGAAAGCAAGTTAGCAAAGACTCCAATGCATCCTACAAGCACTCTGGGTAAGGAAGAGGTAAGTAAAAAGGTAGACCAGAAGCTCTACAGAGGTATGATTGGATCTCTTCTGTATTTGACTGCTTCTAGACCTGATATCCTATTCAGTGTTTGTCTGTGTGCCAGATTCCAATCAGATCCTAGAGAATCTCACTTAACAGCTGTTAAGAGGATTCTGAGGTATCTGAAAGGTACTACTAACGTGGGTTTGTGTTACAGAAGATCTGATGATTATAAATTAGTTGGATTCTGTGATGCTGACTATGCTGCAGATAGAGTAGAACGTAAGAGTACTTCTGGAAGCTGCCAGTTTCTGGGAAGTCATCTGATCTCTTGGTTCAGCAAGAAGCAACCCACAATTGCGCTTTCAACAACAGAAGCAGAATACATTGCTGCTGCTGGTTGTAGCACTCAGATGCTCTGGATGAAGAGTCAACTAGAAGATTATCAGATTTATGAGAGTAACATTTCAATCTTCTGTGATAATACTTCTGCTATATGCTTGTCTAAAAACCCTATTTTACACTCTAAATCTAAGCATATAGAAATAAAACATCATTTCATCAGAGACTATGTTCAGAAGGGAATTATTAGTTTAAACTTTATTGATACAGACCATCAATAGGCTGATATCTTTACAAAACCCCTTGCTGAAGATAGATTTAAATTTATTCTGAAAAATATGAGTATGGATTTCTGTCCAGAATAAAATGTTTATCAGAAGAAAATTTCCTCAGATGGAAAGTGTTTTAACTCTTAATTATTACATCTATTTATTTATTATTTAATATTTTATTTACTATGTGCAAATTTGAACTGACAAGCCTCAGAGGATCTGAACGTTGGTTAACGTTTCATTTCTCAAAGAAGTTTCATAGGCACATGCAAGCAAACACGTGTAACTCTAAATCTGAAAAGGTGGAATACACATTACTGAAATGACGTTTGAGGTACTGTTTTTGAATATTGAGTTTCTTGTTTTCCCCCCAAATTGTCAGAATCATTAATTGCTTGAAATGATTATATTCTTTTTATTAAATGCTAAGTGTAAACATGTTGAACGTGTGACTCTATGTGTGCCCTAATTTCTTCTATAAATACCACAACACTTCACTTTTCACTCTCTCACACTCTTGTATGCATTTCTGTCTGTTTCGCTGCTTTCATCTCTCTCCCAAACCCAAAACCTTTCGTAACCCTAAATCTCTCTCAAGAATAACAATGGCTACTTCTTCATCAACTTCTGCTCAGTTTCAATCAACTATGGCTGCCGTCTCTTCTACAAATATGGGTACTGTTGCTTTCAAGGAACTAGTTATAACCCTACTCACACCAGTTGACAAACTTGAAGTATTGTGTGAATCTATTGTGAACTTTGAATCAATTGCTGAAAATGGGTTTGACCTTCGTCCCATTGTTGATGCTCAATGCTGGACAAAGTTCTTTGATAGGCTGATGGGACCAGTTTATCCATGTTTGGTGAAGGAATTTTGGATCCATGCTAACACATACCCTAAGTTCATTGTTTCATCTGTTATGGGTAAGGAAATCATCATAACTGAGGATCTGATTAGAAAGCTCATAGGTTATGAAGAAACTGATGGTGTTACAAATATGCCAGTTGGGCGTGTTGATATGACTGAAGTTTATCGTGAAGTTTTCTCATCTGGAGAAGCTTCTAACAAAGGGAAAGATCTGAATCCAAACTATAGGATTTGAGCTAAGATTTTTATGGGTTGCATTCATCACAGGAAGTCTTCAAAATCTCTTGATTATGTCAATACTGATCATATGTACTTCATGTACTGTCTGAGTCAGAGCACAAAAGTGGATCTGCCTTATCTACTTTTCAATCATCTATGGACTCACGTGAAACAATCAAGGGAAGAAGTCAGAACTAAACATCAAAAGATGAGGAATTGGATTCCAATGGGAAGACTCATTTCATACATTCTGACTGAGAATGGTCTGGTTGGACATCTGATAGAAACTGGAATAAAGGAAGAGTTAGCTTTTATGGTAGGCAAACCTCTGAATGGGAAAAGTCTTCAGAAGATGAAGGTTGTAGAAGAACTCACTTCTGCACCAAAACAAATAAACTTTGAAGAGGTCAGCAAAAGAAGGATACCTTTGGATGATTTTCCCCTGTTCTACGCAAATGAACCTAGGGAGATTATTCTAAAGTACATAGCAACGTGTCTGGCAGATGGAACTCCTCTATCAGAACATCTGATTCAGAAAGCAGGAGAACCTGAACCAGATCTTTATGGTGAAAGACAAAAGAAGAAGAGGAAAGTTTCTGAAGAAGGATCTTCAAAACCCAAGAGGAAGGCTTCTGGAGAAGCAGCTTCTGTTAAACCAAAGAAGGTCAAGAAGCAAAAAGCTAATCCTCTTGAGGCCAATTTAGATTCAATCTTGGAAACTATCAAAGAGGTACTAACATCTGATCCTCCTATCTATGAACCCATACCTTCACCCTCTCCTCCTCATGAACCAGAAACATCTGAACCTGTTCCTCCTACTCCTAAACCAAAACAACCTTCTGCACCTCAACCACACCCATCTGACAAACAACCCTCTGAAATTCCCCTACCAAAACCATAAACTACTGAACCATAACCAGAACAACCCATTCCTTCTGTTCCTCAACCAGAACAACCTAAACCTTCTGAATCATTCATATCTGATTCTGAGGTTCTTGATATTCAACCTTTGAAAATTATGTTTGACGTTTCTTCCGCATCTTGTCATTCTTATACATCATCTGATTCTACTGAATCTGATGTACCCCCAGAAGTAAACTCACCCCTTCACTCCATGGATATGAACCAAAACCAAGATCATCTGATTTTGTTTCTTTTGCTTCATTAAAATCTTTTTCATCTGATGACCTTCCCTCTAGACTCAAACTTAAAAACTTTTATCCAAAACTTCAGGATATCACTGAATCATCTGGCCAAACATCTTTTCCATCTTTCTCTCGTCCTATGTTCATTATCCCAACCTTTACAATACCACCCCCACCAGAACAACCCAAAACACCATCTCTAGAAAACTTCCTGAAACCAAAACCTAGAATGGATGTTAGTACGTTATTTGATGGCTTCAAAAAGGAACTGAACATGTGGATATCTTCTGTAAAGAAGGAGTGCTTGTCTAGTGTGAATCCAGATGCTTCTGAAGCCATTTGGAACAGATTTATCTCAAGATTCAACTTTGTAGCTTCGAATCTTCGCACCATTTGCTCTGATGATGCAAAGGTGAAATTTGCTAAAGTTATCAGACATAATCTTCTGAATATAAGTAGATCTCCAGTTCTTCCTCTGGACAATGCACCTGCTGAAGAACCTATGTCTGAAGATACTCCTCCAGAAGCGGTTGTTGCTGAAGAAACTCTTGTGCCTAATCAGTCAGCTCTGATGATTCTGGAACAAGCATCTACTTCTGTGATTCAAGAAAATGCATCTGCGTCTGTTATGGTCATTGATAGTGCTCCAGCTCCTGCATCTGCATCTGCTCCTGCTTCTTCTGAAATCAAGACAGAAAGACCAGATTTAGAAGGAAAGTTTGCTCTACTAGAAGCCAACAACAAAGAGATCAGAACATGGATGGTCAAGCAAGAACAAACCATAGATGAGATTAAAACTTGGATGACTAGACAAGAGGAATCCACTTCTCAGATTACAGATCTTCTGAAGATGATAGCCTCTCGCCAACCTTAGTTGCTTTTTCTGTTGCTTGTGCACCTGTTTGCTGTTTTTTGTTGTTGATTGTTTGTTGTTTATCTGAATATCTGTTTATCAATGAAGTTGGCTGTTTCCTTATCTGTTTTTATTTTTTCTTTTGTTATCCTTTATTTGTCTTAAAGAGTTTTTCTTTTTGATTATGACAAAAAGGGGGAGAAAAAGAAATTCTGATTGTTCAAAAATAAACAGTTACTAAAATGGAATTCAGACATAATAAATTATAACTAACATTGAATTTTAGTCTTTCAGAACTATAACATATCATCTGACAAAATTCATTGAAGTTACCCTGAGAATCCCCAAACCAGACCTTAATTCAAACCAGGTTCTGATTACCAGGCTCTAATTCTGGAAAGTAAATCAAGCTCTAATTCTGGAAAGTATATCAAGATCTGATTCTTGAAAGTATATTCTAACCATGATTCTAACCAGGCTCTTAATCTGAAAAGTATACTCATGTAAAAAGGGAAGTATTTTCTTCTATTAGAGTATTCATTTCAGGGGGAGATTCTTTATCTCAGGGGGAGTTATATATTTATCCTTTTTATTGAACAAAATTTCCTACTCTTTTGTCATCATCAAAAAGGGGGAGATTGTTAGAACACAGATTGGTGTTTAATACATCTCTATGTTTTGATGATAACACTAATGAAATTTTGTATTAAGACAATATATACTCTAATTTTTTTCTAGTGTTTTTGTTTCAGATATTAAAATAAATATTCTTATGGAAGCAAAAATGCATCTGAACATTACTCTACGTAAGCTCTGAAGCATCAGAAGCGAGTCATCAGAAGACTCTGAGCGCTGCCAGAAGAGACTCTAAAGCAGAAGCTGCAGAAGACTCTGAAGCAGAAACTGCAGAAGACTCTGAAGCATAGTTGAAGAATTTGTATGAAGAGTTTCAAGCATTGTTTCAAGAAGACTCTAAAAGTACTTTTCGCTGCAAGTACAGAGGCTTTGTTATTCAAACTCTGCTCTGATTGATATTCACGCTGAAGCACTTTGGCTGCAAAACTCTGATAACATCAAGACTCTGATGTTTATAACTTTGAGATAGAAGCTTGTTGAAGAAAATATTATTCAAAGATATATCCGTTGGCATATTCCAAACGACTCTTTCCTTATTCGTGTATGGCACAGGAAATCAGACAAAAGCGATTTGTATGAACATTCCTCTTCTGGGAAAGCTAAAGTCAATAGAAGACAAAAAGGCTACAGCTACTCTGCTACGCACAGTCTTCAAACATTGGACTTTCTTCTCTATAAAAGGATGTCTTCAACAACATTTCAAAGTTGACGATTCATCTTGACGAATTATTGAGAAATCAAATTGAAAGCTACTCTCAAGCTCTCATACAATTTATTTCATAAACTGAATAGTTTTTATTCGTTCTTAATCTAAGTGTAAAAATCACAGTTGTGATATAGCTTTTTAGAAGCATCTTAAACACTTGTTAGTTTACATTTATTTGTAAAAGGTTCCTTAAGAAGACCAAGTTGTGGTCAGGATTTCTTGAGAAGACTAAGACAGTTGTTCTTAGTGGTTGACACTGTAATTTGTTTGAATATAGTGGATTAAGTCCTTGTTGAGAAAGGAAAATCACCTTGGTAGGGTGGACTGGATTAGTTGAGTTCAACGAACCAGGATAAAAATACCGTGTTGTTTTTATTGCCATAATTTTCCAAAACCCTTATTCAACCCCCCTTCTAAGTGTTTTTCTCACCTTTAATTCATTCTTCTGGTGATATGTCTTATGGTAAGAAGAAGAATGTTTATGAGATCAAGCAATATCTTGATTGTAGATACATTTCCCTGAGTGAGGCATGTTGGAGGATTTTCTCTTATTCTATACATGGTAGGAAGCCCGCTGTGGAAAGACTATTTTTTCACATGGAAGGTGAGAATTCTGTTTACTTACAAAGACTTTGAGCAAATTGGTAATGTTCTACTCAAACCAAGTGTTACAGAATCTATGTTTACTGCATGGTTTGAAGCGAACAAAAAATATCATGAAGCTAAGTTGTTGACATATAGTGATTTTGTGACAAAATTTGTTTACCAAAAGAAAAATAGGACTTGGAAGCCTAGAAAAAAAGGGTATACAATTGGTCGTCTCATTTGGGTTCCTCAAAGCACAGGTGAATTATTTTATTTACGAATGATGCTTACTGTTAAGAAAGGACCAAAAAGTTATGAAGACATCAAAAAGGTCAATGGTTCACAACATAACTCTTTTAGAGAAGCATGTTTTGCAATGGGATTTCTACAAGATGATAGAGAATTTATTGAGGCCTTAAAGGAGGCACATAAGTGGAGTTCTGGTTTATTTCTAAGAAATATATTTGTTACGATGTTGTTATCTTCATTAATGAATAGACCTGAGCATGTTTGGAATCAAACATGACACTACTTAGCTGATGGTATTCTTTATAGTAAACATGTCATAACAAGAAATCCAGGTACACCCTATATGCATTTCAATTTCTTACTTTTATTCACAAGTTAACTGTTATATTGACACTGTATTGTTTTATCATCATTAGGATTAACAATTATCGATGAAGAATTAAAACAACTTACTCTGATTGAAATAGAAACTCAGTTACAAAAGAACAATAGAAGTCTGAAATATTTCAAGTTAATGCCATATCCAAATGACTTTGTACTTTCTTTTCTTGGAAACCGTATGATTTATGAAGAAAGGCAATATGATTCAAATGCTCAAAAAATTATTTTTGATACTTTCTTCTCATCTCTTACAGGTAAAATTACATCCGTAAACTATATATTTTTCCAACTTATTTCATGTTTAGAACTATTATATTGATAAATACAATACTTATTGTTTATAACTTATATTATTTATAGTTGATTCCCTCAACGACATTTACTGTAGTCGATGCCTAATAAAGCTTTAAATTCTCATTTTGAAACATGTTGTCACATGGCGTTTTTTTACAGATGAGCAGAAACACATTTACTTTAATGTCATGGATGTCGTAGAAAGACAAAATGGTGGTGTGTTTTTTTTATATGGCTATGGTGGAACAGGTAAAACATTTATGTGGAACACTCTCGCTGTTTCTATTCGTTATAAACATAAAATTGTATTGCCTGTGGCATCAAGTGGAATTGCAAGTCTATTGTTACCAGGTGGGAGAACAACACATTCTAGGTTTAAGATACATGTCCCTACTTTGCATTCATCAATTTGCAACATTGACAAAAAAGATGATCTTGCCGAGCTTTTAAAGATAACAGATCTTATTATATGGGATGAGACTTTGATGGCTAATAGATTTTTCTTTGAGGCTCTTGATAAATCCTTGAGAGACATTTTGATTGAAATTCCACAGACTGCAAATAAATTATTTGGAGGCAAAATAGTTATTTTTTGTGGTGATTTTAGACAAATCCTTCCCGTTGTTCCAAGAGGTAGTATATCTGATATTATTCATTCAACTATCAATGCTTCTTATATTT
Source organism: Lathyrus sativus (assembly GCA_963859935.3). Taxonomy (NCBI): domain Eukaryota; kingdom Viridiplantae; phylum Streptophyta; class Magnoliopsida; order Fabales; family Fabaceae; genus Lathyrus; species Lathyrus sativus. The sequence goes on along the minus strand of OZ012735.1, from coordinate 746,234,908 downwards.
GGGATCAGTGCAAAGTCCTCAAACTTACAAAAAATATGCGCCTACAAAGTGGGACAACTTCAAAATAAATTGAAGAAGTTCGTATATTTTCTGAGTGGATTTTAGTAATTGGAGATGGTACCATGGGTGAGGCTAATGATGGTTATGTTGAAATTAATATTCCTGAAGAGTTTTTAATTTCAAATTTTTCACATCCTATTAAGGCTATTGTTGATAGTACCTATCCCGATCTCATTCATAACTACCATGACCCCAATTTTTTACAAAGTCGTGCTATCTTGGCTTCAACAATTGAAGTTGTCGATGAGATTAATCAATATATCACAGATCTTCTTCCAGGTACTATACTGTCGCTACTCGAAAAAATGCATCGCGCAACGACGGGGAGGCGAAAAGAAAGGACAGAAGAGTCGCCACCGAACTTTATTTATCCCATGAGGGGAAAGAAAAATATCGAGAAAACCTTAAGAAAAGAATGGATAAGATGGTCTCGCAACCATGAACGGGTTCGGAAGCCGGTTATACGAGGGGAAGGTATTAGCACCCTTCGCATCCATCGTACTCGTGGGAACCTTTTGTTTGTCGATGTGTGAATTTATCTGCTTAAATATTATGCTATAAAAGTGCTCCACAGGGTAAAAGAAGGGTTAGAAACAAGAAAGTTAGGAGGAAAGAGAGAACGGGGAAAAAGAGAAAGAACAGACTCGGTAGGACTTCGCGGTCCTAGGCCTACGTATTCTCAACTGATATGAGAAAGTCAGAGTCGACGTAGTTCGGGGAACTACAGATATAGAGGGGAAATGTGCTCGACAAGGATTGTGGCCCTTGTGCCTACGTATCTTTACTTGAAGAAGTAAAGAATCAGAGCAGCCGTAGTTCGGCCAACTACGGGTGAAAGGTGAAAAAGGGAGCTCGCCAAGACATCGCCGTCTTGTGCCTACGTATTCTCATCTGGTATGAGAAATCAGAGCAGCCGTAGTTCGTGCTAACGGTGTGTTCATGCTTTTATGGATGATGCTATCGTGCGCATTCTAGCAGTTAGGTGTTTTGCTGCTCGCTCGTTGGAGACTTAAGCGTTACCTGTTTGCGGTAGAACGGACATAACATATCCTTTTTGAAAGATTGATTAGTTTTCGCCACGCGGGGCTAGAAGTCACATTTGATTGATTGGATTGTTTTTTAGGGGGCGAGACAGATCCTCGGATAGTAACCCCTACGGGTAGTACCCAATTCGTTATCTCAAAGTTTTTGTTATAAAAGGGTGGCGAACGAGGCGTTTTCGTATTGAAAGACGAGCGTCGAAACCACCCTCACTACAGTGGGCATCCCAACACTCGAAGAAGAAGAGGTCTACACCCAATCCTCTCTCTTTAATTCAATGCAAAGAGAACTTCATTCTCTTATTAAAGGTGTTTTTGGCTTTGAATGGTAAGTGTTTTGCGACAGAGAACCCTACGGTAAACGTCAACACTCGGGATAGGAGAAGGCCTATGCCTAACCACTCCACGACCATTCAAGTTTTGTTGTGAAAATGATTCGAAAATGCACTCGGTGCAGGACCGAGTTTTTAGGTGACAATGGTTGCGGGATGAAGTCGTGAAAGCGAGATGGTGGATAAAGTCACGTCTTCGTATCGAAAGACGAGTATCGAGACCACCCTCACTACAGTGGGCATCCCATCACTCGGAGAAGAAGAGGTCTACACCCAATCTTCTCTCTTTAATTCGATACAAAGAGAAATAAAATTATAATGGTTTGAAAATGGACTCGGTACGAGACCGAGGTTTTTGAAAACACACTCGGTGCAGAGCCGAGGTTTTTAGGAGGAGAGAGAATGTCGTCTTCGTATTGAAAGACGAGTGTCAAAACCACCCTCACTACAGTGGGCATCCCAACACTCGGAGAGGAAGAAAGTCTACACTTAATCCCCTCTTTTTAATTCAATACGAAGAATTGAGTATTGAAGATGGTTTGATAGCTTCGACGAATCGAACCGGGACAAGAAACGAGGAGAGAAAAAAGGTGGTCTCAGATCCAACATTATTCATCAATAATTTGACTGGTAATGGATTACGGAAATGTCGTCATCGACCAAAAAGGCAAAAATGCCCAATAACAAAAGAGAAATAAGATCTATCTAAAATATAAAATAAACTTCTAAATAAAATGTATATATAAAAACTCTAAAATATATAATATACAATATACATTTTAAATATAAAGTAAATAATATATATATACAAAATAAAATTTTAAAAAAAAACAATATAGCATTTTTTTTTAAAAAAACTAAATAATAGTGCATTTTTTAAATAAATAAATAAAAAAAGTAAACACAGACCGTGAGGCCCAGTTCATCAACACCCAACAGAGAATCAACACAACGCTGATCCAAAACAAGAAAAAAACTTTTTCGATTCCCTTTCTCCTCTGCGTTCTCACCCTCTCCGTTCATCCACTTCAATCAACTTCCATTTTCTATCAAGAAAGATCCCTCTTCTTCACTTCCATTTGGGTTAACTCTGGTTTAATTTCATTTTGATTTTGTGATTAAGGGTTTGTTGAAGGTGAGTGACGAAGATGACTTTGAGTGAGGTTTTATGGAAATGGTTGTTCATGGAATCCGATGGGTTTTCGGTGGAGTTTAGGTTAAAGTTTTTGAAGTAATTTTAATGGAGGTCTGAGGAACGTTCGATGGTTTGAGTTTGGTAGTTTTAGGGTTTGAACAGGGTTTATTGTTTGTGTGAAGGTTCGAGGGAGGAGAATGAGGTGCGATGGAGAGCGTAGAGGTTTCTGGGCTTTGATTTCGAAATGGATTTGGGGTCTGGGTTTGAGGTTTCACGGAAGTTTTCACGGAGTTGTGAGGTTTGGGGATGTGAAGGTTGTTTGAATGATGTTCGAGCGATGGAAACTTGAAGTTTTCTGGATTGAAATTCGTGAAGCATGCTTCTGGATTTTGGTTTGTGAACGGCGGAAGTTGGAGTAATCAACATTTTGAAGCTTTGAGATTCAGTTTGTGTTGGCTGTTTGAAATTTCTGGGTAGGTTTATTGGTGAAATGAGTACGATGTTGAAGTTTGGGTATGATTTTCTGAGTATTTTCGAAGGTGAGTTGAAGTTTGTTGTTCAAAGTCGTGTTTGAAGGAAGTGTTTGGGTTGGGTTCGTGTGAGCAGAGTTGAGAGATGATGTGAGCCACAACTGGATTCTGCGTGGATTTCCATGGTGGTACAAAAATGGTGGTAGTGAGAGAGCTTTTGAGTTGTTGACAGAATCCATGGAGGTTTGATGTTCTTGAGGTGTAGTTTGTGAGAATGATTCAAGATGTGATGTGAATGTTTTATGCAAGTGGTCGTTTTATTGTGTTTTGAGGGATGGTTTTTACAGGCTGTTGTTGTTAGCAGAGTATGTTTGTTGGTCTGGTGTGGATTTGTAGCAGGGTTGGTCTGTAGCAGGCTGGTACAGCTGGTGCAGAGCTTGTCTGGCATGGCTTGTGTAGGCTGATTTTGTTGGCTATTGTGTGTAGCAAGTTTGTAGCAGACTGATAACAGGGAGCAGAGTTGTCTTCACTTGCAGGTTGTGTAGCAGAGTTTTACTTTGTGAAAAATGATGGGAATTAAGGCCTTGTTTTGTATGGTTTTGCAGGTTATGATGCAGGTATAAATTGGAGTGTTGTTGCGCTTCATTGTTGGTTTTTGAAGATTGTGGGTAGGCTGTATGTCGGCTGATGGTGATGCAGTCTGAAGATGGAGCAGACTCCCTTTTGTATACACTGCAGGAACTGGTTTTGCGGAATGGTACAGACTTGCAAACAAAATGAGGATGGTTACCGTGATGTGGTTTTGGAGTAAAGGGTTTGTACAAGCAAAACGAAAACACCGCAACAGGTTCTTTTTATCTACAAATGAAGTGACTTTTGGGTGCATCATGGCGATTACTCATTATTTACACAAAATTGGTTGTGAGGTATGATATAATGCCTTTCTGTTGTGTATGTTGGTTACATTATAATTCAAACCATGAATCGGTGCAGGCTGCCACATTGTGGCTTTTGAGAAAATCAGAATAGTGTGTGACGCATTGCGGCTGGTGGTTTTTGGTTTGATAGCTAGTTGCGATTTTGGAGGAGGAATCATAACGACATGGTTGTGAGGTTTGCGGTATTTAAGATTTCCTTGTCTCACTCCACATATAGGTCGCGTGTACCCTACTTTCTCTTGTTTTGGCGTCCTGTCTTTTATTGTTTGTGAACTCATTAAATTCGCAAATCACCAATGTTGTTGTTGCAGGTTTTGTCTGCTGTGAGTTTTTGTGCAGTAGTAGCAGAATTGTAGCATGTTGTGTTGCAGGGATTTTGGCGTGTTGAAGGCTGCAGCTGCGAAGCACTTTGCGGAAAGGAAATGGACAATATTCTTATGTAGGTTGGTGCGCGTGAGTTACAAACTTGAAAAAAGGAATGGTACAATATTGATTGCTTGTTGCTGCGTGTTGTACGGTCCGTGAATCATGGTTGTTTGCTGGTTTTATGCAGAAATTTAAAGGTTTTTTTTCTACAAGTTAATGTTGTGGTTTTTTATGGTACAAGAGGTGGTTGGTTTTGCCGCAGGCCTTTTGCTTTTTTCTTTTGTCGCGTAGCAGGGGCATGGCTCGAGTACGGTGTGTGAGGACAAGTTGATGTGTACATTGTGGGTAGGTTACTTTGCTGCAGTGTATTATGTCACTATTTTTTCATTTTTCAAGTAACACTCTTGTTTATTGCAGGCAGGAAGATAAATGAAAGGTTCTTGCTACTGTTTTGCACATGGCGCCTTGGTGTAATGTGAGATGCCTTTGAGGTAGCTAGAAGTTTGGCCCATGGAAGCTTATTTCATCCTTTTTATTGCAGGTATTGGTATACGGTACGAGCTGTTGAAAATTACATCGTGGAAGATGCGTCCAGTACGGATTTGCGAAACGGGTCCCCGGTTTGTGGAGGATTAGCAATGTTTGGCCTTACTCTTTGTCTGTGTAACAGATTTATGAAGGGCACTTTGGTAACGAAATTTAAGGGGAAAAATGTGCTGAAGTTGTGTATCAATGTGATGTATGTGCATTGCTTATTGACGGCTAAGACTGTGTACAGGTTATGAAATTCATGGTGGGGCCAAGATTTATATGCTGCTGAAAGGTGAAGAACAAGGCCCATGGTTGCAAGTGACACGTTCATATTACAGTTGGTGAAGCTTTGAATTTGGCCTTGATGTAGTGATGATAAACCATAGTTTAAAAGCTTTGTTGTGTAATTTGAAAAAAAACACGTTAGCCCTAAATTGTATGTGTTTGGAATTGTAATTATTCATAACTTGCACGTAACTTTGAATTTTTCACGGCTTTGCTCAAATAGCTTGACTTAAATCTTGGACACAATAATCATTGGCTTGACAACTTCCGCTCATGGCTCAAAGACTTGACTTGAAAAAAATTCTCATGACTTAAAATCAAATCAAAACATGGCTTGAAATAGTTTATGTCTTGAAAATTTGGATCACATCTTGAAAATGCTTGAAATAAAGCTTGACTAGCCATAATCCCATGGATTTAGACAAATTTGAAATAAGGCTTGCCTTAATTTAAACTTCATGGCTTGAACGTTCATTAAAAATGCCCGATCATAACACTAGAACCAAACTAAATTATGTTTTTAATTTGGAAAACAAAGTTTTGACGTCTCTTGCACTTTGTGACAATCCTTGCGATTTAACTTTGTATTCCATGTACCTTGAAATCTCGTCCATTTGTACCTGTACCTTAAGTTCCTGCCAATTTGACCTTTTTTTCAGTTTTATACCAGTCACGTTCCATGGCCTCTACATTACCCCTCCTTCAAGTTCAACAACTTTTGAAACTTCATGTCTTTAAGCATCCCCCAAAAGGTGACTCCATTGAGGAAAATTCAAGTCACGAAAGGCCATATTTGAAATAATCTTGGCGAATTAGTTCCATACATGACCTACCTCTCACATTACTTTCCCGAGTTCTTTTAACAACCATAGTTGATCTTCCACATGTGAAGCCACACACCTCCTAAATTTTTGCACCCTGACTGTGACATTTTTTGGATTTTTTATTTATTTTAAAATTGGTTAGTGAGTGAAAGTTATATACAGGGGTAGGGCAAATTTTAGGGTGCAACAGCTGCCCCTATTCAAGCGACTTGAACCTGAAGGGATGAAAAGCGAACGACTTTCGAACATTCAAGGTAAAAGGCGGTTGAATACCAAAGAACCCGGAAATTTGCCAAAAACAGAACTGCAAACTCTGATAAGATAAAATCTCCAGAGATAACCGAATTGATAACCTGATAAGGGACATCTGACTTCGCCGTCAGAAAACACAAACATCCAATAAACATCTGACATCGCTGCCAGACAACCATAATGTTGAGAAACACCTGACATCGCCGTCGGATAAACACACTGTTCAACAAGCATCTGACATCGCCGTCAGGCCTCTGTAGGGGATAATAATTCTGACATCGCCGTCATGAATCCACAAACTTGATAACAACATCTGACATCACCGTCAATGCTCGAAAATAATCTGACTTCGCCGTCAACTCTCCAAAATAACCTGACTTCGCCGTCAGTTCTAAAAAAAATCTGACTTTGCCATCAGAACTCAATATCTAAATGGTAAACCACCTGACTTTGCCGCCAATCCACAAAATAATCTGACTTCGCCGTCAATTCTCAAACAATCTTCTGACCTTACCGTCAATTTTACAATATTTTCTGACTTCGCCGTCATTTCTAACAGTTTTGACTTCGCCATCAATTCTTAAAATAATCGGTAAAAGCATCTGACCTCAAAGTCAGGCCTCGATATTAAGTCGGTAAAAAGATCTAACCTCGCCGTCAGTCCTCTGTTAAATACAAACAGATATTGAATCCAAAGATACGATCCTCCGACATCGCCGTCAAGGCAAAATCCAACATCGCCGTTGGAAGAACCAAACTACCTGACATCGCCGCCAAGAACAAACATCTAGCATCGCTGCTAAAGAATCAAACCACTCGACCTCGCCGCCGAAAACAAACATCCAACCTCGCCGCTGAACAACAAATCACTCTGACATCGCTGCCAGAAACAAACTTCTCAACATCGCCGCTGAATAAACATTATTCCGACATCGCCGCCAGAAACAAACATCCAACCTCGCCGCTGAACAAACAAATCACTCTGACATCGCCGCCAGAAACAAATATCCAACCTCGCCGCTGAACAAACGAATCACTCCGACATCGCCGCCAGAAACAAACATTCAACCTCGCCGCTGAACAAACAAATCACTCTGACATCGCCGCCAGAAACAAATATCCAACCTCGCCGCTGAACAAACAAATCACTCTGACATCGCCGCCAGAAACAAACATTCAACCTCGCCGCTGAACAAACAAATCACTCTGACATCGCCGCCAGAAACAAACATCCAACCTCGCCGTTGAACAAACAAATCACTCTGACATCGCCGCCAGAAACAAATATCCAACCTCGCCGCTGAACAAACAAATCACTCTGACATCGCCGCCAGAAACAAATATCCAACCTCGCCGCTGAACAAACAAATCACTCTGACATCGCCGCCAGAAACAAACATTCAACCTCGCCGCTGAACAAACAAATCACTCTGACATCGCCGCCAGAAACAAATATCCAACCTCGCCGCTGAACAAACAAATCACTCTGACATCGCCGCCAGAAACAAATATCCAACCTCGCCGCTGAACAAACAAATCACTCTGACATCGCCGCCAGAAACAAACATCCAACCTCGCCGCTGAACAAACAAATCACTCTGACATCGCCGCCAGAAACAAATATCCAACCTCGCCGCTGAACAAACAAATCACTCTGACATCGCCGCCAGAAACAAATATCCAACCTCGCCGCTGAACAAACAAATCACTCTGACATCGCCGCCAGAAACAAACATTCAACCTCGCCGCTGAACAAACAAATCACTCTGACATCGCCGCCAGAAACAAATATCCAACCTCGCCGCTGAACAAACAAATCACTCTGACATCGCCGCCAGAAACAAATATCCAACCTCGCCGCTGAACAAACAAATCACTCTGACATCGCCGCCAGAAACAAACATTCAACACCGCCGCTGAAGAGTACAATTACTTTTGACATCGCCGTCAAAATAAACTTTCGACATTGCCGTCAGAAAAAACTTTCAACATCGCCGTCGAAGATCTAAACCACTTGACATCGTCGTCAAAACTAACTTCTCAACATCGCCGTTGAAGAATCAAATCACTTGACATCGCCGTCAAAACTAACTTCTCAACATCGCCGTTGAAGAATCAAATCACTTGACATCGCCGTCAAAACTAACTTCCAACCTCGCCGTTGAAGAATCAAATCAGTTGACATCGCCGTCAAAACAAACTTCTCAACATCGCCGTTGAAGAATCAAATCAGTTGACATCGCCGTCAAAACAAACTTCTCAACATCGCCGTTGAAGAATCAAATCAGTTGACATCGCCGTCAAGGCTTCGCTGCATATATGAGTAACAAAATCCAAACGAATCTAGGACCATCCATTGGTGACGACCACAAAGGAATTCTGTCGGGGAAACAGCACGAGCTGGGGTATAAACAACACAACGGGCAAAGATGCTGATCGTCTGCGAGGTTTATTTGAAAGAAAGGGTAACAACCTGGCTTATGTTTCACATGCATATGTTTGAATATGACAAAATGCTCCATGTGAAATAGAAATGCTTCGCGTTTGGGTAGATGTTATGCATGTATGTAGATGCAAATGAACCACTTTAGCAAAATAAATGCTAAAGAGAAAGAGCCAACTCCGTTGTGTCAGAGCTAGGTACGCTTAGCGCAAACAAACTCGTGCTGAGGAATACAAGCCTTGGATGGCCTCCGAGAAAAACTTCTGGGTAAAACTGCTCTGCTGAGAATAAATCCACTCCGCTGGGGATCCAAATCAAACTCTGTTGCGGAAAACATCCCGGATGGCCTATCAGCCTACAACTCTTCTGGGGATCAAACAACTTGGCTGGAGGCAACAACTCCACTCTACCGGGGAAATCAGCCGTGAATGATTAGCCAGAACAACTCTACTGGGGAAACATAACAGATTGCTGAGGAATAGCTCCATTCTGTCTGAGATTGGATCCACTATTCTGCTAGGGATGTTGAATAAGATTTGCTGGGAGGATTATCCCACACTCTCTCTGCTGGGGATGGAGAAGAACGATCCTCCAGTCAGTTCCATTCTGGGGAAGAAAATTAACTCTGCTAACTTGGTTGGGGATTAGATAAGGAGGGAATCAACATCAATCTCTGCTTGGGGAAAATGAGAAGTAAACTTCAACAATACTTCCGTTTGAGGAATGAGTCAATGACCTAGACTCTGAGGGGATAGAAGTCAACCATTTAGACTTTGTGGGGATAACAGTACTGCACTCGCCCTACTGCTGGGGAAATAAACCCAAATCTGCTTCTATAATTCTGATAAGCTCTGAAGATATGGAGAGGAACACATCTCCTTTGTTTCCAATTTTGCCCCAGCCTGTGGGACCTGATGGTTAGATATGAACTGCCTCAGCGCTTCGAACCCCGCAGAAGTGCTTCAAGTCAATTTCCTTTCTGGATAAGGATAGTTGTTGTGCTCCTGGGGTGGCCTGCCCCAGCTTTGAAGTGATTTTGCCCCTGGTTGGCTGAATTAGAGAAGTGCCTTTGACTTCGAGAGATTTACTTAATCTCGACCTGATTGCCCCAGATTAACTGATCTTCGGATGGCTGACTCCTTTGATGATCATTTGATATGCCTTGCCCCTGCTCGACGGAGTACTCAAGTGTTCTGCATCTTACCGATCAAACTTTCCACTGTGGAAACTTTCCTGCTGTCAAGTATTCACTTGCAAGTAAAACAAATTGCTTTGCCAAGATAATATTAATGCAATGTGTATGATAGTTTTGAAATCCAAGTCTGTTCACTAGAGAAAAGTTGTGATGTATAGTGAATGAATCACTTATCGGAATGTCAATATCAATACCCATAGGGTAAGAAAATCCTTTTAGGAGTCAGTTTCGACGCGATCTTTACCGAAGTATGCTTTCGAAACAAACTTGCTTCAATTAGGACTTTTGAAGGTTGTAACTTGGTTAGGTTCATGGTTTGAGAGAAAGGATATAAGGCTCAAAGTTCTGTTTAACCCACCCACTCTCCTTAATATCCTTCAATCCTATGTTCAGCTAATTCGACACAAGCGCTCACTTCTCAAAGGTTAAATGACCGGAGTGATGGTTCGAGAAACCACAAGTTTGCGGAGTGACAGTCACTCGCTTTCGTCTTTGGTGCCTGGAGTCACATGACTTGTTTTTTCATCATCATTCATTCCCTATTTTTGCCTGGACTGGCTCTTTTGAGTATATCATTTGATTTCGAAGTCCAGTGGGATGCCCTAATTTTTCCTAAGCCATTTGTTTTCAGATTATCGACTTAGCGGGCTTTTTTCTTCCTTTTTTTCTTCTTCTTTCTTTTGATTCTTTTTTTTTGAACAAATCGCATGACACCGGCTTGTCTGACTTGTTGAAGGGGTTGTGACTGTCTCACCCCTTGGCTGGTGAAAGATAACCACTGTGGTTCTTTAGGTACGACCTATATAGGTGTGATTGATCCTTGAATGGGAACAACCCTTTACGCAATTTGGATATTTAGTCGAATTAACTGACACCTACCCTGCCCCAGGTTAAGATTGAGGGTTTTTCGCTTTCGAAAAGAAACTCCTACTACTAGGCTCAAAGGGGTTAATAAGGGATTATCTTCCTTATATCTCCGGTGTTTAGGAATTTGAAACAATGCCTGTACATCATCAGCAGAGATTTTATTCAAAAGCATACATTCGGAAGCTTGCGTCTTTAAACTTCGTCATCCTCCCTCAAGGAATTCTGCTTAAACAAGCGTTTGACATTAATGAAAAAGCAATATTGAGTGAACACGAACGGATTTAATCAAAACATGCATATTCATTTCATTATCATTATCAATCGAAAACAAACACGTCTTACAAATGAAATTTGCAAATAAGTTCACACTTAAACAGAAAAGAAACTACAAATGCAAAGGAATAACATGATAGAAAGATTGCCAGCTTCGGAACTGGGCTTTCAGGTCTTGACTTGCTGCTGAACCAGTAATCTTTAGAATTGTTCGTCAAAGTCATCCTGATAATCTTCTGAACACCCGCTCTCGGTGAATCCCTCCATAACATTAGCTGCCGAACCCATATGACTGGACGAAGGAAGATCATTGATCTGGATACCCTGAGGTGTGATTGAGAACATGTTGGAGTCAAGCAGTGTTTGAATCTTGCTTCTCAGCACCTTACAGTCTTCGGTTGAATGCCCCTGTGCCCCAACATGGTACTCACAGCGGGCGTTGACATCAAAATCTGAAGGATGTGGAGAAGTCTCTGGATCAATATTTTTCGGCACTATCAATCCATATGTGATCAAGTCTGGCAATATCTGACTGTATGACAACGACGAATGGGTGAACTGCCTCTTTGGCTTCCTTGGTCTTCGTCGGGCGTGCTGACGCGGCGGATGACAGTATGAATGTTGACTATGAACAGTTGAAACATATGGAGATCGAATTTGAGGTATCAGAGACTCCCTTTGTTCAGGAACTTTCATCCTCAGGCTTGGCCTAGGAACGGGCAATAGCTGCGGGCAGGAAGACTCTAAGGTCACAGATTGCAAGACAGGTTCCTGACCTGATGCGACTTCAGGGGGGAGAATAGGAACATCCACATCTTCTGGAATAAGACCATTGCTCGGCATGAACTCAAATGCTCTTGAATCGATTAAATCCTGAACCTTGTGCTTAAAGGCTTTGCAATTTTCGATACTATGCCCTGGTGCCCCAGAATGGAAATCACAATGGGCTCTTTTATCATAGCCTTGTGGTGGCTTACCGGCAAGTGGAGACATAGTCCGGAGTTTAACCAATCGAAGTTGAAGCAAGAGTTGCAACAACTGAGCATAAGTCATAGGGATCTGGTTAAACATTCTGTCGGACTGCTTCGTCCTTTGAGCATACCTCATAATCCTAGGATTGTCTCGGGAGACAGGAAGTAGTTGTTGGAGAGGAGATACTGGAACCTCAGGTTGTGTAAGATATCTTTGAGGCACTTCACACCTTGGGAGAGGTTCCATATGTAAAGGTGGAATGGCCATCTCTGCCGCAGCTTCGGGCACATGATCGCCTTCCTTTCTCAACACATTTCTCATGACTTCTGTTATCAGGCCCATCTGAGTCTTCAACTGATGGACTTCTTCTCTAAGCACTTTCTGATCCTGAAACAAAACTTGCATGTCCGTCATGAATTGTCCCATTTGGCTTCGGATTCCCCTCAACTCTTCTCGAATTTGTTCCATAGTTGTCTTTGTTGATTTTCTTTTGGTGGAATGATCTTCAATTCTGGAACAAGCCGGATGGAAAACCACATGAAGCAATTACGTCCACCAAATTAGAACACCTCTATGCAAATGAATAATGATGCAATATGCAAGACATGCAAAGAAATGCAAATGAATATGCAAATGCAACAGGGGATCAAACGTTGTTGCGTTGTTGACTGTGACGGCCCAGTGCTTCGCCTTGAAACCATACGATACTAGTACAAGGATCCCACTGTAACTGTTCATACTGACAGACGGGTAGGATGAAGGTCAAAGTTTCCTGCAAGACAACAACAAAAGGTATCTTTCCCATCGGGTGAGCAATCTATCGGTTTAAAAGAGGGTATTCCAAAGGCTTTTCAAACAAAGTCCCATGCACTAACCCTCAAAAGTTTCCCATCAGAACGACTACTCGTAAGACGGTAATTCTTTCAAAAGGAGGAACACAGAGTTATGTTTTAGCAACCTTCGGAATAAGGTTCTACAAAAGGTCCTCAGAGTCAAGGACTCCCAAGTTAGAAATAAAAACGCCATTACGACTACACGTAAGACATAATTATTCCAACGGGGTCTCATCTGAGCGGTGGAATTCGATCCAACTCAACGAGTCCTAAGTCTCGCAAATCAGAAAGAAACCACCTCCTAACTTAGTGCATACTCGAAAGCTCGGGTAGAAAGCTTTATCCTCACAAACCAAACCAAATGAACCCAACAAGTTAGAAAGAAACAAAGACATAAAACAAATAGCAAAACAAATAAAGCACAAATGCGACAAACAAAATAGGCGTGGCTTGCTAGGGTGGTCCCCAGCAGAGTCGCCAGCTGTCGCTACTCGAAAAAATGCATCGCGCAACGACGGGGAGGCGAAAAGAAAGGACAGAAGAGTCGCCACCGAACTTTATTTATCCCATGAGGGGAAAGGAAAATATCGAGAAAACCTTAAGAAAAGAATGGATAAGATGGTCTCGCAACCATGAACGGGTTCGGAAGCCGGTTATACGAGGGGAAGGTATTAGCACCCCTCGCATCCATCGTACTCGATGGGAACCTTTTGTTTGTCGATGTGTGAATTTATCTGCTTAAATATTATGCTATAAAAGTGCTCCACAGGGTAAAAGAAGGGTTAGAAACAAGAAAGTTAGGAGGAAAGAGAGAACGGGGAAAAAGAGAAAGAACAGACTCGGTAGGACTTTGCGGTCCTAGGCCTACGTATTCTCAACTGATATGAGAAAGTCAGAGTCGACGTAGTTCGGGGAACTACAAATATAGAGGGGGAATGTGCTCGACAAGGATTGTGGCCCTTGTGCCTACGTATCTTTACTTGAAGAAGTAAAGAATCAGAGCAGCCGTAGTTCAGCCAACTACGGGTGAAAGGTGAAAAAGGGAGCTCGCCAAGACATCGCCGTCTTGTGCCTACGTATTCTCATCTGGTATGAGAAATCAGAGCAGCCGTAGTTCGTGCTAACGGTGTGTTGATGCTTTTATGGATGATGCTATCGTGCGCATTCTAGCAGTTAGGTGTTTTGCTGCTCGCTCGTTGGAGACTTAAGCGTTACCTGTTTGCGGTAGAACAGACGTAACATATCCTTTTTGAAAGATTGATTAGTTTTCGCCACGCGGGGCTAGAAGTCACATTTGATTGATTGGATTGTTTTTTAGGGGGCGAGACAGATCCTCGGATAGTAACCCCTACGGGTAGTACCCAATTCGTTATCTCAAAGTTTTTGTTATAAAAGGGTGGCGAACGAGGCGTTTTCGTATTGAAAGACGAGCGTCGAAACCACCCTCACTACAGTGGGCATCCCAACACTCGAAGAAGAAGAGGTCTACACCCAATCCTCTCTCTTTAATTCAATGCAAAGAGAACTTCATTCTCTTATTAAAGGTGTTTTTGGCTTTGAATGGTAAGTGTTTTGCGACAGAGAACCCTACGGTAAACGTCAACACTCGGGATAGGAGAAGGCCTACGCCTAACCACTCCACGACCATTCAAGTTTTGTTGTGAAAATGATTCGAAAATGCACTCGGTGCAGGACCGAGTTTTTAGGTGACAAGGGTTGCGGGATGAAGTCGTGAAAGCGATATGGTGGATAAAGTCACGTCTTCGTATCGAAAGACGAGTATCGAGACCACCCTCACTACAGTGGGCATCCCATCACTCGGAGAAGAAGAGGTCTACACCCAATCTTCTCTCTTTAATTCGATACAAAGAGAAATAAAATTATAATGGTTTGAAAATGGACTCGGTACGAGACCGAGGTTTTTGAAAACACACTCGGTGCAGAGCCGAGGTTTTTAGGAGGAGAGAGAATGTCGTCTTCGTATTGAAAGACGAGTGTCAAAACCACCCTCACTACAGTGGGCATCCCAACACTCGGAGAGGAAGAAAGTCTACACTTAATCCCCTCTTTTTAATTCAATACGAAGAATTGAGTATTGAAGATGGTTTGATAGCTTCGACGAATCGAACCGGGACAAGAAACGAGGAGAGAAAAAAGGTGGTCTCAGATCCAACATTATTCATCAATAATTTGACTGGTAATGGATTACGGAAATGTCGTCATCGACCAAAAAGGCAAAAATGCCCAATAACAAAAGAGAAATAAGATCTATCTAAAATATGAAATAAACTTCTAAATAAAATGTATATATAAAAACTCTAAAATATATAATATACAATATACATTTTAAATATAAAGTAAATAATATATATATACAAAATAAAATTTAAAAAAAAAACAATATAGCATTTTTTAAAAAAAAAACTAAATAATAGTGCATTTTTTAAATAAAAAAAAAAGTAAACACAGGCCGTGAGGCCCAGTTCATCAACACCCAACAGAGAATCAACACAACGCTGATCCAAAACAAGAAAAAAACTTTTTCGATTCCCTTTCTCCTCTGCGTTCTCACCCTCTCCGTTCATCCACTTCAATCAACTTCCATTTTCTATCAAGAAAGATCCCTCTTCTTCACTTCCATTTGGGTTAACTCTGGTTTAATTTCATTTTGATTTTGTGATTAAGGGTTTGTTGAAGGTGAGTGACGAAGATGACTTTGAGTGAGGTTTTATGGAAATGGTTGTTCATGGAATCCGATGGGTTTTCGGTGGAGTTTAGGTTAAAGTTTTTGAAGTAATTTTAATGGAGGTCTGAGGAACGTTCGATGGTTTGAGTTTGGTAGTTTTAGGGTTTGAACAGGGTTTATTGTTTGTGTGAAGGTTCGAGGGAGGAGAATGAGGTGCGATGGAGAGCGTAGAGGTTTCTGGGCTTTGATTTCGAAATGGATTTGGGGTCTGGGTTTGAGGTTTCACGGCAGTTTTCACGGAGTTGTGAGGTTTGGGGATGTGAAGGTTGTTTGAATGATGTTCGAGCGATGGAAACTTAAAGTTTTCTGGATTGAAATTCGTGAAGCATGCTTCTGGATTTTGGTTTGTGAACGGCGGAAGTTGGAGTAATCAACATTTTGAAGCTTTGAGATTCAGTTTGTGTTGGCTGTTTGAAATTTCTGGGTAGGTTTATTGGTGAAATGAGTACGATGTTGAAGTTTGGGTATGATTTTCTGAGTATTTTCGAAGGTGAGTTGAAGTTTGTTGTTCAAAGTCGTGTTTGAAGGAAGTGTTTGGGTTGGGTTCGTGTGAGCAGAGTTGAGAGATGATGTGAGCCACAACTGGATTCTGCGTGGATTTCCATGGTGGTACAAAAATGGTGGTAGTGAGAGAGCTTTTGAGTTGTTGACAGAATCCATGGAGGTTTGATGTTCTTGAGGTGTAGTTTGTGAGAATGATTCAAGATGTGATGTGAATGTTTTATGCAAGTGGTCGTTTTATTGTGTTTTGAGGGATGGTTTTTACAGGCTGTTGTTGTTAGCAGAGTATGTTTGTTGGTCTAGTGTGGATTTGTAGCAGGGTTGGTCTGTAGCAGGCTGGTACAGCTGGTGCAGAGCTTGTCTGGCATGGCTTGTGTAGGCTGATTTTGTTGGCTATTGTGTGTAGCAAGTTTGTAGCAGACTGATAACAGGGAGCAGAGTTGTCTTCACTTGCAGGTTGTGTAGCAGAGTTTTACTTTGTGAAAAATGATGGGAATTAAGGCCTTGTTTTGTATGGTTTTGCAGGTTATGATGCAGGTATAAATTGGAGTGTTGTTGCGCTTCATTGTTGGTTTTTGAAGATTGTGGGTAGGCTGTATGTCGGCTGATGGTGATGCAGTCTGAAGATGGAGCAGACTCCCTTTTGTATACACTGCAGGAACTGGTTTTGCGGAATGGTACAGACTTGCAAACAAAATGAGGATGGTTACCGTGATGTGGTTTTGGAGTAAAGGGTTTGTACAAGCAAAACGAAAACACCGCAACAGGTTCTTTTTATCTACAAATGAAGTGACTTTTGGGTGCATCATGGCGATTACTCATTATTTACACAAAATTGGTTGTGAGGTATGATATAATGCCTTTCTGTTGTGTATGTTGGTTACATTATGATTCAAACCATGAATCGGTGCAGGCTGCCACATTGTGGCTTTTGAGAAAATCAGAATAGTGTGTGACGCATTGCGGCTGGTGGTTTTTGGTTTGATAGCTAGTTGCGATTTTGGAGGAGGAATCATAACGACATGGTTGTGAGGTTTGCGGTATTTAAGATTTCCTTGTCTCACTCCACATATAGGTCGCGTGTACCCTACTTTCTCTTGTTTTGGCGTCCTGTCTTTTATTGTTTGTGAACTCATTAAATTCGCAAATCACCAATGTTGTTGTTGCAGGTTTTGTCTGCTGTGAGTTTTTGTGCAGTAGTAGCAGAATTGTAGCATGTTGTGTTGCAGGGATTTTGGCGTGTTGAAGGCTGCAGCTGCGAAGCACTTTGCGGAAAGGAAATGGACAATATTCTTATGTAGGTTGGTGCGCGTGAGTTACAAACTTGAAAAAAGGAATGGTACAATATTGATTGCTTGTTGCTGCGTGTTGTACGGTCCGTGAATCATGGTTGTTTGCTGGTTTTATGCAGAAATTTAAAGGTTTTTTTTCTACAAGTTAATGTTGTGGTTTTTTATGGTACAAGAGGTGGCTGGTTTTGCCGCAGGCCTTTTGCTTTTTTCTTTTGTCGCGTAGCAGGGGCATGGCTCGAGTACGGTGTGTGAGGACAAGTTGATGTGTACATTGTGGGTAGGTTACTTTGCTGCAGTGTATTATGTCACTATTTTTTCATTTTTCAAGTAACACTCTTGTTTATTGCAGGCAGGAAGATAAATGAAAGGTTCTTGCTACTGTTTTGCACATGGCGCCTTGGTGTAATGTGAGATGCCTTTGAGGTAGCTAGAAGTTTGGCCCATGGAAGCTTATTTCATCCTTTTTATTGCAGGTATTGGTATACGGTACGAGCTGTTGAAAATTACATCGTGGAAGATGCGTCCAGTACGGATTTGCGAAACGGGTCCCCGGTTTGTGGAGGATTAGCAATGTTTGGCCTTACTCTTTGTCTGTGTAACAGATTTATGAAGGGCACTTTGGTAACGAAATTTAAGGGGAAAAATGTGCTGAAGTTGTGTATCAATGTGATGTATGTGCATTGCTTATTGACGGCTAAGACTGTGTACAGGTTATGAAATTCATGGTGGGGCCAAGATTTATATGCTGCTGAAAGGTGAAGAACAAGGCCCATGGTTGCAAGTGACACGTTCATATTACAGTTGGTGAAGCTTTGAATTTGGCCTTGATGTAGTGATGATAAACCATAGTTTAAAAGCTTTGTTGTGTAATTTGAAAAAAAACACGTTAGCCCTAAATTGTATGTGTTTGGAATTGTAATTATTCATAACTTGCACGTAACTTTGAATTTTTCATGGCTTTGCTCAAATAGCTTGACTTAAATCTTGGACACAATAATCATTGGCTTGACAACTTCCGCTCATGGCTCAAAGACTTGACTTGAAAAAAATTCTCATGACTTAAAATCAAATCAAAACATGGCTTGAAATAGTTTATGTCTTGAAAATTTGGATCACATCTTGAAAATGCTTGAAATAAAGCTTGACTAGCCATAATCCCATGGATTTAGACAAATTTGAAATAAGGCTTGCCTTAATTTAAACTTCATGGCTTGAACGTTCATTAAAAATGCCCGATCATAACACTAGAACCAAACTAAATTATGTTTTTAATTTGGAAAACAAAGTTTTGACGTCTCTTGCACTTTGTGACAATCCTTGCGATTTAACTTTGTATTCCATGTACCTTGAAATCTCGTCCATTTGTACCTGTACCTTAAGTTCCTGCCAATTTGACCTTTTTTTCAGTTTTATACCAGTCACGTTCCATGGCCTCTACATTACCCCTCCTTCAAGTTCAACAACTTTTGAAACTTCATGTCTTTAAGCATCCCCCAAAAGGTGACTCCATTGAGGAAAATTCAAGTCACGAAAGGCCATATTTGAAATAATCTTGGCGAATTAGTTCCATACATGACCTACCTCTCACATTACTTTCCTGAGTTCTTTTAACAACCATAGTTGATCTTCCACATGTGAAGCCACACACCTCCTAAATTTTTGCACCCTGACTGTGACATTTTTTGGATTTTTTATTTATTTTAAAATTGGTTAGTGAGTGAAAGTTATATACAGGGGTAGGGCAAATTTTAGGGTGCAACATATACATGTCGTGAAGTTGTTTTCATGCTATTTTCATGCTAATTTCATTGTTGACTTCATTTTTTATTTGTTGGATCATTTGTCTTTTTTTTTTCTTTTAGGAGAAGAAAAGGAATACTTTAGTAGTGATTCTATTGATAGATCAACAACAACCGACTTTGATGCGTTTGAGCACTTAACTGCTGAATTTCTAAATGCTCTTAAAACTTCTGGATTGCCTAATCATTCTATAAAGTTGAAAATTGGTGCCACTATTATGTTGATGAGAAACTTAGATCAATCAGAAGGTTTATGCAATGGTACAATGCTCACAGTTACAAGGTTGGCTAATCATGTTATTGAAGCTAGGATCATTTCAGGAAAGAATATAGGTAACATAATTTATATTCCAAGAATGTCTTTGTCCCCCTCTCAATCACCATGGCCATTTAAGTCAGTGAGAAGACAATTTTCCATTATTGTTTCTTTCGCTATGACAATTAACAAATCACAAGGTCAATCGTTAGACGTAGTTGGTTTATATTTGTCAAAGGATGTATTTAGTCATGGTCAGTTGTATGTCGCAATGTCCCGAGTTAAGACAAAACAAGGTCTTAAAATTTTGATTCATGATAAAAATAACAATATCGTTGCTACTACCACTAACATTGTATTCAAAGAAGTTTTCCACAATATTTAGAAGGTATAACAATCATACTCTTCTCTTTGGTTAAGCTTTTCATTACAATAAATGATCCAATTGTTCTCTAATTAATTTTTTTAACAGGTCAACATTGTGATATCAACTCCAACAGACACATTATTTTGCAACGTCAGTGACATTACATTTTGTTATACTATGTCTCCTTTACTATATATTATTACTTTACTCCTTTGTTGACAACATTACCATTTCATTTAGTTATATTAGTTGTTTCATATTCAATTTCTGTTTTCTTAATTTATATTGTTTTCACTTTAATTGCATTGTCTTTCATTTAACTCTAATACACATATATTTATCAAAATTAACTATATATTTATAAATTTATTTTACCCGTGCGGAAGCACGAGTTTTCTACTTGTTTAAGAGAAAACAATATGCACAAGACATTGTAAAATATAATATTTCTACACTATCAATGAGTTAAAGATGTGTATTTTAGAAACTCACATGTTTAATTTTAAAATACTAAGAGATGATATAATCTATTAGATAAAAGTGTAAAATTAATTTACATAGACAATGTATTATATTTATTCTCGAAAAAAATATGCGTCGTTAATTATATTTAAAGTATTATTTATTAATAATTGTGTAAAAAAAATTATATCGACATTCATACCAATTAATCATTTTAAATTTTAAGAGTAGTTTAATAATTTTTGAAAATTTTTAATTTTTATCTAACGACAATGTAAAACTAAGTGCATATTCATTACTCATTTTATTTTACTAAGAAAATAAAAGATTCAATTTAGTTTATAAAAAATAAAGACTCAATGTGTCTATCATTCTTTTATATTTGACTTTTGCAACCATTTAATCCTTTTTAGTTTTTTTTAAATAGCTTTCTAAATTACAAAATATTTAAAACATTAAACACAAAAAATCATTCAATTATAAAATATGAGTAACGTGAACATCAAATGCATTGTTTAATTTATATGTGGATGATATCTCATTAAATTTATTTTCATTAAATATTTTCGGCAAAATATCCTTTTTCGTCCCTTAACTTTAACTCGGGGTCCATGTTGGTCCCTAATCTTTAAAAAGTGGCAAGTTGGTCCTTTAACTTTTAAAATGGTGTCATTTTAGTCCGCACCATCAGTTGCCCCAAACGTCCGTTTGTTTTGTATATCTGGCAGATGACATGACAATCTTGTTCATGATGTGGCTTCCTTCTCCCTCCTCCTTCCATTGAAATCCCTAAAATAATCCCAAATCTCAAATCCCAAATCCCAAATCCCAATCCCAAATCCCTAAATTAATCTACGGTTTTTTTATTTGGCAAGCATGAAATCCGGAGGTTCCTCTTCCATTTCAAAATCGAAAAGTCGGGATTCAGATGTTTGTAGTCGGTCACGATGGAAGCCCATGTGCCATTGTGGAGACATGATTGTTCTTCAAAGGGCAACTATTATTAAGAATATGGGAAAACTTTTTTGGGATTGTCCAAATTATAAGGTATGCAAGCTGGTTTTGTTCTATGTTGAAGTTATGTTTTTGTTTAAGTTATGTTTCTGTTTCTGTCCAAATTATAAGTTATAATTTTGTTTAATTTTAAATTCATTATCCATCATCCTCTAAACAATGAAACTTACAGGGAGGTATGCAAGCTGGTTGTGGCTTCTTTGATTAGTTTTATGAGGAGATGGGTGATGAGAAGGAGCAATTAGGGAAAAAGCTGATGAAACTTGAAATTGAAATGAAGAATATCATGAAGTTGAAAAAGATTTTGAATTTGATGTTTGTGATGATTATCATTGTATTAGTTGTTAGGGGTAGTTAGGTTATTAAGGTTTGTTTGAAAGTATTATGTTATGGTTTATTTGTAAGAATTAAGTTAAGTTTTGGTGGTAAGAATTATGTTTTTATGTTTAGTTAAAGTTTGTATCAGTTTTGGATTGTATCACTTCAATATGAATGTAATAGTTGGATTTTAATATATGGATTGTATCAGTTTAGTTAATTTCAGTTTTTGCAGTTCAACATGAATGAATATAACAGTTAAAGATAATGTTAACTTGGTTAAAGTGTTTTAATTTGGTCTGTCAAAGCATAATCCACATGAATATAACAGTTAAAGTGTTTTAATTTGGTCTGTCAAAGCATAATCCACATGAATATAACAGTTTTGGATTATATCATGTCAAAGTGTTTTGTATGTTTGGTATATAACAGTTTCGGTCTGTCAATGATATATTTGGATTATATTTGGTATATAACAGTTTGGTATATAACAGTTTATTATGTTTGGTATATAATAACAACAGGATACATATAAGTTGGTTCTTCTTTTAGGTTCATTTCATAATACCTATAAACAACAATAACAACATACATAAACCTATAATACTTTCCACAAAATATACTTGTTCCAAAACAACAGCACTAGATTACATAAACTTGTTCATGACAGCAGTAGAGTACAACAACAGTAGAACACATAAACTTGTTCATGACAACAACAGTAGAATAAATAAATTTGTTCCAAAACGACAACAGTAGATTAATTCGCTTCAGATAAGGTTGAAAACACCACTTCCTGCTCCAAATATAAATTAATTCGCTTTAGATAAGTCATTGTTGGATGAGTCCTAATCAGTTTCTCTTGACAGGAGGTCAACAACTTTTCTCTTCAATCTTAATATCTCAGATTAAGTTTGACACTCCTGTAAGTTTCAAAGCCACCCTTGAATCTTGCGACCAGATACCACGACTCCCCTAACACCAAATGTACTTGTGTTGACTGATCCATAACTACTGCTTCCTGGTCTCAAATTTTGCCTCTTTCAAAATTTCAACTATTTTGAGAAGAATCAACCTGACTCCAGAGTATTTCTGCATATTCCTTCTCTTCTTCCTCCTTCTCCTCTCTAACACAATTGATTTATTCTATTTCTTCCTCTTCCTCGATAATCTCTTCCATCATTTCTTCTTCAGCTTGTTTCTCCTCCTCTCGCTCATCAAGTTCAATCATCGCCTCTCTCATAGCAAGTTTTGTAGCTGGCCTATCTTGAGAACCATATTTAGGAGCAGGAACAATAAATGGCGGAATAATATCACCTAATTTTGTGCTTTTAGCTTTATGACAATCATTATTTTCTGTTGGAGGAAAGGTAAATATAATCCCAAGTTCATAATTGCAAATATGAAGCCCAGAACTCATAGACACTACTTTATGAGGTCCATCTGCTTTTGTACCAAATGGATTTGAAATTTGTCGCCCCCACGCAGCAACACTAAAATTATGAGACCCACAGTATACCCAACCAATTGAAGGCGCATCCTTCTTAGACCAGAAGCATCTACGCACCACCTGCAATTTTTAACACAATTTGACTCTTCCAAAGAGGAGTTCATATTAGACAGAAAAGTGAAGCATCTCAATAATTAATGAGAAAACCTCCTCAAACAGAGTGAACATGCCACCACAAGTGTGTTAAAAATTTGATAATTTAACTAATCTAATACATTCATGTTTGTTCAAAAAAGTGTGTTAAAAATTGCAAATCATTTAATCAATAATCACCATTCAAAGATAGTTAAAAATTGCAATAGTCATCATCCCTCTATATTAGCTTTGAAGTCGTCATAATTTTCTTCATTCATTGAAAATACAATGCATGTTCTTTTCTTACACATACACAATACATATTTATTCACTCTTAAATTATGTTTCGTGACTATCTAGTGCATAGACATCAACTGGACATGGATTTTTTGGACTATCTAGTGCATCATCATCAAGTAGAAATGAATTTCATGGACCAACTGGTGCATCAACATCAAGTAGAAATGGATTTCATGAGCTATCTGGTGCAGCAACTATGGTGCCTGTAAAATATGTTGAGGACAGTTATGAACATGCATTTGTGGTATCAAATTCAAATCAATATTACGTTACATTATATTATTTAATTACAAGATTCTTCTTATATATGCTCATGTTTTCTTTTCTCTGTACATTGTTGCATCAATTTCGCCAAGGGTTGGGAAGTCAAACAATAAGCATTGCTCAGTATCAGAGATTTAGGACTGACCGAATCGTTAAGAGAGAGATATATTTCATTAATAATTTTCCCTTTTTATTCATTTTTCTTTTCCAAACAACATATTTTAGGTAATTAGGAAATCAACCACCCGGAACTAAGGAGCTTATGTGATGAGACTTTGGAGTTGCGTAATAGCTTTCAATCATTTTCCATCAATCAGATTGATCAGCTATTTTTTTTACTAATTTGGTCTCTAATGCTTAACTCCATGTCTCAATATACTTTATGAAATGACAAGCAAAACTAAGTAATACAATGATTATGCAAACTATAGACAGACAATAATGAGCCATGACTATGCCTCGACGGTCTACTCTACTGCTCATTACGTCGTTGTTCAAATTTGAAAGAAACACTTTTGGTAGTAGTAAAAGATAATGATAGTACCTGAACTGATCATTGTAGGCATTTGAAGATGAGATAGCTTTCTGGAAGATCTGCAATCACATATATACAGGATATTAGTGCAATGACATCTGATATTACATAAAAAGCACAATAAATTACAAGACTTAAAAAGTGTACACCATGCACTGTTAATCCTGCAAGGACACAACCATAAAAGTCTCATATTGCTCACTAGGCGACGCAAGAATTATAACCAAATAACATTATATTAGTATTATCGTTGGGTTAGTAGTGACGCCTCTGACACCACTTTCAATGAGAGGAATTAGATCTGTAACTGGTCGGCAGAGATTATCATACCATGGACTCTGCCCTTGTTTCTCATAAAGATCATGAAGCATTGCCCTCTTTGCAGGAACTCCATTTCCATCTATTTTTGAGCGTCTAACCCTACAAGAACAAAACCAACAGTCAAAGGTTTGCCTCTATATAAATCTTGTTTGGAAAACAAAAAACAAACCCTCATATTCTTCAAGTCAATAAGAATTCTTTAACTATAAAGAACTGATTTTGGGGTTCATCACATTGACAATATAGATTATTATTCAAACCTTAAAGACGCTTTGAAAGCGTTTTGGTGATGAGTTTGAAGAGAAGCCGATATGTTAGTTCTGAAATTATTCGTTGATGAAAGATCGAAAGCGAGGAAGTTAGTTTTGATGGATCTGTACCAAAGCGATTCTGGTGAAGAAGCGCTTATTGCATTTGGTGTTACAAGCTTTGAAAGTGAAGACAAACGTGGCAATTTTAAGTTATGCTTATTATTTATATCCATGTCAGCACACTCCACCTGGACAAACATGGCAATTTTTTCAAAGTTTGACTAACGGCAACAAACAGAAGGATAAACGTGACACCATTTTAAAAGTTAAAGGACCAATTTGCCACTTTTTAAAGATAAGGGACCAACATGGACCCCGAGTTAAAGTTAAGGGACGAAAAATGTTATTTTGCCAATATTTTCTAATTTAATTAGATTCAAGTTTCTATTATTATGTAATTTTTATGAGTATTTGTAGTTATTTTTATTAATTTTTGGTTAACTTTGATTGAGTTTTATCAAGATATATGAAGAAAATGAATAAATGAAGAAAATAGAAATAAAAGTGAAAATATGAAAAATTTGGAATAAAAAATTCAATTGAACATTAAATTTTTCACATGGCCACATGGTTGTGTCAGATAGTCATTACAACGCGATGTAAAGTGTTGTGGTTGCGATCTAGGTATTACAAAACATATTAAGAATGTGATGGAAGGTGTTGTGGCCACGATGGAAAGCTTTTTCCATGTTTTTATTTCTATTTAAAGGAAAAAAAGAGAAGAAACACAAGTGGACATTCTTGGTACTGAATTTTGACAGCAAAGCAAGTCCTGGAGCTCTGGAGCGAAAGTTTTTATCATCGGAAGTCAAATTCAAACACAAGATTCATGTACTATTTATTATTTACTTTAGTTATGATTCCTATTAGTATGAGTAGCTAAGTTTTTATTGATTAGGATTTACTATATGAACTTGTATGAATTTGTTGGATCATATGCTTTTGTTCTGTACTCTTTGCATTTTTGATAAATTCAATATTGTTATTTAGTTACTTTTATGTTCATTTCTTTATATGCATTGACGAATTCATATATTGAACTTAGAACTCATATCTTTTACTAACCATAACCTTACGAATCTGATCTAAAGTAACTGTTTTAACTTAGTATTCGATTAGAGATAGGAGACTATAAGTTGTGACTTAGGGTTTAATGTTCCAATTATCGTCTGTTTTAACTAGTCAGCTGGCCTAAGAGACTAGGGAGTATAGTGTAGAATAGTGAGTTATATACCAAGAGATTGAGTCTAACGACTAAATTAAATCGTCGTAATCGTTGAATTGTCATTAGAGGGCAATTAGACACCAACATCAATAGTGACATACAAAGGGATTTGAAACAAGGCATAATTGCCTTCATCTGGTCATTTTTTCCCACAAATAAAATAGCCACAACTCAGCTCTTCTCACAATAACCACCGTGTATTGCATTCTGGTGAGCTTCTCCTCTCCTTCGTCATTTCCGTGACGGACCACCACCGCCACCTCCGCACTATACAAATTGAATCACCACCATTTCTCTGATCAAGTGTATTTCCTTTTATCTTGTTAGTCGGTTGTTGTGTGTTTGTTTTGCATAGATTGTTGTGATGCTTTTATTCGTTTAAGAAGGGAAGTAGGCAAGGTATGTCTTTACTCTTTTTTCTGTTAGTTTTTATTTTAATTCATTTTGTTGTGTGTAATTGTTGTGTTGTGAACTGTTGAGGATGAAGATGAAGAGATTTGATGACACCTATTTCACTTTTCTTGTTGGGTTGCAATTTACTCAAAATTTCAATTGTGTTGAGAAAAGAACAAAAACCTTCTATATATAGTAACCACAAACTAGCAGACTTAACAACTTTTCAACCAAAGTGGAAAATCTTCAACAACAACATAAACGAGCGAACGGTCGACCATAGCAGGACTATGCATCGACACATAGCTTGCAGTTTTAGGCAGATTCAAAATCTTCACAGTATGTATCGACCATAGGTCGGCGTGCACCGACCCGTGGAGATTTGCTTGTTTTATGCGCCGACCATGCGTCGACTTGTGGTCGACTCAAATCCTGCACTTTTACAAAAATGTTGAATTTTGTGATTCCTTCACTTCTAAGCTCAACCAAAGATCTTCCAAACATATTAGACTGAGTATGGCAAGTTAGATAATCATGGTATGCACACAAGAGAGATATGAGACGTGTAACATGCATTTGCCTCGAAACTGATTCTTCCATGAATGCGTTTTGTCATCATCGAAACATAAGTGTATATATGGTATATGAGGAATTTCCCTCACAGTGTCAACGTCCACACTTATACATTATTAAGTTAATTGAATTTTTAAAAAATAATAATAACAACAACCAATTCTATGCAGACACTTGTCATTGATTTTATTGAAAAGAAATGGAACCTAAAAACCCTAAAGACGCCTTACTCGATGAGCACTGGTTCTTATCCATGCAAGAGGAACTTAATTAGTTCAAGAGAAACGAGGTTTGGGACCTTGTCCCTCCTCCACAAGGTCATCGAGTAATCGGCACCCGATGGGTGTTTAGGAACAAGTTGGACGAAAACGAGGTAATAACCCGAAACAAGGTGCGTTTAGTCGCGCAAGGTATAACCAAGAGGAAGGCATCGACAATGAGAAGACTTATGCGTCGGTTTCTCGACTCGAGGCTATACGCATTTTGCTTGCCTTTGCTTGTGTGAAAAACTTTAAGCTATTTCAAATGGATGTTAAGAGTGCATTCCTTAACGGTTACATTAATGAAGAAGTTTATGTTGCACAACCTCCGGGTTTTGAGTCTCATGAATATCCTGATCACGTTTACAAATTAAAAAGAGCCTTGTATGGACTCAAGCAAGCCCCTAGGGCTTGGTATGAGCGCCTAAGCAAGTTTTTACTTGATCAAGGGTATTCAAGAGGCAAAGCGGACACAAACCTTTTCATTAAGAGTCAAGGAAAGCATTTGATTTTGGTACAAATTTATGTTGATGATATTTGAATGTGAGAAAATACTTAGAAGGGGGGGGGGGGGGTTGAATAAGTATAGAGAAAATATTATGGCAATAAAAACTCAAAGATTTTTATCCTGGTTCGTTGAACTCAACTACTTCAGTCCACCCTATCAAGAGTGATTTGCCTTTCTCAACAAGGACTTAATCCACTATTAATCAAACTGATTACAATAGCAAGCACTAAGAGCAACTGTTCTTAGTCTTCTCAAGAACTACTGACCACAACTGGGTCTTCTCAAGGAACTTTTACAATCAATGAGTAAAACTAAAACAAGTGTTTAAATGCTTCTAAGAAAGCTATATCACCACTGTGATTTACACTTAAGTTTTAAGAACTACGAAATAAATTCAGCAATGAGAATAAATTGTATGAGAGCTTTTCTTTGAATTTCTTTCAATATTTTGTCAACTGAAGAAAAGAGATGGAGACTTGCTTTTATAGGCTTGAAGATCCAAGACGTTGCATGCTTTGAAGACCGTGTCTGCAAAGTAGCTGGAACCTTTTTGTCTTCACATCACTTGACCTTTCCTAGAAGTAGAATGTTCAGATAAATCCTTTTTGCCTGTGTTCTAGTGTCTAGCATAAATGAGGAAAGAATCGTTTGGTCTATTCAACGGACATAACTTTGAATTCTTCTTCAACAAGTTTCTAAAACTTCAGTAAATTACATCAGAGCCTTGAGTGATCAGAGTCTTTGATGTTCATCAGAGTTTGCTGAATCAGAGCATTGCAGCAAGTGTGCTTTCAACGTGTAATAATTCAGAGCATAGTTTGGGATCAGATCCTCAGTACTTGCAGCGTACAGTACTATCAGATTCTTCTGAAAAACTAAGCTTGAATCTCTTCATACAAAGTCTTCAATGCTTCAGATGCTTCTGTAGCTTCTGCTTCAGATCCTTCTGTAGGCAGCGCTTAGAATCTTCTGTAGGTAGCGTTCAGATTCTTCTAAGAGATGCTTCTGACGCTTCAGAGCCTTGCATAATTCCATGTTCAGATCTAATTTGCTTTCAGAATAATATTCACTTTAATATCTGCAGCAAAGATACTTAAACAAATTTTAGAGTATATAATTTCTTAATACAAAATTTCGCAAGAGTTATCATCAAAACATAGAGATATAATTAAGAACCAATCTGTGTTCTAACAATCTCCCCCTTTTTGATGATGACAAAAACATAAGAAATTTTGTTCAATAAAGCAATAATTATAACTCCCCCTGAGATTATGAATCTCCCCCTGAATTAAATACTTAGAAGGAATATAAACTTCCCTTTTTGCATGAGTATTATTTTCAGAATCAGAGCCTGATTGTTCCAAAAATTAGATCTTGACTTGGATGAACGTTTCAGAATCAGAGCCTGATTGGTTAAAACTTGATCTGGGAATCGCAGAGTTACTTTAAAGAATTTGTCAGATTTTTCATAAGTTCTGAAATACTAAGAGTTCACTTTAGTTATAATAGATATGTCTAAATTTCATTTAGGTAGAGTTTATTTGAACAGTCAGAATTTCATTTTCTCCCCCTTTTTGTCATAATCAAAAAGTAAAACTTTGAAAGATAAATAAAAGGAAATAGAGAAAAGATATAATCATGTAGAGAAAACAACAAAGTCATTCATTCATTCAGATAAAAACATACAAATCATTAGATAAAAAAATTCAAGTACAGGTGCACAAACATCAGATACAGAAAACATAAAACTAGGTTTGCTTAGAAAGAATCCTCTTCAGAAGTTGAGTGATCTCATATGAGGATTCTTCTTGCTTTGTCATCCATTTTTCCATGTTTTCATTCTTCTGATCTTGCTTAGCCATCCATGACTTGATCTCAGATTGCCCAGCTTCCAATACTGCAATCTTATCTTCCAAGTCTGGGTTCTCTTTCTTGATCTCAGTAGAAGTAGATGGAGCAGATTCTGATGCAGGAGCAGAGTCAATAATCATGGGAGTTGCAGAGTCTTGAGCAACAGATGCAGAGGAATTTTCCACAATTGTCATAGCCAATGGATTTTCTTCAGAAGCAGATTCTTCAATGGCTCATGTAGCAGATACTCCAGAAGATGAAGGTACATCCTCAAGAAGCAATGGTGCAGATCTTTTCATATTCCATACCATGCTTCTGGCAGTCTCAGTAAATCTGAGCTTCGCATCATCAGAACAGACATTCTTCAGATTTGAGGCAACAATATTGAATCTGGTAATGAAGCTATTCCAGATAGCATCAGATTCATTTGCATCCATGGTTGACAAGCATCTTATTTTCACAGAGCCTAAAGTCATCTTTATTTCTTTCATAAATGTTGCAAATAAATTATCAATGTTTAGCCTAGTTTTTGGTTTAAGAAGGGTTTCCAAGGTGAAAGGCTTGGGTTGAACAGATGGAGGTGGAATGGTAAATTCTGGAATGATGATCAGAGGGCTAGGATAGGCTGGTTTCTTTTGAGCAGGCATAATGTGAAAGAACGGTTTGATTCTGCAAATGGATGGGATGACAACTTTTGGATTATCAAAATAAGGAACAAAAGCTGATGGTTTTGGTTTAGATGTTGGCGTTGGTTCAGGAATGATAACATCAGATGAAATAGGTAGATCTGGGTGGTTAGATTCATATTCTCTGAGAGAAGGAGGTGAAATAACATCTGGATGAACATCAGATTCAGAGGAATCAGATGAGGTGGTTGGGGTACAAGATGTAGAAGATACTTCAAACACAGTCTTGAGAGGTTGGACATCCAGAATCTCAGAATCAGGTATGTTTGATTCAATAGGATTGGATAGTTCTGGTTGAGGATCAGAAGGTTTGGATGTTGGTGGTTCAGATACAACTGGTTCAGATGCAACTTCTTCAGATGCAAAAGTTTCAGATGCAACTGGGTCAGATTGTATGGGTTTAGGGACATAATTTTGTTGAATGTCAGGTTGTTGTTGTGTTGGAATTGGTTCTGCTGGTTTTGTTGTTTGTGGTTCAGATTGAGGAATGTCAGAAGATTTTAAAGGTGTTATGAAAACAGGATTAGATGGAATTTGTGATTTAGAAATTTCTGGTGGTTTAGAGGTTTGAGAGGGAGCAGGAATAGTTTGATTTTGAGTGGGAGGAGGTTCAGGTATAGAACTAATTGTTGATACATCTACTGCAATTTTAGAAATAGAAGGTAAAGATGTTTTAATACCTTTTGTCTTGATGCGTTTGGTAGGAACAGAGGGAACTTCTCCAAAAGCTTTTCTCTTTATCTGCTTCTGTGGTTTTTCAGCAACTCTATGTTTCTTCTGAGCAGCAGCTTCTTCTGCCTCTAACTGTCTTCTTTTCCTCATGTTCTCTTCATAAACATATGGAATAGGTTCTCTAGCATGAATCAAAATATCAGTAGGAATAAGTGTTCCATCTGCTTTGCACATTTCAATGTACCTAAGAATAATATCCCTAGGTTCTTCAGCACCAAAGATTGGAAAGTCTTGAACTGGAATCCTTCTCTGACTTACTTCAGTAACATTCAGCTTCTTAGGAGCAGCTGTGAGTTCATCCACAACTTTTAGCCTCTGGAGACTCTTTCCATTCAAGGGTTTTCCAAATATTGTCTCAAGCTCTTCTTTAACTCCAGCTTCATAAAGAGCAGCTACCAGACCATTCTCTGTCAGAATGTCTGAGATCAATCTTCCAAAAGGAATTCACGTCCTGATCTTCTGTCCCTTAGTCTTAATGGATTCTCTGGATGCATTAATGTGATTCCACAGATGCATGAAGAGAATGTATGGCAGATCTATTTTGGTACTCTGACTTAAGCAGTACATGAAATAGAGTTATTCATTATTCACATAATCTGGAGAATTTGTGGATTTTCTGTGATTGATGCATCCCAGAAAAATCTTTGCCCATATTTTGTAGTCAGGTTTCAGATCCTAGAACTTATTTGAAGCTTTTCCAGATGCAATAACTTCCTCATAAACTTCTTCCATGTCAACACGCCCAGTTGGCAGATGACAAACTCCATCAGTTTCCTCATACCCAATGAGTTTTCTGATGAGATCTACAGTGGGTATGATCTCTTTTCCCATAACAGAAGAGAGGATGAATTTTGGGTAAACAGATGCATGAATCCAAAATTCCTTCACTAAGTGTGGATACACTAGTCCAAATAATCTATCAAAATACTTAACCTAGCCTTGTGCATCAACAATAGAACGCAAATAAAATCCATTGTCAGCCAGAGAGTCAAATTCCACCATGGATTCACAAAGAACTTCCAACTTATCAACAGGAGTTAACAAGGTTCTCTCAGGTTCCTTAAACGGAGTAACACCCATGTTTGATGACGCAACTGCAGCCATTGATGATTGAAATTGTGCTGAGGTTGAAGATGATGTTGCCATTGGTGATTATGAAGAAGATTTGGATGAAGGTTTAGGGTTTTGATGAAGACCAAAGAGCAGACAGAAATGCATATATTGTTTGTGAAGTGAAAAGTGTGAAATTGTGTGATTTATGGTATTTATAGAGAGAAGTTAGGGCACACAAACAGACACATTCAACACATTCTCAAATAGCAATTAATAACATTTAATGAAAAGAATAATAATCATTTCAAAACATTAATTGATTCTGACAATTTGGGGGGAAAACCAAGATTTTAACTATTTAAACAATACCTCAAATGTCTCTTTAGTAATGTGCACGCCATTTTTTCAGATTCAGAGTGACACGTGTTTTCTTGCACGTGTTTCTGAATTCTCTTTGAGAAATGAAACGTTAGTCAATGTTCAGATCCTCTGAGATTGGTTAGTTCAGATACACAAATAATAATAATTCAATAAATCAGATAAATGACAGATGAAATACTTCAGAGTTTTAAACATTTTACATCTGAGAAGTTTGCTTCTGATAAATATCATTCTGGGAAAAAATCCATACCAAAATTTTTCAGAATAAACTTAAACCTATCTTCAGCAAGGGGTTTTGTGAAAATATCAGCCCATTGATGATATGTATTAACAAAGGCTAAGTTTATAATACCCTTCTGAACATAGTCTCTGATGAAGTGATGTTTAATTTCTATATGTTTTGCCTTAGAGTGTAAAATGGGGTTTTTAGACAAACATATAGCAGAAGTATTATCACAGAATATAGAAATATTACTCTCAAAGATCTGATAGTCTTCTAGCTGACTTTTCATCCAAAGCATCTGCGTGCTACATCCAGTAGCAGCAATATATTCTGCCTCTGTAGTTGATAGCGCAATTGTAGGTTATTTCTTGCTGTACCAGGAGATTAAATTTCTTCCTAGAAATTGACAACTTCCAGAATTACTTTTCCTTTCCACTATGTCTCCAGCGTAATCACGCATCACAGAATCCAACTAGTTTAAATTCATTAGATCTTCTATAACACAAACCCACATTAGAAGTACCTTTCAGATACCTTAGAATCCTCTTAACAGCTGTTAAGTGTGATTCTCTAGGATCTGATTGGAATCTTGCACACAAGCATACACTAAATAAAATGTCAGGTCTAGAAGCAGTTAAGTAGACAAGAGATCCTATCATACCTCTGTAGAGTTTCTGATCTACTTTCTTACTTACCTCTTCCTTACCAAGAGTACTTGTTGGATGCATAGGAGTTTTTGCCATCTTACTATCAGTCATGTTAAACTTCTTCAGAAGCTCTTTAACATATTTAGTCTGATGAATGCAAGTGCAATCTGGAGTCTGGTTGACTTGAATTCCCAAAAAGAATCTTAATTCTCCCATCATGCTCATTTCAAATTCAGCCTGCATACATTGAGCAAACTCCTTTCCCAGCATAACATTGGTAGATCCAAATATAATATCATCTACATATATTTGACAAATTAACAGGTCTTTCTTAAATGTTTTACAAAAGAGTGTTGTGTCCACTTTGCCTCTGATAAAATTTTTCTCCATAAGAAAATTGCTTAATCTCTCATACCAAGCTCTAGGAGCTTGTTTTAAACCATAAAGAGATTTCTTTAGTTTAAAAACATGTTCTGGAAATTTTTCACTTTCAAAACCAGGAGGTTGGTGAACATAAACTTCTTCTTCTATAATTCCATTTAAGAAGGCACTCTTAACATCCATCTGATATAGAGTGATGTTATTTTGTGCAGCAAAAGAAATGAGTAAACGAATAGACTCTAACCTGGCTATAGGAGCATAAGTCTCTGTATAATCAATTCCTTCTTGCTGGCTATAACCTTGAGCAACAAGCCCTGATTTGTTTCTTTCAACTTCTCCTTTTTCATTCAACTTATTTCTGAAGACCCATTTAGTTCCAATTATGTTGAATCCCTTTGGTCTTGGAACCAAGTCCCAAACATCATTTCTTGTGAACTGATTGAGCTCTTCTTGCATGGCAATTATCCAGTCATTGTCTTGCAGAGCTTCATCCACAGAAGTTGGTTCAATAACTGACATCAACCCAAAGAATGATGCTTCAGATGATCTGAGGAAGGATCTTGTTCTTATGGGGTCATCTTTCTTTCCAATGATCACATCCTCTGGGTGAGAGGCCTTGATTCTAGAAGATGATTCTCTAACAGTTGATTCTTCAGATATATTCAAGTTGTTCATTTGAGAAGCTAAAGGAATTTCATCTGGCGTTGCTT
The DNA here is from genome assembly GCA_963859935.3 of Lathyrus sativus. NCBI lineage: Eukaryota > Viridiplantae > Streptophyta > Magnoliopsida > Fabales > Fabaceae > Lathyrus > Lathyrus sativus. The sequence continues at coordinate 746,200,398 of OZ012735.1, read as the reverse complement.
CTGGTTCCTTCACTTGAGCTTTTTCTGCCTCTGAGCCTTCAGAGTCTGTGAGAACTACTTCTCTATCTGCAGAACTTTCAAACTGCTTTGGCTTTTCAATGCCAAGCTAATCATCAAATCTAACATGTATAGATTCCTCCACAATCTGTGTTTCAGTATTGTATACCCTGTAGCCTTTAGAGCGTTCAGAATAGCCAAGCATGAAACACTTATGTGCTTTAGAATCAAACTTGTTAAGATTCTCTTTAGTGTTCAACATATAACATATACATCCAAAAGGATGAAAATAATAAATGTTGGGCTTTCTGTTCCTCCACAATTCATAGGGAGTCTTTTCCAGAAGAGGTCTGACAGACACTCTGTTCTGAATGTAACAAGTTGTGTTTATTGCTTCTGCCCAAAAGTTTTTTCCAGATTAGTCTCGTTGATCATGGTTCTGGCCATTTCTTGCAGAGTTCTATTTTTCCTCTCTACAACTCCATTATGTTGTGGAGTTTTAGGGCAGGAGAAATCATGAAAACTGCCATTTTCATTAAAATATTTTTCAAAATATTTGTTTTCAAATTCGCCACCATGATCACTTCTGACTTTAACAATTTTAAAATCTTTTTTATTCTAGACTTGTTTGCAGAAGTCAAAGAACACAGAATGTGACTCATCCTTGTGTTTTAGGAATTTCACCCATGTCCATCTGCTGTAGTCATCAACAATGACTAATCCATACTTCTTGCCTCTAATGGATCCAGTTTTCACTGGTCCAAATAGATCAATGTGAAGTAATTATAATGGTCTTGAAGTTGAAACAATGTTTTTGGTTTTAAAAGAAGATTTTGAAAATTTTCCTTTTTGACATGCTTCACAAAGAGCATCTGAGTTGAACTTCAGCTTAGGAAGTTCTCTGACCAGATTGAGTTTATTAATATGAGATATACATCTCATATTAATATGCCCCAATCTTCTGTGCCAGACCCATTGCTCATCATTAACAGACAAAAGACATTTAACATTTTGAACCTTAAGTTCTGAAAGATTGATTTTGTAAATGTTGTTCTTCCTCTTTCCATTAAATAGGATTGAGCCATCCTTCTGACTAACAGCTTTGCAACATTGTTGATTAAAGATTATGTCATAACCATTGTCACTTAATTGACTTATGGACAATATATTATGCTTTAATCCTTCTACAAGTAAAACATTAGATATAGAGGGAAGGTTACCATTGCCAATAGTACCAGAGCAAATAATCTTGCCCTTCTGATTCCCTCCAAACTTCACTTCTCCTCCAGATTTAAGCTCCAGGCTTTGGAACATAAACCTTTCTCCTGTCATGTGACGTGAGCAGCCAGAGTCCAGGTACCATGACTGACGTCTTGACTTTTCTGCTAAATACATCTACAACAGGGATTATCTAATCCTTAGGTACCCAGATCTTTTTGGGTCCTTTTGGGTTAGTTGCCTTGAAAGTTTGTCTGAACTTCTGTCTTTTTATAACAGTTTTGTTCTAACTGACTTTTGGCTTAAACACAGGAACGTTCTGATCAGAACGTGTGTGTTTGATATCATTCAGATGACCAAACTTGAAATGAGAGTATAAGGGAGTTTTCTTAATTATAAGTTTATCAACAGGCATTAGATTTAAATCCTTTCCAGAGGAATATTCATATCCAATTCCTTTCCTGTTGTTTCTGCTAACTCCATAGATCATTGAAGCCATCTTGCTTCTATCTATGCTTTTAGCCAGAAACTTCTGAAAGCTAAAGTCATATTCTTCTAAAATATTTTTGCATTTAGACTTAGTTTCAGACTCAGAGTCTTGTTGAGCTTTTTCAAAATTGGTTTTCATTTTTAAATTGTTTTCTTTGAGCTTAGCAACTTCTGACTTTAACAGATTATTCTCAGATTCAAGATTGCATTTAAGCTTCTTGCATTTGAGCTTAATCTGGTTATAGTTTTTCAGGACTTCTGATAAAACTTTAATAAGTTCTTCCCTAGTAAGATCAGAAAGTACCTCTTCTGAGTAAGATCCAGATGATCCTTCATTCTGATCTTCCACGCCTGCCATCAGAGCCATGTAGGTGCATTCATCTTCAGATTCTGATGAAGATCCAGATTCATCTGAATCATCCCAGGTTGCCATTAGAACCTTCTTCTTATGCTCAGGCTTTCTTCTATGCTTTTCTTTCTGAAGCTTTGGACATTCATTCTTGTAATGGCCAGGTTGTTTGCATTCAAAACAAACAACTTCCTTCTTTCCAGATCTTTTTGGTCCAAAGGACTCCTTGCGCTGATCTGGCTTCTTGAAGTTCTTGAACTTCCTCTGTTTGTGCTTCCAGAGTCTGTTGATTCTTCTGGACAACAAGGACAGTTCATCTTCTTCAGAAGAAGACTCTTTAGAACTCTCTTCTAACACCTGCAAAGCTTTCACAAATTTGTTAGATTTTAAGGCAATTGACTTACCTTTCTTTTGAGGCTCATCTTCCTCAAGTTCAATTTCATGGCTCCTCAGTGAGCTGATTAGTTCCTCCAATGTGATCTTGTTCAGATCCTTAGCTAGCTTCAGAGCAGTGACCATAGGTCTACATCTGATGGGCAAGCTTCTGATAATCTTCTTCACATGATCAACAGTTGAGTATGAAGGTGAGAAAATACTTAGAAAGGGGGGTTGAATAAGTATGAAGATAAAAACTTAGAAGTAAAAACTCAAGTATTTTTATCCTGGTTCGTTGAACTCAACTACTCCAGTCCACCCTTTCTAGAGTGATTTGCCTTTCTCAAACAAGGACTTAATCCACTATTTAATCAACTGATTACAATAGTAAGCACTAAGAACAACTGTTCAAAGTCTTCTCAAGAACTACTGATCCTAACTGGATCTTCTTAAGGTTCTCTTACAATCAAATGTAATAATAAATACAAGTGTTAAAGTACTGCTAATAAAGCTTTATCACAACTGTGATTTTTCACTTAAGATTAAGAACAATGAAATAAACTCAGCAAAGAGAATGAGAATGTTTTATGAGAGCTTGTGTGAGTTTCTGTCAAAGATTATATGAAGAAGATGAGGAAGACTTGCTTTTATATGCACAGTAGTCCACAAAGTCTTGACATTGGAGGCTGTGTACTGAAAAGGCCTGAACCTTTTTGTCTTTTCATCACATGACCTTTCCTGGAAGTAGAATGCATAGAGAAATGCTTTTGGTCTGTGTTCTAGTGTCAAGCATGAAAGAGGAAAGAGTCGTTGAGCCAAATCAAAGGATATGACTTTGAATTTCTTCTTCATCAAGTATTTCATTTCAGCAAAGTAACATCAGAGTCTGGTTGATCAGAGTCTTGAATGCCCATCAAATTTTGCTGAATCAGAGTAATGCAGCAAGTGTGCTTTAGCGTGTAGTTCTATCAGAGCAGAGTTTTATGAATCAGATCCTCAGTACATGCAGCGTGTAGTACTCTCAGAGTCTTCTGAAAAACTGTGCTTCTTAACTCTCATACAAAGATCTTCAATGCTTCAGAGTCTTCATATCTATTAGAGTCTTCTGCTTCAGATCCTTCTGCAGCTTCTGCTTCAGATTCTTCTGTAGCTTCTGCTTCAGATTCTTCTGTAGCTTCTGCTTCAGATCCTTTTGCAGACAACGCTCATATTCTTCTATAAGATGATTCTGACTCTTCAGAGCCTTCCATAGTTCCATGTTCAGATTAATTTGTTCTTAGATATATATATACTTTAATCATCTGCAGCAAATATTCATGAACAAATTTTAGAGTATATAATTCTTTAATACAAAATTTTATAAGAGTTATCATCAAAACATAGAGATATTACTAAGAAACAATCTGTGTTCTTACAGAGTAGCCTTTGTCCAACACTTTTAGACCAGCTGTTAGGATCTGGAATCTAGAGAACATTGTTTCTATAGACTCAGATTCTTCCATTTTGAACGCTTCATACTTCTGTATAAGCGCCAGAGTCTTGGTCTCTTGTAAGTTTCCTTCGTGTGTCATCTTCAAAGACTCAAACAAGTCAAATGTAGTTTCTCTGTTTGTGATCTTCTCATACTCAGTATGAGATATTGCATTTAACAAGATTGTTCTAGCTTTGTGATGATTTCTGAACTCCTTCTTTTGGGCTTCAGTCATAGATTTTCTATCCATTTTCTTGCCATCCCCATCAGTGGGATGAACATACCCATTAATGACTAAGTCCCATAAATCAGCATCATAACCAAGGAAGAAACTCTCTATCCTGTCCTTCCAATAGTCAAATTTCTCCCCCATCAAACATAGGGGGTTTTGTGCTGATTTTATCCCTTTCTTCATATCTGTTGTTGTTGTTAGATGTTGAAGTTTCAGCCATAATAACAACCAAGAATATATATCAAAGTTTTCTCACTGGATCTTTTCTGTCACTGTGAAGTGGTAGCACACACAGAACCGGAGCTCTGATGCCAACTGAAGGTGAGAAAATACTTAGAAGGGGGGGTTGAATGAGTATGGATAAAATATTATGGCAATAAAAACTCAAAGATTTTTATCCTGGTTCGTTGAACTCAACTACTCCAGTCCACCCTATCAAGAGTGATTTGCCTTTCTCAACAAGGACTTAATCCACTATTAATCAAACTGATTACAATAGCAAGCACTAAAAGCAACTGTTCTTAGTCTTCTCAAGAACTACTGACCACAACTGGGTATTCTCAAGGAACTTTTACAATCAATGAGTAAAACTAAAAAAAGTGTTTAAATGCTTCTAAGAAAGCTATATCACCACTGTGATTTACACTTAAGTTTTAAGAACTATGAAATAAATTCAGCAATGAGAATAAATTATATGAGAGCTTTTCTTTGAATTTCTTTCAATATTTCGTCAACTGAAGAAGAGAGATGGAGACTTGCTTTTATAGGCTTGAAGATCCAAGACGTTGCATGCTTTGAAGACCGCGTCTGCAAAGTAGCTGGAACCTTTTTGTCTTCATATCACTTGACCTTTCCTAGAAGTAGAACGTTCAGATAAATCCTTTTTGCCTGTGTTCTAGTGTCTAGCATAAATGAGGAAAGAATCGTTTGGTCTATTCAACGGACATAACTTTGAATTCTTCTTCTACAAGTTTCTAAAACTTCAGCAAATTACATCAGAGCCTTGAGTGATCAGAGTCTTTGATGTTCATCAGAGTTTGCTGAATCAGAGCATTGCAGCAAGTGTGCTTTCAGCGTGTAATAATTCAGAGCATAGTTTGGGATCAGATCCTCAGTACTTGCAACGTACAGTACTATCAGATTCTTCTGAAAAACTAAGCTTGAATCTCTTCATACAAAGTCTTCAATGCTTCAGATGCTTCTGTAGCTTCTGCTTCAGATCCTTCTGTAGGCAGCGCTCAAAATCTTCTGTAGGCAGCATTCAGATTCTTCTAAGAGATGCTTCTGACGCTTCAGAGCCTTGCATAATTCCATGTTCAAATCTAATTTGCTTTCAGAATAATATTCACTTTAATATCTGCAGCAAAGATACTTACACAAATTTTAGAGTATATAATTTCTTAATACAAAATTTCGTAAGAGTTATCATCAAAACATAGAGATATAATTAAGAACCAATCTGTGTTCTAACAATATTATATTTGGGTCAACTAACATGAATTTCGTCAGAGAGTTTTCTAACCTTATGCAGGGGGAGTTCGAGATGAGTATGATGGGAGAACTCACATACTTTCTCGGATTACAAATTAAACAACTTGAGGAAGGAACATTCGTGAGTCAAACAAAGTACTGTTTAGAACTTCTCAAGAGATTTGACATGGAAAACTCCAAAGCCATAGACACACCTATGCCTACGTGTGCAAACTTGAATAAAGATGAAAGTGGTAAGGATGTAGAGGTAAAAAGGTATCAAGGTATGATTGACTCTCTTCTTTATCTTATCGCCTCTAGACCCGACATTATGTTTAGCGTATGCATGTGTGCTCGATATCAATCGGCTCCTAAGGAATCCCATTTAAAAGCTATTAAGCGTATACTTTGCTACCTATCTGGTACTCCGAAGTATGGGTTATGGTATTCTAAAGGAAATGATTGTTCGTTGGTACAACTCCGATTTTGCCGGGTGCAAATCGGATAGGAAAAGTACTAGTGGTACTTGTCACCTATTTTTAAATTCTTTGGTCAGTTGGCATAGCAAGAAACAAGTTTCTGTTGCCTTGTCAACTGCTGAAGCGGAATACGTTGTCGTCGGCAGTTGTTGCGCTCAAGTCTTGTGGCTTAAGCAACAATTGTTGGATTTTAACCTCAAACTTGAACGTATTCCTATTTTCTGTGACAACACAAGTGCCATTAATCTTATCAAAAATACGGTGTTGCATTCATGCATCAAACATATCGAAATTCGACACCCTTTTCTTAGGGATCATGTAGAGAAAGGGGATGTTATTTTTGAACATGTTGACACAAGAAATCAACTAGCGAACATTTTCTTAAAGCCGCTAGCCGCTGAACCCTTCTTTCATATCCGCCGAGAACTTGGCATTCTCGATATTTCGGATCGTGTGTCATAATATTACTTGTACGTCTCTTATTCATTTATGATTATATTATTGTACATCTAACAAATTAAGGTGGTTGTAAGTACAATTGTATAATTCATCAAGTTACCTTTGGCATAAAGGTGATGTTGTTCCTTCTCTCTCTCTCTCTCTCTCTCTCTCTCTCTCTCTCTCTCGCTGATTTTTCATGTTCATAAGTTGTATCACATGATAAATATTGTTAATATGACCTATTCTATGTATCATGCCTGTTTGATTGCTTGATATTGGTGTGGCATTGTATTTATGCTTAAATTGTTGCTCATATGTGCATAACAATGAAACTATGCAAATTTTACTTGCATGAGTCGACCGCAACAGGGCAATGGTCGACGCACACATAATTTTTTTTTGCATTTCTCAATTTTCAAACAGTATGCGTCAACACATGTAGAGAAGCGGTCGACGCATCACGCGAAAGTTTAGATATTTTGGGTCAAAAACGTTCAAACTTCTTTTAAAATTCATATTTGGTCTTCTCATTGATTGTGCATTAACTTAGATACATTGTAAGTTGCACCTACCTAATGTCTAATGATTCTTGTCCTCTCCTCTTCCCAAAACCCTAAATTGCATATAAAAGGGGGAAAAGCGCATTCTCTCAACTCACTCCAAAATCTCCTAAAAACTCTTGCTCAATACTATTAACCAACCTCATTCTATCATCTCCTACAAACCACCATCCATGGCCTCTCGAAGAATCACTGGTAAGAGAACATCAAGAGCATCATCATTTTCCTCTATTTCGGTTACAGCTGTGTCGTTGGTTCCACCTCTACTCGTCGAAAGTTTTAACCAGAATTTTGGTAAAAGGGGGTAGTCAAGCAACACGCATACTATCGACTCACGGCAGAACGCATGCATCTCACTGACATCATCTCTCTGCTCGATTTCTAAGGGTTTAACAATTTCTTGGAATGTAATGCCAAGTATAGTGAAGATCTTGTGTGTGTCTTCTACACATGCATCCACGACAAATTCTGGGGCCCTCTGTTTCACTCTCAAATTGATACTACAAAGGTCAGTCTAAATTCTGTTGTTTGGAGAAAATACTTTAATTTGGATCTTGATGGTGGTAAACCTTTTTATGAGGTAACTGATACTCATACTATGGCTGGTTATGATTTCAAAACTGCATTAAATTCAATGTTGAAACGTCCATATTCACTGCATATTGTGGCTAGTGATGCATTCCCAAGAACAGTTACTGCGGGAAAATTGAAAACAGGTGATAGAATTTTACAATGGATCGTGGCGTGCATTCTGCGGCCCAAGAAAGGAGGCCTTTCTCACGTCGAGCAAGCAAAAATTCATCTCATGTATCTTCTGAAAAATAGAACCAAGATCAACTGGCCCTACTACATTGCTAGTATGATATTTTCTTTAAGAGATTCCGACAGGGGGACCGCTCTCGCTTATGGTTCATTTATCCAAGAGATTCTCCCAAGTGCTGACTTGGTTTTTCCAACCTTTCAATACATATCAATTACTTCAGACAAAGAGTTTGGTCAGAAAAATCTTTCAATGATGGGTTACTTCTGGTCCGAAGATCAAAGGCAGGACAAATTTGTTGGCAAGGCAACTACTCGTAGGAATGTTGTAGAATCTGATGACAGTGAGGAAGAAAGTGAAGAAGAAGAAGAGAAGGAAGACAGAGAGGAACACGAAGAAGCAACACATGAGGAACATGAAACTCATCCACAAATGAATAATGATGAGTACATCAATGAAGATTGGGTTCAATACAACACTTCACCCGATGAGGAAACTAATCAAGGATGGGGTGAATGGCAACACACTAGATGGACCATCATGCGACAATTTTATCAGCCGTATCAAGGGGTTTTTGAAGCACCTCCTTCTCCTCCTCAGCCACAATCGTCTGAAATTCTTGACATGATGCGATCGATGCAGCTGGAATAACAATTCATTATGAGGGCTCAGGACGAGCGGTTTGCTCAAATCAATAGCCAGCTCCAGACGCAAAATCAAAGGTTAAATACCTTTTCAACAAATATGGATGCAAGGTTTGAGGCTCTAGCTTCCTAAAATGAACGCCAGGAAGAGGCCGTATCCCACACCATAAATCACTTGAACAGCGTTGCTGTGCAGTTTACCAACTTGGCCGATCCATACCGCAACCCACACTTCTATGGGAGGGGACGAGGATATTAGTTCATGCTTGCATCTTATTATATGTGTTTGTTTTTTTTTTTGCTTTGTTTCTTAGTTTCTTCATGTAAAAATGTTTGCACTTTAAATTTTCATATGTCTTTTTGACCTTCTATTGTTCCTTGTTTATTAATATATGCTATTTTTATCCTTTGATATCTTGTTCATTGTCAGTATTTTGTGTGAATATTCGTTGATGTTAGTTATTACCTGTTGAGCGTTTATGTGATCTGAACATCTAATTCTTAACCTATCTCTTTCTCTTTTTGATGTTGTCAAAGGGGGAGAAGAGAGTGTGCCAAGCCAAGACAACAGTTACATACAACAGTTTGAAGTATAGAATGGCAAAAGAAAGACTTTGTGAATTGGGCGTTAAGCAAGGGGGAGGCTATTAACAGTGGATATAAAGCAAGGGGGGTTACTAATATTGCACATTACTCATGTTGGCTTCGCACGTTTTGTCATCATAAAAAAGGGGGAGTATGTGAGGGCAATTCCTCATATACCATATATACACTTATGTTTCGATGATGACAAAACGCATTCATGGAAGAATCAGTTTCGAGGCAAATGCATGTTACACGTCTCATATCTCTCTTGTGTGCATACCATGACTATCTAACTTACCATACTCAGTCTAATATGTTTGGAAGATCTTTGGTTGAGCTTAGAAGTGAAGGAATCACAAAATTCAGCATTTTTACAAAAGTGCAGGATTTGAGTCGACCATAGGTCGATGCATGGTCGGCGCATAAAATAAGCAAATCACTACGGGTCGGCACACGCCGACCTATGGTCGACGCATACTATGAAGATTTTGAATCTGCCTAAAACTGCAGGCTATGTGTAACACCCATTTTAATTATTTAGTCATTTTATTATTATTTTAAATATTATATGTTGATGTGCCCTTTGGTAGGGTGTATTTGATGATGTTTGGTGGGTGTCCCTGAGATGGGAGATCATTGGTGGTAATTTGGTGAGTTTATAATAATATAAGAAATAATAGTAATATTGGTGGTGGTATTAATATTATTATTATTATTATTATTATTATTATTATTATTATTATTATTATTATATTTATGATTATTATTAATATTTGTAGTAATATTATTAATATGGAGAATATAATATTATTATTAATATAGTTATTATATTATTATGATTTTTGGTGTGAATATGATAATATAATGAATAATAGTAATATTGGTGGGGGTATTATTATTATATATTATTATATTTATTAGTATTATTAATATTATTATTATTTTGGTGAGATAATATTATTATTATTATTATTATTATTATTATTATTATTATTATTATTATTTTGGTGAGATAATAATAATAATATTATTATTATTATTATTAATAGTATTATTATGATTAGTATTATTAATATTAGTAATATTATATTAGTATTATTAATATTAAGATTATTATTATTCATATTATTTTATTATTAGTATTAATATAATTGTTATTATTATCATTAGTATTATTATTATTATTATTATAATTATTGTTGGGTGTATTACTATTATTATTATTATGTTGAATATTACTATAATATTATAATAGTATTATATTATATTATTATTATTATTATAATGATTATTATAATTATTATATTAGAATTATTATTGGGAATATTAGTGGTTGAAATAAGTAAAATAAGAGGTGGAAGGGTTATTGGGAAGTTAGAATGGAAATATGAAAAGTCATGATAGAAACCGTGAGGAAGGAAATATGAAGGGGTAGCAAGGAGGTATTAGAAAAGTTGGAATAGAGAGAAAAGGGATTACCATAGATCGTGGGAAATTGGTGTGATAATAATAATAATAATAATAATATTATTATTATTATTATTATTATTATGTTATTTTTATTAGTTATTATTATTATTATTATATTATTTTTATTAGTTATTATTATTATTGGGATAGGAAATAAAAAGGAAAATAGAATATGAAGGGATGGGGGAAGTATTAGAGAAAATAACACGATAGAAAGATGGAAGAGAGAAAGAGCGATAGAAAGAGAGAAGAGGAAAGAACGAGAGAAGTGAGAAGAACGAAGGAAAAAGGGAACGAAGAACGGAAAGAAAAGAGGAGGCCAAGAGACCAAATCCAGGAAGAATTTCATCGATCAACCGATTAACAAGGTAAGGGGGGAGAAACTTGATTGGGAATGGTATATATATGTATAGGGTAGTGGGGATTCCTTAACCCCGTAGGAATGTATCGTTGATGAAGTTTTATATTGACATGCTATTGATTGTTGAGTTATGTTGATGTTGATGGATTGAAATATGTTGAGTGTTGGTGAATTGTTGTTTTTGGTTAATTTGGCGTATAGGTTGGGTTTACGGTTTTAGGGAAGTTCTGTGTTACCTTTTTGATGTGTCGATAGATTGTTTAAGTGATGACTTTGGAATAATATGTATATGATGATGTACGGATGTTTGATGTTGCCATTGTTGATTGACTGTTGGTGTTGGTTTGGTTTGAGTAAGGTTCAGAGTAACTCTAAAGTGTCGGTAGTGTGTCGTAATGTTGATCTGGAGTAGAATTATAGGAAGATTGATAAGCCTAATATGCATTGGTCGTAATACGGATAGTATAGGAAGTGGATGTTATAGAATAGGCTTGAATCAGAGAAGAGTGAGAATTCTGAACTGTGAGAACTTGAGAAGTCGCAGGCAACTCGCTAGCATTTCGCTTAGCGAGAAGGCAGCGAGCGTTCGCTAGGTGCTCGCCTAGCGAGTGAGGTAGCGAGTGAGTCTAGTAGGTTCTGTTTGCCTTCGCGAGGAGGTTCGCTAAGCGAACAGGTAGCGAGCATTCGCTGGGAGCTCGCCTAGCGAGGGTGTAGCGAGCGTAGTAGAATGGGGTTTTTTCTATGCTGTTATACTGTGTGCGCTAAGAGTGTAGTGCCCTTGGACTTTGTTGATTATAGGGGAGATGATTGAGTGTTATAGAGTGAGTACTCGGTGATAGTATGTGATTTCCGTTACTAATTATTTAAATGGATAATTAGTTGGTGTATGAATCATGCGAAGCATGGTGTAGTGATCAGTAGGATCGTGTATTCCCGAGTGGTGGGACGTGTTTATATCTTGGTGATAAAGTATGAACTTGTTTACTTGGTGATGGTACTCGTTTTCCTTGATATTGTTGGTGAACAATTGGTTAACGTATATGTATGTAGTGATCAGTAGGATCGTGTGTTCCCGGGTGTTGGGATGTGGTTATATATGGTGTTATAGTATGAATTTATTTACTATCTGATTGATTTATATGGTGTTGGTGTAATATATCTACACATATATGCATTGATGTATGATGATATGATCAGGAGGATCGTGTGCACTTAGTGTGCCTAAATATGATAGTTATGCATTGGTGTGTGCATATCATGGTGTTTTGGTGGGATGAATCATGTCTCAGGAGGAGCGTAAGTGATTCATCCGTACTCCTTGGTGGAGAATGGTGGGGGATAGATCATGTCTCAGGAGGAGCGTAAGTGATCTATCCAGGTTCGATTGAATGAACCAATGAGTCGGTACCGCATGCATGGTGTTGAGTTGCATATTTGCATTATAATATGTTATATTGTAATTTGAACAGTAGGTTCGTTATATGGAGTTGTTGGGGTGAATATTGGTGTGTTGGTGTGTTTTACTACCTTGTTTACATGTATTACATTACCAATATATTTTTGATCATGTTTTGTCACCCCTTGGTTGTTGTTGTGTCTGTGCTTCTCCGGAAGTACAGATAATCCAGGTACTTAGATAGCTTGGATGGTGGTGTGCCAGTCGAGTCTAGGATGCTCTGATACGTAACACGGGATATGGGTGTTTTAATTGTTTTATGTCAAACTTGTTGTAATCCTGTGACGTATCACTTTTTTTTTGTGAATTATAATAATAAAGATTTTACGAAATTTGGCGGATGGCCGAGAATGTTGGAATAATGTTTTCCGCTGTATTATTTTTGAGAATAATTAATAAAGTATTTTTATAAAAATTTGGTGATGTGATATCCCACTATTTTGGGGAAAACTCTGATGTTTATTTATAATGTTTATATTTTATTTAATTTGGGAAGTGGGGTGTTACAATTGGTATCAGAGCAGGTCGGTCCGTCCGGCCAATGTTGTCTAGTGTTATTGTTTCCTGGTACGCGACATGTGTGTAAAAACACTGTCGGTACATGTTGTTGGTTAACTTCATTGGTAGAAGTGGAATGATTCCAGTGGGGGAGAAGTTGTATTTCTCCGAAAAGCTACAGTGTGGTGGCTTAGTGTGTTGAGGAGTGATATTATAGTTTGGTAAAGATGGTTTGTACCCCATCATGATTTCGGCTGTCTATTAACAAATTGAGGAACTGATCACCCTTAATCTCTTGTTAATAGTGGACGGGATTGTGTTGGATGGGATAGACGTATCTTGTAAGCTTGGGTGGCGTGAGCAGTGTATAGTCTTGAGTTAAGCTAAGTGCTTAAGGGATTATTTTGAGGAATTTGGCGTAAGACGGTGTTGAAGTGTCTATTTTGACTGAAACTTGGAATGAGAAGGAAAGTGAGAAAAATTGGGATTTGTCAATTAATTGCGATTGCCGGAGGTTTCCGAATGAGGTAGGTGATTTATTATCGGAGTGTGAAGTAAAGCTCACACGTTGACTTTGTTGTTGGAACGAGTCCGATATTAGTGACTCCATATGGTGTGTTTTCGTTGGGATTGGAGAAGTTGAAGAGTCAACTTGAAGACCTTCTAGGAGAGAGGTTCTTTTGTTTGAGTGTGCTACCGTAATGTGCACCAATTTTGTTGGTTAGACAGATAGAAGGTTTTGTGAAGCTTTGGGTGAACTATAGATAAGTGAACAGGGTGACTATCAAGGATAGGTGTTCGCTTCCAAGAGTTAATGATTTGATGGAACAATTGATCGAGGGATGTGAGTCCCTTGGTCATGTGATCTCGAGTAGAGTTCTTGTGGTGGATGGGACGAAGGTCAAAAGTTCTATCGTATTAGGAGGCTCAAAGATCTGCTGTTGAGATTGGAAGTAATTGAGTTTTAAATTATTCATAGATTTAAAATGTGTTGGATGGCTTCCTAAGCATAAAATTGTTGTTGTACGTTAAATTCCGAGATCGCAGCTTTTTACGGAATCGAAATCGGACACTCGGAAGTCGGGTAACGGTCGAAAAGAGGATTTTGGGACTGTCATGTTCGCCTGGCGAGCATACTGGCGAACGTCCATATTCGCTGCGGTGTTCGCCTGGCGAAGGGGTCCTGGGCAGAAAATGTTATTCTGGTGTTTTTGCCGTAACGGGAGAACCGTAACTTGGAATGACGCGCGGTTCGAAGCGTTGGAAAGCTATTCAAATTATCTATGAGATGGTGAAGTATTGACATAGATTTAAGCTATTTATTGATGAAGTGTGTTTGAATTTTGTGGTAAGGACGGGCGGTACGGTATGTGTCGCCGCTATAACTCACAACTTGTTTGTCCACTTGGCATGGGATCTTCTTTAATTATTTATATAAGGCAATGGTTGTGTTAATAAATGATATTTTAAGGTATTCGAAGCGTATAGAGGATTATGTTGAGCATAAGGAACTGGAGTTATCAGTGTTGGAAAAAGAGCGGTGATATACTTCCGTAAGGAAAGTTCTGCCGAATCCGATAGAACTAATTGTGGTGTTTGTGATGCTTGTTGATATAATTAGGGGATTTGCTAAAGACAACTTCAGCGAGTTTCAATTATGCAAAAGGAAACTTGAAGTGTATAAGAGAAATCATCCGACCAGTGATTTAGAGTTGGTTACTATTGTGATTGTACTAGAGTCGGAGTCTTCAAAAGTTCAGACTGAGATCGGAGATGTTTGGTGATCTTAAGAGTTTAAGGTGTTTGTTTAATTTGAATAAGACAAATATGAGGCATAGGAAATAATTGGGACTTCGAAAAGAGTACGACTTCGAGTTGAATTACCATTCGGGTAAAGCGGACATGGTAGATGATGCAGTGAGTTAGAAATATTTGCATATACCGAAGATGATGGTGAAAAGAGTTAGAACTGATTGAGAAATTTCATAATATGCGTTTTGTGAGTAAGGATACTTTTTATGGAGTTAAGCTTTTATTATTAAGATCTGACTAGTAATATCCTTGAGAAGAATCGAGAAAGTCAGAAATCTGGGTTGAATAGTGAATTAGTTGAAATTGATAAATTAGAGTCGAAGAGTGGATTGTCGGGTTTGTGGAAATAATACCACGAGGTGTTATGATAGAGTATGTATATCAGATGTTGTTGAAGGGAGTAGGAGTACTCGTGAAGAAATACATTGAGGTAGATGGAGTATCCATCTCGGTGCTATGAAGAAGTAACCGAACTTGAGTAGATTGTTTTTGAGACCATGGATAAGGAGAGGTGGGATATGCTAGTTAGAATTGTCGGAATTCGAAGAGTGAACATCAGAGACTGTTGAGTCTGATGTAGTCGTTAAATATTCTAGAGTGGAAATCAGGTAGTATTTTCACGAAATTGGTGTTGAGATTTCCAAAGAATTTGTAAAGACATAATTTTAATTTGAATTGTTAGGAGTGGATTAACTATTCCGTGTTGAGGATATACGAGATGCATATTGAGAAAGTGGTGAAGTTGGATGAGATACTGACGAATATTGTGTCAGATGGAAATTTGAGGTTTATATTGAGATTTTGGAGGGGCTTACAAGAAGCTGCGGGTACTAAGTTGAAGCTGAGTTCGACCTATCATCCGCAAACTGATGGTCAGTCAGAGAGGACTATTGAGTATGTAGAGAATTGGTGAGAGCTTGGGTGTCGGATCAAGGTGGAGCGTGGGATGATTAATTATCGTTGATTGAGTTACCTATAATAACGGTTACCATCCTAGTGTCGGAATGGCACTATATGTGGCTTGGTGAGATAGGGAGTGTAGGACTCTCCTGTGTTGAAATAAATCGAGTGAGAGTGTTGTACTCAGACTTGAAGATTATGCTTGAGATGGCTGAGAAGATCGAGAGGATCCGAGGCAATATGTATTTTGAGGGTCACGCCGGTGACTGGTGTTGGTCGAGCTTCGAAATCTCAGAAGTTCGCACGTGTTCTGTAGTTGTATCAGAGTGGCATAGCGGAGGCATGGGAGGAGTAACATGTTAGACTGTTTTTCTGTTGTCGCTGTGAATTGGCATGATATGTTTCATGTGTCTTAGTCGAGAAAGTACATTGAACCAGGTGGATGATGTATAAGTGAAAAATATTACGATTGTTGAGGCATTGCTAGTTTGTTTTGGCGAGCGAGGAACAACTCCGAAGGGAGGAGATATCTTTGGTGAAAGTAGTATGGGGAGGTGCTGCAGAAGGCAGTGTGACCTGAGAATTGGAATAAAAGATGCGGGGAGCGTATCCGGAATTATTTCCATCAGATAATTTTCGAGGACGAAAATAATTAAAGTGGGGGAGAGTTGTAACACCCATTTTAATTATTTAGTCATTTTATTATTATTTTAAATATTATATGTTGATGTGCCCTTTGGTAGGGTGTATTTGATGATGTTTGGTGGGTGTCCCTGAGATGGGAGATCATTGGTGGTAATTTGGTGAGTTTATAATAATATAAGAAATAATAGTAATATTGGTGGTGGTATTAATATTATTATTATTATTATTATTATTATTATTATTATTATTATTATATTTATGATTATTATTAATATTTGTAGTAATATTATTAATATGGAGAATATAATATTATTATTAATATAGTTATTATATTATTATGATTTTTGGTGTGAATATGATAATATAATGAATAATAGTAATATTGGTGGGGGTATTATTATTATATATTATTATATTTATTAGTATTATTAATATTATTATTATTTTGGTGAGATAATAATATTATTATTATTATTATTATTATTATTATTTTGGTGAGATAATAATAATAATATTATTATTATTATTATTAATAGTATTATTATGATTAGTATTATTAATATTAGTAATATTATATTAGTATTATTAATATTAAGATTATTATTATTCATATTATTTTATTATTAGTATTAATATAATTGTTATTATTATCATTAGTATTATTATTATTATAATTATAATTATTGTTGGGTGTATTACTATTATTATTATTATGTTGAATATTACTATAATATTATAATAGTATTATATTATATTATTATTATTATTATAATGATTATTATAATTATTATATTAGAATTATTATTGGGAATATTAGTGGTTGAAATAAGTAAAATAAGAGGTGGAAGGGTTATTGGGAAGTTAGAATGGAAATATGAAAAGTCATGATAGAAACCGTGAGGAAGGAAATATGAAGGGGTAGCAAGGAGATATTAGAAAAGTTGGAATAGAGAGAAAAGAGATTACCATAGATCGTGGGAAATTGGTGTGATAATAATAATAATATTATTATTATTATTATTATTATTATTATTATTATTATTATTATTATTATGTTATTTTTATTAGTTATTATTATTATTATATTATTTTTATTAGTTATTATTATTATTGGGATAGGAAATAAAAAGGAAAATAGAATATGAAGGGATGGGGGAAGTATTAGAGAAAATAACACGATAGAAAGATGGAAGAGAGAAAGAGCGATAGAAAGAGAGAAGAGGAAAGAACGAGAGAAGTGAGAAGAACGAAGGAAAAAGGGAACGAAGAACGGAAAGAAAAGAGGAGGCCAAGAGACCAAATCCAGGAAGAATTTCATCGATCAACCGATTAACAAGGTAAGGGGGAGAAACTTGATTGGGAATGGTATATATATGTATAGGGTAGTGGGGATTCCTTAACCCCGTAGGAATGTATCGTTGATGAAGTTTTATATTGACATGCTATTGATTGTTGAGTTATGTTGATGTTGATGGATTGAAATATGTTGAGTGTTGGTGAATTGTTGTTTTTGGTTAATTTGGCGTATAGGTTGGGTTTACGGTTTTAGGGAAGTTCTGTGTTACCTTTTTGATGTGTCGATAGATTGTTTAAGTGATGACTTTGGAATAATATGTATATGATGATGTACGGATGTTTGATGTTGCCATTGTTGATTGACTGTTGGTGTTGGTTTGGTTTGAGTAAGGTTCAGAGTAACTCTAAAGTGTCGGTAGTGTGTCGTAATGTTGATCTAGAGTAGAATTATAGGAAGATTGATAAGCCTAATATGCATTGGTCGTAATACGGATAGTATAGGAAGTGGATGTTATAGAATAGGCTTGAATCAGAGAAGAGTGAGAATTCTGAACTGTGAGAACTTGAGAAGTCGCAGGCAACTCGCTAGCACTTCGCTTAGCGAGAAGGCAGCGAGCGTTCGCTAGGTGCTCGCCTAGCGAGTGAGGTAGCGAGTGAGTCTAGTAGGTTCTGTTTGCCTTCGCGAGGAGGTTCGCTAAGCGAACAGGTAGCGAGCATTCGCTGGGAGCTCGTCTAGCGAGGGTGTAGCGAGCATAGTAGAATGGGGTTTTTTCTATGCTGTTATACTGTGTGCGCTAAGAGTGTAGTGCCCTTGGACTTTGTTGATTATAGGGGAGATGATTGAGTGTTATAGAGTGAGTACTCGGTGATAGTATGTGATTTCCGTTACTAATTATTTAAATGGATAATTAGTTGGTGTATGAATCATGCGGAGCATGGTGTAGTGATCAGTAGGATCGTGTATTCCCGAGTGGTGGGACGTGTTTATATCTTGGTGATAAAGTATGAACTTGTTTACTTGGTGATGGTACTCGTTTTCCTTGATATTGTTGGTGAACAATTGGTTAACGTATATGTATGTAGTGATCAGTAGGATCGTGTGTTCCCGGGTGTTGGGATGTGGTTATATATGGTGTTATAGTATGAATTTATTTACTATCTGATTGATTTATATGGTGTTGGTGTAATATATCTACACATATATGCATTGATGTATGATGATATGATCAGGAGGATCGTGTGCACTTAGTGTGCCTAAATATGATAGTTATGCATTGGTGTGTGCATATCATGGTGTTTTGGTGGGATGAATCATGTCTCAGGAGGAGCGTAAGTGATTCATCCGTACTCCTTGGTGGAGAATGGTGGGGGATAGATCATGTCTCAGGAGGAGCGTAAGTGATCTATCCAGGTTCGATTGAATGAACCAATGAGTCGGTACCGCATGCATGGTGTTGAGTTGCATATTTGCATTATAATATGTTATATTGTAATTTGAACAGTAGGTTCGTTATATGGAGTTGTTGGGGTGAATATTGGTGTGTTGGTGTGTTTTACTACCTTGTTTACATGTATTACATTACCAATATATTTTTGATCATGTTTTCTCACCCCTTGGTTGTTGTTGTGTCTGTGCTTCTCCGGAAGTACAGATAATCCAGGTACTTAGATAGCTTGGATGGTGGTGTGCCAGTCGAGTCTAGGATGCTCTGATACGTAACACGGGATATGGGTGTTTTAATTGTTTTATGTCAAACTTGTTGTAATCCTGTGACGTATCACTTTTTTTTTGTGAATTATAATAATAAAGATTTTATGAAATTTGGCGGATGGCCGAGAATGTTGGAATAATGTTTTCCGCTGTATTATTTTTGAGAATAATTAATAAAGTATTTTTATAAAAATTTGGTGATGTGATATCCCACTATTTTGGGGAAAACTCTGATGTTTATTTATAATGTTTATATTTTATTTAATTTGGGAAGTGGGGTGTTACACTATGCGTCAACGCATAGTCCTATTATGGTCGACCGTTCGCTCGTTTATGCTGTTGCTGAAGATTTTCCACTTTGGTTGAAAAGTTGTTAAGTCTGTTAGTTTGTGGTTACTATATATAGAAGGTTTTTGTTCTTTTCTCAACACAATTGAAATTTTGAGTAAATTGCAACCCAACAAGAAAAGTGAAATAGGTGCCATCAAATCTCTTCATCTTCATCCTCAACATTTCACAACACAACAGTTACACACAATAATTCTTGTTGTGCTTTGTGGTTTTGTTCAAGGTGATAAGGTCCGAAGCCGTCGATTGGGAATCCGGTTCGGGTTGAGTTTGTGGTAGGTTTTTCTTGAATAAACCCTTGAAGGTTTTGTCCTCCAAGATTCGGAGAATTTGGGGGTTTTTGGTATGAATCGTCTCTACCAACTTTCAACTGAGCGAAGGTGATTTAGAAGCGGAAGGTTTCGTCAATCTAGTAGCGGGAATCAGTGAAGTGTGCAAGAGAGTTCCGGGCTCGATTTATGTGTGCTTGAGATCAGCGGGGTCGAGGGTTTGAAGAACGGAAGGTTATTCAACAAAGGGGTTATAATCAGAGGTCTACTCACAATGATCGAAGAACTTGATTCGACTCGAATCAAGGAACAAGGAGAGAAAACATCATCAACATCAAGAGAGCTTGTTTGTATATTTTGCTTGTCTATCCTTGTATAAACGTTTCAACTCTATAGGTGATATCTATTATATTGATCTCAATTCTATTATTAGAATTGAGGGCAGACGTACCCCGAAGCAAGGACGACGGGGGAACTGCCTCAACAAATCTTTGTCTCCTTTATTTTTCTGTGCTTTCATTTTTGCTTTAAAATTGAGTAATTTTAGTATAAGCAATTCTATCGAAATTAGTATTGGATTGAGTAAGTGCTTATCAGTATTTTAAACTCTAGTACAATAGTATATTGTACAAGGAATCTAGAGTTACTTACTCAAGTCAAAACTCACTTAGAGTGCCTCGCACACCAAGTATTTGATAATTTGTCTACACCAAAATTCACTTATGTTGTTTACATATTTTTTGGGCATTGTGTAGCATTGGAACTAGTCCTACTAATTAGTGGTATAATCAATTGATAGTGTGACTAGTGTGTTGAATCTATTTGATCATTATCATTTCCATAAGGCTAGACGCATATCTGGTCATCTAATAACAGTTCGTTATAGACGGTATTTTTCCACGGCCGCTTCCGCAAATCAAATATTTTTAAAACCAATTTTTAATTGGTAGCGCCGACTGATTTTTTAATTAGGATCTATTCAACCCCCCCTTCTAGATCCGTGCCATCGTCTAACAGACACATCTCTCTCTTTCTTTTTTTCTTCTTCTTTTTTATATAATTATTATTTATTATTATTTTGTGTTAGTTATTTTTTTATATCTAGTTTTTCTTATAAAAAAAATCTTTTTTTTCTGTGAAAATTTTATTAAAAAAAACTAGTCTTTCTCTTATTATTTTACTATTCATCTTTTATTTAAACAAAGGATATGCCATTATATTTTTCTCTTATTTTCTTATTTTTATTGATTGATTAAGTTATGTATGATTGTATAATTTGTTTTATCTTTATTTAGTTGCATTATTCTCCAAAGTGACAAATATACCCTCATCCCTCGAATTGTAATTGTATTTATTTACTTGCTTTTTATTTTTGCCTTTAGATAGATATTTAAATGAACTAATTAAATAAATGACCAAAGGTAAAATCAACCTTTTTTCAAAAATAAGAAAAATACTTGTCAACACCAAGCTTCATTTTCAAAAACACTTGGTCAACACCAAGCTTCCACTATTCCAACTTCTCAGACATTTCACCTTTAATCATTTTCAAACCCTCAAACCATTTCTCCAATCGCTTTCACAAACGCTAATCAAATGCTTGATCCAACGTCAAGTCATTTTCCCAAATAAAAATTAAAACACTTAATTCTTATTAAACACTTTTTAATAAAGATGGAAAAAGAACGAGATGGATAACACGAGCTCTAGAGGTTATGATACGAGATGGATATCTCGCCCATCCGAGTTCTCGCCATCACTCAAAACTTTTGATGCAACTTTCATAAGCGTTTTCTCAATCAAAATATCAAAACATCTAAAAATATCAAACCCTTTGCAAATAAGATGGAGAAGGAACGTGGTGGATACCACGAGCTCTAGAGGCTAGGATTCTAGATGGATATCTCGGCCATCCACGCACTCGTCATCATATAAAAGCAATCCAACCAATCAAACTCTTTTATCGCTCCTGTGCGATCTTTAAAAACCTTTTTCAAAATGAAAGACATTTCGTCTCGAGACAATGCAAAACAATTCTTCGACCACACTCGTGTGAGTTGAGATAAGTGATGTTTTCCCGTGAATGTTGATATGTAGAAATTCATTCAATGTGGTGCAAAAGTTCGCTCCTCACTTGATTGTTTTCAATTTCTATGTGTTCACTTCCAAAAAATTTATCAATGACAATTGATTATTTTCAATTTATATGCTTATAGAGATATGATATGTTTAAATTTTGTATCTCATGTATTTTATAACATTAATTTCTTCATCATATGTTTGAACATGAGATTTACTCATTCTTCACGAAGAGTATCATTTATGCATAAAATCTATCATGTCCATAATGTATGCATTCATCCTAAGTCTAGAAAGTGTCTCCAATCCTTTCTAATGTATCAATACACTTGTAATGTGTATCGACTTCAATGTGAAAAGAAGTCAATACATTACACAAACGTGAAAAGTCTATGTTTGTCTCTGTCTCGAATGTATCGACTCCAAACACGAATGAGTCGATACATCCATTAATTTTTCAGCTCCCCTCTTCAATATGTATCGATTCCATTGTCGTATGGGTCGATACATTGGTGTTGGGCTACTCTCTATCAAGGATCTAAGGCCCAAATGGGTTAACACATTCACATCAAAAGACAACTTTTCTTATTCCTAAACGTGTCAGCAAACATAACATCACTTTGACCGATTTTTCAATCTTCTTAAATTCCCAACTAATCTCATTTACTTATTGCCTTTCAACTATCCCTTCTATTCTCAAGACAACTTTAGTTTTTGAAAATCCCATATATTCTTCATCATTCTCTTTTCCCTACAAAACCTATCTTATTAATTTTTCCAAAATCCATCATTTCCATCTTGACTCTTCAAACTTAGGTGATTGTCTTTCTATTTCCATAGTTTGGGGTAGTGAGTTTTTCAAACTTTACTGAAATTCTTATTTCTTTCATTCACACCTTTCATCAAAAACTTGGTGTGTGCACTTTAAACAATAAGAACTCATGGCTCTTAAGTTGGATAGAAGGAAAAATGTTGTAGGAACATCCTCCTCAACCCTTGTAAGTGATCTGTCTCTTTTGCCTCCACCTTGTGCTAATGAATTTGAGAAGTCCTTTAGGAATAGAGTTGTGGTTAAGCAACATGTATATGACCCTGCTGTTGTTGATGGGTTACATATCCCCGAATTGTTGATATGATGAAGTTTCAAGAGATCAATAACTTTTTGAAAGTATCAACTGAATATAATGAAGACTTAATTCGAGTCTTTTATACTGGGATAGAGTCAAGAAATAGATGCATATTTAACTTTAAGATGGGAGAGCACACCTATCATGTTACCGAAGACACTTGGGAGAACGTATTTGGTTTAACTTCTATGTTCACTCATTGGTCTACTTTCACAAATTATTTTTTTCACCCTAACTTTGAAGTGAGGATCAATCTAAATTCATGCCTTAAAGCTCCCAGAGCAGAAGACCAGCTGGATAATACATCTACAGGTTATTTGAAAAGATATTTGCATATTTTTCATTGGATCATGGCTCATGTGTTGCGTCCAAGAAAGGGTGGTCACTCACAGATTGACATTGCCAAGTTCATTTGATATGTATCCTTAAAAACAAAGTTCCTATGAATTGGCCAATATATTTCACTTACAGAATGCTCGTTATTAAGGAATGTAACTGAGGGTCTTCTCTCTGCTACATTTCAATCATTTCTAAAATTATAAAGCATTTCAACATTGTTGTTCCAAATCTTCTGACCATGTCTCTTGGATTGGCTCAAGAATTCGATTCAAGCACCATGAATCATATGGGATACCATTGGGATAAGGATCTCAAGGTGTACTACTACAAGATGAAAGTCTCGTGTAAAGTCATCTATAATTATGACGATCCATCTAAATTTGGTACTTCTATGGTTCATGATCATCAGGTAGAGGAACTAGATCAGAATACTGATGCAAATGCTCATGAAGACCCTATTGAGTGGTAAGTCTTTGTAGGTACACATGAGGAATCACAAGGTTGGGGTCAGTGGCAGCAAAAATCATGGACACAACATGGTACTACCTATGAGAACCCTTCTAGTATTTCCTCTTCTCATGAAGAATCATCTATTATTTCTATGTTTGAGAACATGTGTGTGGAGCAATGGAAACGTCATGAAGAGGATTCTCGTATACGTGATGTGTTTGAGGCAACTCAAGAAGAGCGTTTCAAAGCCATTCATGATCATTTGTCTGCTCAATATGACACTTTTAATAGTTTTTCTTCGTACTCTACAGGATAATTCAATGAGATACGTAAAAATATACCATCAAGCCATGATACAACTCAAGCTGGCATTCATCAAATAATTCGTTATCAAAATGAAAACAGTGATCATTATCTTCAGTTTTACTGAGAGATGTGTGATGTCTTAGATGGTGAGCATGATATTTCTTGGTTCCATGGTGGTAGAGGTAGAGGTCGCGGTCGTGGTCATGGTCCTTATTAGGCATCATTATGGACTTATTTTTCTTTATTATGCATGCATTTCTATTTTAATGTCTTTAGCATTATGGACTTATTTTTTGTTGATTATGGCATGTGTTTCAACTGTTATGACAATTATGTATTGAGTTTCATTTTTTTTTCTATATTTGGTTCTTTAATTATGTGTAAGTTTCATTTTCAATTAAGACATGATTCTATGTGAGTGCTAGTTTTGATTGGTTCATTTAATCTTTACGACGCCTCTGAGTGCGTTTATTTCTATATGTTGTTGTGTATTGTTCATGATGATTCTCACGTTTTCCATCTTTTTCTCTTTTTGACGTTGTCAAAGGGAGAGAAACACAAGGTTAATGACAAATATATTTAGGTGGATCTTTGCCAAAGACATTAGGGTGTCTAGTATTTTTTTCCATCTTAAAAAAAGGAGTATGTGAGTGCAATATGCTCTTAATGTATTTTGAATTATGTCAAAAATAGGTAGGTTAGATCTTTGTGTACATCATCATCATAGAACATGTAAGAATATATTACATTAGCCAACACATGCCAAAATATGAGTTGTTTCACAAAAAGACATGCATGGGTTGATACATGTGAAGTATGGATCAATACATACTAAGTGGGTTTTCAATAATTTTGGATATGCCTCTAATGGGTCGATACAAAGGAGAAATGAGTCGATACATTATGTGAATAGGTAGACTTATCCTGCAAATTGGTCGATTAAATATGAAAGGTGTCTTTCAAAGATTTGACATTGACTTTAATGTATCATTACATTGAAGGAATGGGTCGATACATTGAGCGAATGAGTCGACTCTCCCGTGTTTGGAGTCGACTCATCCTGAAACAATTTCTTTTAGTTTAGCCATTGCCTTGAATTTATTAACTTCATTTGATCTCGTATTGACTCATTCCTTTTTAGAGTCAATACATTTAGAACTAAATTTTAAAAAATTGCATATTGGCTAAAAATCTATTTTTGTTTTTTCTTTCCTACACACACACACACACACACACACACATACACACACACACACATACTAATTCATGCATCATTTCTAAGCATTAAAACTTGAAAGATACAAAAAAATCTCATCATATTCAACCTCTCTTGATGCATTCATCAACTACATATAATCATTTTTTATTTTTCATTGGCAAGAAAAGATTGATAAGGTCCAATTTAGGTTAGTGTAATTAATTTGGGTTGAGGTTTTCTTTGGGAGTTTCAAGGATAAAACCATTAGGGTTTTTACTCCAAGGTCAAGGGTTGATTTGGCGGTTTTGGCACAAGTCTTATCACATTAGATTCATCTGAGTTAAAGCTATGAAGAACTGGGGTTCTTGCGAAGGAGTAACGGTAACCGAAGGATCAACTGAAAGGCTTGGGGAAAGATTTTGCAATTTGGATTCAACCGAGTGAAAGTTTTGAAGAACGAAAGGTTAGGTCAAAGGAGTAGCGGTAACCAGAGGATCATATTGGAAATCTTGTCTGACTTGATCTTGCTAAGATTAAGGATAAAGAGTGAGCTAGGATCAACATCAAACATAGGGTTTGGGGTTTGACTTTTTACTACTTCTCTTGTAAATTGATATTGCAAAGGTTAATTACAATATCTCAATTCAATTTTGAATTGAGGGAAAACGTACCCATAGTGAGGACAATTGGGGAACTGCCTAAATAAATCTTGGTGTTCTCTCTCTCTCTCTCTCTCTCTCTCTCTCTCTCTCTCTCTCAATTTTCTTTTTAGATTTTGATCAGATTTGGTGTGTAATTTGAATTTTTGAAAATTTTGGTTGCGTTGAAGTGTTTAAAACTGTTTGTATAAAACCATTGCAATTGAATTGTTGTAACTTCAACAAAAAGATAATCAAGCTTGGGTTATTGCACACCAAGTGTTCGATAAAATTACTGCACGCCAAGTGTTCGAAAAAATTCCTTAGTCAAGTTTTAGTTTACTTGTCATTGGAAAGCGTTTATCTTAAGTGTGGTTTATATTCAAACAAACTATATTGAACTTGTTGATTGGATTTTCTCATCTTTATCATACTTTATATAATAGTTTGTACGCAAATCTGATCCTACAAACAATGGTTCAAATAGACAAGATTCGGTTCAAATTCATTATCGCTTGCCATAGAAAAATACTTCTTGAAACATAATTTTTTAATAAGAAATTTTTCATTAGGCGATCTATTCAACTCCACTTCTAGATTGTTGCCCTCATCTAACATACTGAAAAGTGAAGGAAGATCAAGGTAATAAGAATGAGAGAAAGTTTAATAGTGATTTGAAAAAGCTAGACAGAAATCGGAGGACAAATTTCTCAGACAAGAGGCCAAACATTAGTCCCCTGAACAAGAGCAAAGATGATTTTAAAGATAATAAAGGCAAAGAAGCTCAATATTTTGAATGTGAAGGTTTTAATCATATTAAAACTGGTTATCCTACTCTTCTAAAGAAGAAGAAAAAGGGATTATCTATCATTTGGTCTAAATGTAATGATAAAAGTAAATGAGGAATAGCTAATAAAGTGATGGCCTTTACGGGAAAATATGAATCTTGTAGTGAGGCTAGTGATGAAGAGATGTCAGTAGAAGAACTTTATAAAAGTTATATAGAGCTATTCAATGAATGGAAGTAATCCTGATTTAGATAGGACAAAAAAAGACTATAAGTGCTCTACTCCTTGAAAATGAGGAGCCTGGCTCAACCATTACAATTCTGGAAGAAGAAATCACATTGTTAAAGTTCGAACTTGAAAATATGCCAAGATCTGTACATTTGAAGAACAACAATTTAGACATGTTGAATGATGTCTTGGAAGGGAATATGGAGGCTATGAGGGTTGACACAGTTCCATGAGCAAAAAGATCATAGTCCCACCTAAGAAGAAGACTGAGTTTCATATGGTAGACCACATGTCTCAGCATCGTGCTCGATATATGAACCCTCAACACAGGGGTTACGAGAACTCTGTAAAGAGATGTCACCACTGTGGTAGATGTGGTCATACAAGACCCTTTTGTTATAAACTCCATGTATATCCTCAGTATTATAGTCATCCAAAGTCCAAAGGAAAGAAAGGTAAGAAAACTCTATCTAAGAAAGTGTGGGAACCCAAGGAATCTGTCAAATGTCTCTTAGCTTATGTTCCTCTTAGAGTTTCTTCTAGAAAGGACTAGTATTTTAATAGTGGATGTTCATAACATATGACTGGTGAAAGGAGCTATATTAAAACTTAAAGCCCTATTCTAATAGTTATGTCAGATTTGGTGATGGAACTAGAGGAATAATCAAAGAGATATGCAAGCTGGTGAGTCCAGATTTATAATGTCTTATTGATGTGCTGCTAGTAGAAGGATTAATTGCTAACTTGATCAACATAAATCACTTATATCATCAAGGTCTGAATGTTATCTACAACAAGTCAGAATGTATTGTCTCTATCAATGATCAAGTTGTGTTAATGAAAGGTTCAAGATCCAAATACAATTGTTATATGTGGATTTCTCAGCCCTCATACAAGGTTAATAGCATGAAGGAAATCATATCTGAAGACGATGTCAAGGGGTTACCAAAACTCAAGATTAAAGAAGGTAAAATTTATGACATGTGTCAAGATGAGAAGCAAACCAAGATGTCATTCAAGATGGTCCAACATCTTACTCATACTTCTGATTTACCATATATGGACTTTATGAGACTGAAGTAATAAGTTGTCATTAAAGGGAAGACTAATGGTCAGACAAGAGGTCTTCCTAACATTGAATAACCAGTAGTGGTTCAGAAGAAAGAGTTGAAGAATAATAGGAATTATGGCATTCCTTCTTACATTTGTGGATCTTTTTTTAACCAAAAATATGTATGTGTATTTGGTAAAATTGGAATTGGTGTTACTCTTGACATCTTAAAGTCCAACCGTAGGCTATTTGACAAGAAACTTGTTCTAGATATTTCTCTCCACAACTTTCCACAGGCTGATGAGACTGATCTAGTTATTTGAGGAATTGTAATGATAAATTATCATCTTATTCACATGTCTATTAATGAAGAATCCTAGGAATTCAATATGAGAAATCAAGATGTTAATAAAAATGTACCAGACATCTTACATGACATGTTGATAGAGTCTCAAAGTCTTAAGGATAATGATGATTATATCCATGGCATTGTTGATGTTGATTCTGCTAAGGGCGGTGGTGTTGTTGTTAATACCCATGATCATATGGAGAAATTGTACGAAGATATGATAAGTGAGGATGAAAGTTTACGTGTAGTTTTTGCTATAGATAGAAAGAGGAGTGGATTATTTACCAAGAGCACACAATTTATAAGTGATATGAATTTCCATAAGGATGAAGTTTGTGATCTCAGTGGTCTTGTTATGGAGCATGTTGTTATTGTCTTACCAAGAAACACTTTGCTACCTGATAAAGAAAATATGAGTGTTTTTGATGCTGATATGTTTGAAACCAACCGTTTGAGACCTAGACTGTCATGTATCCTTAAGCTCAAACATATCCAGATGGATGAACAAAGTACTGCCCTCAATAGGAACTTGAATGTGAAAGTTGAAGACTTTCCTTTTATCAACATGTTAAAGAAGATTTTGAGCAAGTCTCGTGACAAGGCTACTTATGAAAAGGATTGATGACTTCTCGACAAGTGTACCGATAATGTCGCAGTAATAAAAAGAACGAACCCACAAGAACTGTATTCAAACAGAACAATTATTTGTGCAATATTAAATAAAAATAGTAAAGGGGGTTACAAGTTTCAATGCAAAAAGTAATTAAAAGAAAAAAAACTATGTCATAAAAGCGATAAGTTTGTGTTTTAGAATCCTTTTATCCCTTCTTGTTGATGTATGATGCCTTGTATAAATTATATTATCCTTATAATTTTACGGTGAATTAATAAAACTTTTATAGCCAGTCTCCCACAAAATAACTCACTAACAACAACTCAGAGCTTTCTATCCCTAGTCCGCCAGCGTAAGCAGTGTTAGGCGATGTACAGACCGTTAATTCCCTTTTCCACTACTCGAGGTCTCCTATCCCTATTGAACTGGCTTAAGTAGAACAATGCCCTAGTTCCAACACACATGCTACAGGTCAGGAATACCTATGTGTCTAACAACATATTAAGAGAGTATCTCAAATAAAAAGTATTAAACATAAGAAACAACTGAATAATATCATAATTAAAACAATTCATACAAAGTCAAACCACCATATAATGCCAACATGATTGAATAAGTTTCACCATCATACAACCTAACCTAAGAGAATTTAGCTACACATTATTTATAGAAAATACCACAACCGGTAGATGAAAATAACATAAGAAGTACCTTGAAGAGATGGCCTTAAATGGCTTCAAATGCCTTAAAAATCTCTTTTTGTGCTCCACAACTCGTGCTCTAGTCTTCAAAATTCATAATCCTTGAAAAGTGTAGAAAATCCTCTTTTAAAGTTGTCGAAACGGGTCAGAACGTGTCAAAAAAAGCCTAGAAAAAGCAACCATCGCACGCATTATGAAAGCATTGTGCGTGCGATGCATCCTTTCGCCTCTATCGTACATGCGATGATGCACGATGCTACACGTGATTATTCTAGTAGCTGTGTTTTTTTCCACCCTTTTCACTAAGTCTCATTCTTCCATACTTGGCTATTTTTTACTCATTCTTGGGTCTTTCTTCATCATTTTGGTTGTTCTTTCACTCGTATTTCCCCAATTCTTCGACTGATTATATGTAATGACGGACTGTTATCACAACCCCAAAATTTAATCATTGCTTGTCCTCAAGCAACTCGTCTGCAACTGCATATTTCAACAGATAACAAGTCGCACAATAACTATTAAACATCACCTTATATTTTTAGTTACATGACCATTGTTCCAGATTCCAACTTCCATTCGGTAGTTACCGAAAATGTCTTCAACCATGACTAGTACTCAATCTAACTCTCAGCTTATTTAACTCGCTCAATGAATAAGGTTATCACTCAATCAACATGCAAAACCAATTAAACTTAGCTTAATCATGTTCTAATAGAGTTAATCATGGAAATCTCAACACACACATTTATAGGGCTTTTTCATTTGTAACTTGACTTATGTTAGGGTAAGATATATTTAGGAAAGTAGGGTTAAATCTCTGGAGTTAGCTTCCTAGTTCTCCCTCATTCATCATACCTTTTTGTTGGTACTGGAGATTTATGATCCTTATTACAATGGCATCTTTTTTCTTTTGTCATTTATTCATCGTTCTTTAAGAAGTTCCTTTTTCCACTCATTTTTCTCGATAAATTTTTAAATTTTGGATCAAATTCTCTAGTACCCCCCCCCCCCCCCCAAAAAAAAAAACTTAAAGCGTTGCTCACTTCAAAGAGAAACCTCAAACTTAATATTTTTCATACACTTGAAGAACTCATACTTCAACCTAACGACAGAGATAGGGTTGAAAGAAAGTATCTTAAGTAATACAACTAAGAATTTAAGGCTACATCACCGAAAGAAAAGCTTAGGCTCAAAGTGTTTATAAAGGCTCAGAGTTATATAGATAAAATTGCCTCAGTGTGTATTGATCAATCATGATAACTTAATCGGAAATAAAGCAAACCAAATAAAATAATAATGCTTGGGTACACTCTAAGAAAGAAAAAGTGAACAGTGGAAATATTTAGGCTCAAACTTACCAGATGAGGTATCTGAAGGTTGAGTACAAGTTTGTTGATGCTTTTCTCTTCCATCGTCTTCAAGTCATTGGTTGCTTTCATTTTGATCAATTCACTTCTTTTTATCCTTTTCTTGGATCACGTGTTCAATGCTAAATTTAAACATTGTAAATCTGAAGAAAAAACATAGCCACACATAAGTTTATTAAGAACATGTGGATCTTCTTGACAAGGTTCTTATTTGGTAGGTAATTCTTATTGTGGTTGGTTTTGAAATAAAATAAAATAAAATAATGCAAAACAAAAAAAAAAGATTAGAAATTTATGGGTTGCCTCCCATCCAACGCTTCTTTTATGTTAATAGCTTGGCGCTCAATCCTCAAAACATGTCAGGCGTAAGGGATACCATCAGTTGGTAAAAACTCATTTTCCCATTCCTTTGTTAATTCCACCACCTTTTTCTCCCAATTCATATCATGTCTCTAGATCCTCCATATATGTATATTCATATTCATTAAACACCACCTTCTCCTTATTGAATTTCAACACTAATTCCCCAGTTTCCATACCTATCTTTGCCTTTCCGGTTACCAAGAACCACTGAACCTTCTGAATCATTTATCATGTAAATCACCATAAAGTCTACTAAGAAGGTCAAACCATTGACATGAATTAATATATCTTGTATAATACCAAGCAGTTCAATTTCAGATGAATCGTCCATAATAAGCATCATGTTGCTCGTCATGAACTCTCCTATATCCATCTCCTTGAATTTGCTCAGCAACATAACATTGATGCTTGATCCTAAATCACATAAAGCATGTGGGATTTTTAACCCACCAGTGGTGCATGTTATGTTGAAATCCCCTTGATCCTTCATCTTTTGTGGCCTCTACAAAGGTTATACCGTCTCAATGTCCTCTGTCAGGTTTACCTATTCGCGAGTCAACTTCTGGTTTCCACCTTTTAGCAATACTTACATAAACTTAGCAAACTTTGGAATTAATTCTAAAATTTCATTAAAATAGATACTTACTTGAAGTTGTTTCAACACCTCTT
Organism: Lathyrus sativus; assembly: GCA_963859935.3. Taxonomy (NCBI): domain Eukaryota; kingdom Viridiplantae; phylum Streptophyta; class Magnoliopsida; order Fabales; family Fabaceae; genus Lathyrus; species Lathyrus sativus. The sequence goes on along the minus strand of OZ012735.1, from coordinate 746,168,296 downwards.
AGAAATTTTCAAACATCCTAGCTTCCTCTTCAGGTACCAGTTTCTTCTTAATAATTGGGTAAGGTGGTTTCATATGAACGGGTAAAGGTGGGTTTGGTTCACTTAAGTTTCACTCCTTTGTTCTCTCTGCCGAAGAGTTTTCATCTATGCCTTTCTCAAGTGTAACTTTCTATTGTTCTTGGTCCCCTTTAAGTTCTTTCTCCTTTATCTCACTTCTACCTTTCTTACTCTCAATTTCATCATCATAAACTTTTACAACCTCATCATCCTTAGTCACTACACCTGAATCGGTCCTCACCACTTTGCATGTTTCCTTCTTAGGAATGTCTACAGTGTTACCTGAGAATCCTCCACTCGAACTTGGTAAGGCCACTAGTTTTTGTGACAATTGCCCAATTTATGTCTCCAAATTTTTGATGGAGGCATCATGGTCTCACAGTTCTTATTCACCTGTTCCAAGTTAAGTTGAATGGCTTTCATAAAATTTTCCAAGGTTTCTTCCAACTGAGAGGGTTTCCTTTGAAAATTGGAAGCTTGTTGATTTTGCTAGACCGCTTGGTTACCACTTTGAGTTTGGTTGTTGCTCCAACAGAAATTTGGATGATCTTTCCAACCCGGATTATAGGTGTTGGAATAAGGATTGTTCTTTTGAAAATTATCATATTGAACCTCTTCGCTTGACCCTTCCAATGAGAACATTTTGTTCTCATGTCCTTTGCTACAAAAACCACACCTAAGTGCTTGTACCTAGATCACGTTAGCTTTATTGAAAAATCTTTCAGCTAGCTACTTATTTAACAATTCAATTTGAGCTAATAAAGCAGTTTGAGTGTCAACAGTTAACAAACCTTTGGGTGTAGATGCAATATCAACCCTTGCCGATATTTCACTCTTGGTGCGATACTCATTCATGCAAATCTTCTCAATTAAGTCCTTGACTTGTGGCTCAGTCATTTGTCTAATTGTGCCTCTCGCAGAAGCATCTAGCAATATGCACGTCTAACTCTTTAGGCCTTTGATAAAACTTTGCAGTTGCTCCATATTATTAAGATTATGGTTGGGGCACCTGCATAGAAATAGTTTGAACTTCTCCCAAGAGTCATATAGGAACTTTGCATCTTGTTGCTCAAAATTCAAAATCTCAACTCTTCTCTCAGTAAAATGGGCGGTGGTAAAAAATCTTTCCAAGAACTTATCCTATAGCACCTTCCATGTTCAAATGGTTCCATTTGAAAGGCATAACAACCAATATTTTTCCCTTCTAATAAGCGAGAAACCAAACAGTCATAAATTCACTTGATCTTCTGTGACATTATCTGAATTCCACATCTAAGAAGTTTCATAGAAGCGTGCAACATGAGCCCATCGATTTCTGAATTCCACGTCTAAGCAGTTTCATAGTAGCAACAACTGGTGAATTTAAGCGGCATTGTTGGTTACTCGATCAATCTTTGATCAAGGATTTTAAAGGTGGTAGAATCAACAACAAATCTAGGAATTATAGGGTTGGAGTTCTTCATCTCTTGTATACACATATTTGCATAGTAAGATATATTATAATATCTCAATTCAAATTCAAACTAAGGGCAGGCGTACCCATAGTGAGTCCGATTTGGAAATTTCCTAAACAAATCCTTGTGTACACACACACACACACACACACTCTCTCTCTCTCTCTCTCTCTCTCTTTATCTCTCTCTCTCTCTCTTTTAATTTTGTATTTGCAAATTATTGAACTCATTGTTTGTTTGATCAATTCCTTTGGGAATTATTTTTGATCATATTTTGAAATAGGTTTTTTGATATAATCATAATTCGTTTGATTGTGATTAGATTTTAAGAACAAGAAAAGAAAGCAAATTTCCAAACGATATCGATTGCATAAAAGGTGTTCGATAAATTGCTCCATTGTGTTTTTGTGTGTTTTGATCATTGGGAATAAGCTCTACGTATAAATTTGCATTTAATTGTTTGTGATTAATAGTTGTTGAATAATTTGTGTTTATTATCATATGTTTGTGTACCTTTACGCATATCTGAGCTTTTCGATAAAGGTTCGGTTAGACGATTCAATTCGAGTTGTTTCCTCTATGCCATAAAAGTTTTCAAAATAGTTTTTGCCCAGTCTTTAACTTGTGATATATTCTCCCTCATTCTAGATCAAAGCCTATCATCTAACACATAGATGATCTTAAGGAATGGGATTGAACTGAAAATGTCAAGAAAGATTCAATGAGAGTCTTATGTGAAGAACTAACAAGTGAATTAAAAAAAGAAGTTCGACCAGAGAGGTCAAGAAAGCACAAGTAGACCTCAAAGAATAAGACTCATGCCTGCAAGACTGCAAGAATGTGTGACTATATCAGATGATGTGGTCGATATTGAAAGTGAGTTGGTACACTATGTTTTCTATGAAGATGTCAAACCAATCAATATAGTTGAGGCATTGAAGGATTTAAAGTGGATAAAAGCATTGAATGAGGAACCGAAGTCCATCAAAGTCAAAAACATTTGGTCACTTGTCTAATTTCCTCAAGACAAGAAGGTAATCGATGTAAAGCGGGTATACAAGATGAAGTTGAATCCCAAAGGAGAAGTGACTCGAAATAAGGTAAGACTTATGGCGAAAGGATTTATTCAGAAAGAAGGAATCAACTTCGACGAAGTTTTTGCACCTGTGGTTAGGATCGAAACAATCAGGTTGTTTGTTGGTCTAGAAAACATCAACAAATGGCACACATGTCAGATGGATGTGAAATTTGCATTCTTGAATAGCCCCTTAGATGGAGAAGTTTATGTTGAACAACCAGTTGGGTTGATGAAGCAAGGTATATAGGATGCATAAAGCCCTGTATAGACTTGCAAGCTCCAAGAGCTTAGAATAAGAAGATATATAGTTTTCTAAGGGAGAAGAAATTTGTGAAGTACACAACTAAGAATGAAGTATATGTAAGAAGAAACAATAGTGAATTGCTTATACTATGTCTCTATGTCGATGACATGTTGATAACAGGAAGTTGGAAAAAGGAGATTGAAGACTTCAAACATGACTTAAGTAAGGAGTTTGAAATTTCAGACTTGGGAAATCTCTCATATTTCCTTGGCATCAAATTATACAAAAGTAGTAAAGGTTTGATGATGCATCAAAGAAGGTATATAGGTGAAATACTCAAGATATTTGATATGCAAGATTGCAACCAAACTTCGACTCTAGCTGAGCCTATAATGCAGTTGTTGAAAGACACAAATGAAGATGATGTCGATCTAACACAGTACATAATACTCATTGGATCACTTCGATATACCTTTGTCACACAAGGCCTAATCTACCATATAATATAGGTATGGTGAGTAGATTCATGCAGAAGCCAAAGGTATCACACCTAGTAGCAATAAAGAGGATACAGAGGTATCTGAAAGGAACTCTCAACTATGGAATTTTGTTTCCTGCAGCTGATGAAGGAAAAGAATGCAAGTTAGTAGGATACACCAATTCAATTTGGTTTAGTGACACCGAGGATAGAAAATCCACAACTGACTATGTGTTTTTGCTAGGTAATGCACCAGTTACTTGGAGTTTAAGAAAGGAACTAGTAGTGGAACTACCATCATGTGAATTAGAGTACATAGTTGCCTCTCTCTGTGTGTGTCAAGCAATATGGATGGTGAATTTGATCCAAGAGATTACAGGGAAGAATAATGGAGCAATTACCATGAAGATCGACAACATGTCTACTATCAATCTAGCAAACAATGCGATAGTGTTGGAGCAGTAAAGCAGCAAGCAAAAAATATTAAGTACCCAATTTTGTCGTCTCCATAGGGATTAGTGTGATATGAACGCCGTTCAATGGCCTCTATATTTCTAAGCTAATTGTTCAAAAGTTTTGGTTTAAAAAGTTCAAGGAACCATAAATAAAACAGAAAAATATAAAATAAAGACTGAAATATAAACGGAGTCTTGTGGGGATTGGATTTCATCAATTGATAACATATGCATTCTTCTGATCAAGTTAAACACAACGCAATCATTTGTCTAATGTCATCACGTATCACCCACGACAAAGCTTATCTCTAATGCAGCGTCGAGAGAACAACCATGTTGTCTCATTGGTGATCTCTCATCCAATAAAAACACAACACAGAGCATTACGAACTGATACTCGAGCAAATGTTAAGCCTAAACCTATCTCTAGCATTTAGGACCTAACAGGTAATCATCCTAGATCCAGATCTGAAGAGTGTATCTCTATCACGGTTCAAATCAAAGATAAACAGGTAAGCAAAAACGACACCCATATCGGATAAATGATTGTTTCATATAAAACATAATGATCAGAATACATACACACGCTTAACCCTTTTTACATGTATTCATCTAATCTGACAAATGGTTATGAACATCATTCTTCATCCCTATCATCACATACCCACACAATATCATATTGATCCTACTCATTCTAACCATGCTACTTAATCAACACAACACCATAGAAGATACAATGAATATCAACTTCAAAACCATGTCAGAAGTTTGTTCATTGATAGAAGAAATTTGAGATCAAAAATGTGAAAAGGTTTTGTCAAGACCCACAAATACATAATCAAAGATAATCAATCAATAGAGAATAAAATTAGTTCACAAACATAAATTAGATGAAATACATAAGGTATCAAAAGATTACATCCAAACCCCAGCAAGAGATCAAAGATCTTACCTCCTCCCTCTTAGGGTTTTGTGTTCCTCTCTCTAAAATAAATGAAGAGAGATAAGTTTTGGTGTTTCTAATGTTACAAAATGGAATAATGACCTAAAAAGCAAGAAAAATACTTAAATAGAATATTCAGGATCTGTCATGTTCGCCTAGCGAACAGATAGCGAAGCCTTCGCTCTGATTTTGCCTAGCGAATTTATGGTTCTTTTGGTTCTGTCCAAGTCTGGGAGTGTTCGCTACCTCACTCGCCTAGCGAACTTAGGGTCGTTTTCTTCGCTAGAGCTTCGCTACTCCTTCGCCTAGCGAACTTGACAGATTGCCCAATTTTTGTGTGTCTTACTATTCACTTGTTTTGTGCCTAATTCCTGCACAATAACATATAAATCAAAGGTACCAAGGGATATTCTCATAATGTTGCAAACCAACCAAAGCAAGAGTGGTTTTCAACACTTTCTTGGCAAAAATGAGTGAAAGATGCCAACATTTGATAGATCAAATAAGTGAAATTTGGCGTCTAACAACTCGCCCCAACTATATTTTTGTTTGTCCTCAAGCAAAGTATGCCTCTCATTTCGCAACAAGAGGATTTGCTCAGGATTAAGATTCACCCAAGAATGGATAAAATTGGCTCAAACACAAATGATGCAACAAGCAATGGTTTCAAATGTTTAGCATCAAACAATGCACAAAAACTAAATTCTTAAAACAAATATTAAGCCTGTCATACCCCAAATTTGTCCTACCTTTTTTTTCAAAATTTCTCATTTGCCCGACTTTGTTTTTAATTTACCTCGCTTATACAGCGTAGCGTATTTTTCAGCAAAAGCAGGCATTTTCGCTTTTTTTAGCCCCAATAAGGATATGCCACGTGGCATTTGTTTTTATATATATACCTATTTTTTTATATATAATTTCTTTTTTCTCATGATAGGTTAATATAATGTTTTTTTTTAATTAGTTTTGAATTAGAAATTAGGATTTAAATTTAATTGTTTTAATTAAATAGATTTAATTTAGAGCTTAATTATAATTTAAAATTCATTTTTTAATTTTAAAAAAAATATAGATTAAAAAAAATAGAGTTAGAATTTAATTATGATTTATTTTTTAAAAAAATTAGATTAGATTTTAATTAATTAGTTTAGATTTAAATTATAATTAATAGTTAGAATTAATTAAATAGGAATTAAGTTTTTAATTTAAAAGAAAATATTATAAAAAAAGAAAAAATCTGAATGTGAGAAACACGTGAGATTGGAAGTAGGGTTAGTCTTTTTTTTGGGATAAATAGGGATCACTGTTCACCATACCCTACAGAGAGAGGGCACTGTTCACAACACCCCAAAAAAAGGGGCCGCCCTAATTTTGAAAGGCAGCCCTAATAACCATCCCCTTTCTAACCCTAATTTGAGTCTACTGTTCATCTTCCTTCGTGAAGCAAAAACGGCTGCAGCCACCCACATACGAAACCCTTCCCTCGAGTTCCATCCGCCATCACCATCTTCAACCGAACCTTCTCCTCTTTCTCCTTCACCATCCCTCAATCGAAACCTTCGTCTTCTCCCGCTGCGAAAACCAAACCCTCACGAAACCAAATCTCTCACGAAATCCTCATCACCATGTTCATTTCCTTCAACCCTTCATCATAATCCCTAATTCACTCCAAAACCTATCCACCACCATCTTCAAATACTATCACTTCGACTTCGACTTCCACTTCTACAAGCTGTTATTCTTCATTCAGCACTCTCATGTCAAGTTTGACTCACTCAGATTGCCCCACACCTTTCTCTGTCACTGAACCCACAACCCTCTCACTTTTCACACCACTCTATCTCTCCAACAGCAGCAACAACCGTGATTACCCTGTTTCTCACTATACCATTGTATCTCCACAACCTGCATTATCTGCCACTGCATTACTTCATAAAGCTGCTCAAGTGGGTTCATCTTCGTCTAATGCATCCTTGCTTCGTGCTTTAGGCTTGAAAGAAAACACTATCATCATTTTACCGTTTTCATCTTCACCTACAAAACTTTTTTCCGGGTTTGTCTCCAATGCTGTCCCTGCTTTTACCAAATGGGTTTGGTCTCTTAAAGCCGCCACCAAACCTGGGGTTTTGAGCAAGTCAATGATGAAATTTGAGAGTGGTTACAATGTGGAGACTGTGTTTGATGGAAGCAAGCTTGGGATTGAGCCTTATGCTGTTGGGGTTTTGAATAATGGGGAGCTTCTCATTCTAGATTCTGCTAATAGTAACCTTTATAGAATCTCCTCATCACTCTCTTTGTATAGCATACCAAAGCTGGTGGCTGGATCAGCTGAAGGATACTTTGGGCATGTTGATGGGAAGCTCAGGGAGGTTCGCATGAACCACCCGAAAGGGATAACTATTGATGACCGAGGAAATATTTATGTTGCGGATACTACAAATATGGCAATTAGGAAAATTAGCGATTCAGGGGTCACAACAATTGCTGGAGGAAAATGGAGCCGTGGTGGGGGACATGTCAATGGACCAAGTGCAGAAGCTAAATTTTCTGACGACTTCGATGTGGTTTATGTTGGAAGTAGTTGTTCACTACTCATTGTAGACAGAGGAAACCAAGCTATCAGGGAGATCCAACTCCACTTTGATGATTGTGCGTATAGATATGGAAGTGATTTCCCTCTTGGAATTGCAATGCTTGTTGGGGCTGGCTTCTTTGGCTATATGCTGGCACTGCTGCAATGTAGGCTCGATACAATTGTAGAATCTCAGGATGTGTCGCTTGCGCGAAAATAAGGTGCCGGCATGACAGAAGAGTCGCCACCTTTCGTTATTTATCCCTCGGAGCGGGAAAGGAAACGATCGGAAAAACCTGACGAAAAAGGGGTAAGACAAGGTCATCGCAACCATTGTCTGGGTTCGGGAGTCGGTTACGCAAGGGGAAGGTATTAGCACCCCTCACGTCCGTCGTACTCGACGGGATCCTCGCTTGTTTGTTTACTTGGACGGGTTGGTTATAATCTATCTACCTATCAAGGCTGGCTGAAAAAAGAAAAGAAAAATGACTCGGCAAAGCGTCGCACTTTATGCCTACGTATTCTCATCAGAGAATGAGAAATCAGAGTCAACGTAGTTCGGCCTAACTACGGGTGAAGGTGGGGAAGGTTGCTCGCTAGGACGTCGCATCCTATGCCTACGTACTTCCACACGGTATGGAAGATCAGAGCAAACGTAGTTCGGGCTACGCACAACACAAGCTGTTCAAGTGTCTTTTATGAAAAATATCACCTTAAACAAGGGTTTTCTTATTGCAAAAAGGTTGATGTCTGTTCAAATCTTTTGACGGAAGAAATGAATTAATCTCTGTTATAACCTTTATTAATGTTTTTCTGTTGTTTTGAAGGAAGAAGAGATGACACTCTACAAATCCTAGGGTTAAAAGGGAATAAAATCTACCCTAATGTTATCATGCATGGGTTAACTCCTAATGTCTATCACATCCTCCCTTGAACAAGGAAGAATGGAAGTCCTACGGGAAAGGAAACGAAAGGAAGAAACGGAAATACAAGTAATAACCGCATACAAGTGAACATGAATATAGCAATGGTAAATGCAATTCAAAGGAGGGAGGAAGGTTCATCTCAACCTCAAGCCCATTCATGGATGGAATAAGAAAATACCAAGTGATCATATGCAAAGAATCGAGTGAAAACTCCGAATGAAACGCGTAATCCACTATTTGGAATCACAACGTGCTATCATGCAAACAAGTCGATAATCGGGCAAGCTACACATACAAATAACAGCCACCTAAGGGTCTTCCAATACCTCTAACCTATCTACAATAAGAAATATAAGCCACGGCGTTCATCACGCAAACACAAAGCGGCCGTTGGAGCCTTAACAAAAATAAAGTCCGTTCGGAAGTCCAAATTACAAGTTCGAATACAAAACATAAGAAAAATAGCAAAAGGTGCTAAAAAATTCAAATAAAAATCTCCAATGCCCTACATCAAGCCACAAACCAGGGGTGAGAGATACCACAAAAATATCCAAAGATAAATGGTCAAACAAGATGAAAACATTGCAAGATATCTCATGTATACCAAAGGAAAGATTAAAGTGGAGCATGTTAAAGAAAGCATCCAAAACCAATTAAAATGGTACAATAAAATTCCCACAAAAATATATCACAATACCTCAACGTGTGTATGAGATCCCTGCAAAAGGATTGACATTTAAATTGTGTTTTGATAGGTCAAAGAAATTCAACAAAATGATAGCACCAGCATTGGCCTTTTTATGACGACCCAAATGTAAAAAATCCAAAGAAAATGTCAAAAAATGGTAAAAGTATAATTCCAGTTTTATTAAATCCTAGACATCTTAAAGATTCAGCACAAAAAAATGGGGATCAAAAAGACTAATTTTCCTATTTTTTATGATATTTAGAAGTCAGCATACAAAACAGAAAAAATAAAAGAAACATGATAAGAACATGAATATATGAGAAACATAAGGAAATGAGAGAATAAATAAAAGTGCAGCTGCCAAGGATCGAACAGGGGTGTGGGGGGGTCAAAAATGCTGAGTTGGCGTGCCACCTCAATTAATGAAGCGTGATGTGGCACACGACGTGGAAGCGTGAGAGGCGTCCGATTATGAGGCTCGGTCAAGCTTTCCACATGGATCCGACGATGCTGGTATTTCTTCTCCAATTTACACATCCAAGGCTGAAAAATGCAGCAGCGGTAACGGTAATGGCGGACGGTATTCCGGCGAACTTCCTTCAAGCCTATCTCCCTCAATTCTTAATGAAACGCAACGATTCTTGAACCAATCTCGAAGGAAATTTCGCAAGGATTATGAATATACCATTTGTTTTCACTGAAACTTCCTCTAACTCCAAAACCGCATATGCATCAAGAAATGCCAAGAACACTAAACTTCCATGAAAATGTCCAAATTGATACCAGAAATGCAATACACATTGAGGGGATTCCAAATATATAAAAAAGGCTCCTTAAAGATTACTATAACATGAGTTATCTTGAAATTTTAATACCTCTGAAAATTGCACTATAGAGCTTCACTCATCCACTGATTCTTCAAGGAAATGGTAAGGAATCACTCAACAATGCTTGGTGAAGATGCTTGGATCACTGAGAGTGCTTGAATTGATGATGAAAACAGAATTCGAATTTGAGTTGCACCTCACTTTTTCACATTACTACAAGCTTGTTCTTGCACCAAAAATGGCTAAAAAATGGTGGAAAAAATTCTATGGAGTATATTGAATTAATTGGTAATGAGAAAGGATAAAAAAATGGAGAGAAAAAAAGATTGAAAAAATGGAAATTCAAATATGTGAAAGTGTGGGAAAAAATGGAAAAATGATGGAAGAGAAAAAAATTCAATATGATTTGCAAATGGATTCAACATCAACTATCACCAACCTTGACCACATTGTGATCTAACCAATATATAGAAACCAATGGAAGAGTCTAGACTCATCTAGAAACTTTGAGAATCATTTAGAAAGTAATGGAACTTCTCTTGTCATGACATATTGTATTATCTCCTTTCATGCCTTAAGCCTTTCAATCTTGTGTCAAAAACTCCTTACATGAGATATTGGGATTGAATGAGTGAAAAAACAAGCTAAACCTTGCCTTATGCCAAGTTTCTCAAAGGTTCCTTAATATGCAAGCAAGAACTTTACAAAGTAACATCCATTTTAAGACCTCAAATCAAAATTCTACTTGAACCATTGTTTTTAAAATGATGTTTGGATTCAAAATGACATATTGGATGACCTATTTTGGATTTGTGGATCTCCCAAACCAAAATTCCATTTCAACTTTTTCAACTTATAAGCCATTTACAAGCCATTTGCACCACTTTTAAAAATCCATGCTCTAAGCTTTTCCAAACTTTCACACCCTCTTTTCTAGCCTTAAAATCCCATTTTGAACAACTTTGAGGTTTTGAGTTTTTTCATTTGAGGCTTGGAAATAGGAGATATGGCCTTTGCTTAAAATGACCTATAACTTCCAAATGACCAAAATACCCCTGTCTTGTTCAAACCATAAGTTGAGTTCTACAAATCCTATCAAGGACTTCTAGTACTCTCTAGAAATCTAAGAATATGCTCTTAAACATTCATGTTGACCAAGAAATCATAGGAATCATCCTACTAGGGCAAAAGTTGTCTGCAAGTTGGGTGACTTTCAAGGACCCAGATTCACACACCTCAGATGACCTGTAATTTGTCAAAACCATAACTTGAGCTCTGCAACTCCTATCAAGGACTTCTACCACTCAAATTAAAGCTAAGAACAAGCTCTACAACATTCATGTTGTAGGGAAGATGAGATATCAATCACATCTTGAGCTAAAACTGCCTGGAAGATAGGGATCAAATTAGGGTTTTTTCACTGACAATCCTTGGAAACCCTGACTTGAAACTTCTCAAACTCCTCATTCATGATGAGTTGGTCTAGGAATCATCTTTATAACATCTCCATACATCATTCCATGATCTCATGTCCCTTGGATTAGGTCTCAACCTTCTCCAAATCTTCAGCTGATCTAGGGTTGACCCAGTCAAAACCCTAATTCTACCATTCATGGTTGAATTTTCTGAATTCTTGCATAATGACCTCTATAGGCTCCATGATGGCTTTCAAGACATCTCATAGGCTTTCTCAAAGCTTCAAGTTCAATCTCAAAGTCTCAGAATCATCTGAGGAGCTCACAACTCTCAAGTTAGGAGGCACACAACTCTGGTTTCAACCAATTCCTCTGAGGATCTCTTGAACTTTCTGATGAAGGTATCAACTTTCAAACACTTGATAGGTAAATAATTGTTGGTCAAATTTTGGGGTGCAACAGCTGCCCCTATTCAAACGGCTTGAACCTGACTGGGTGAGAAGCGAATGGCTCTCAGCCAATCAAGGTGCGAGACGATTGAATACCGGTAAACCCGAAAATTTGCCAACTGCACGAGCACATGATACTCTGTGGAGAACAAACCTTCGAACACTGCAACACTAGCTGCTCAACAACTAGCTGGAGAAATATCGATCTGACATCGCCGTCAGTTATCCACGTTAACTTCTTCTGACATTGCCTTCAGACAACCACGACACCCAACATCACCGCTGGAAGACTAAACCTGATATCGCCGTCGAACAATCAAAATACTCCGCATCGCCGCTGGAGAACTACAACACTGAACAACTCTGCCCTGGGGTTCACCCCTGGTAACTGGAACAAAAGGTACACTTGCGTATTTGGAGCTACTCTGCTGGGGATGAGAGACTCAACCAAGCACACTCTGATCTGGGGTTCACCCTCAGAACCATAACGAACATCCAAATATTACTGCATACTGAGAAACCGTAGAACTTCAACACTACAGATATATGAAACCCTGGCCCCTGGCCACTTCCAGCTTCAGCTAGAAAAGATCTTTAAGTACTTCTGAATATGAATGAAACCCTGGCCCCTGGCCACTCCAGATCCCCTGGAGACTCTTCAAGTTCTTCTAAAGATAGATGAAACCTTGGCCCCTGGCCACTCCAGATCCGCTGGAGAATCTTCAAGTTCTTCTGAAGATAGATGAAACCCTGGCCTCTGGCCACTCCAGATCCGCTGGAGAATCTTCAAGCTCTTCTGAAGATAGACATCCTTGGCCTTCAAGGATATAAACCTTGCCCGTCGGCGATTCCAGCTTCAGCTAGAAAAGATCTTCAAGTACTTCTGAAGATAAACATCCTTGACCTTCAAGGATGTAAACTTTGCCCGTCGGCAACTCTGCAGGAGGTATCTTCGACTTCAGTCTAAAGAAATGGTCCTTGGCCTTCAAGGATACATGGATCTGCCTTCAAGCAACTCCACCTCTGCTATAAAGCATCCGTGACTTCAGTCAGGGATATACTTCGACCTTCAGTCCGAAAAAATGAATCCTAGGTCATTCATGACCTTGGGGATAACCTTGCCTTCAGGCACCTTCGCTTCAGCTTGGGAAATCTGTGACTTCAGTCAGAGAAATGGTATCCTGAGCCATTCATGACTCTACGGGGATTCAAACACTTTGCCTTCAGGCAAAACTCCGCTTCAGCTGGAGAAACATCTTCGACTTCAGTCAGAAGAAAAACTATCCACTTGATCGCAATCAATCATCTCCTCAGGACAACTGACTTGGTCTTCAGACCAACACGGATCATCTTGTTATATCTACAAACTTTGGAACCTTGTCTTCAGCCACACGTTGATTCATCAACAAGGACATCTGAGCTCACAGGAACCTTCTGATATCGCCTTCAGGCGTTCACGAAGTCAATCTTCAGATTAGACATCACGGTTGGAGCAAACATATCACGCTGCTATTCTCTTGACATCCTGTCAAGTCGTTGCTAAATAAAAGCAAACATGCCGGGTCACCGGACATAATTACCAGGTTAACAACTCTGTTGAGGAGAGAGGAATGAGGGTTCACCCAAACAATCCTGACGACTCACTGGGGAAAAGGAAAAAGGGTTCACCCAAACAACCTTGTAGACTTTGCTGCAGAAAGACGAGAGAGTTCACCCAAACGACTTCAACAACTGCTGGAGAATAACGAAAGAGCTCACTCAGACGATTCCTACCAACTTTACTGGGGAGCAAGTACTTCTACTCGAGAGCACGGTAACCACCTGGTTCATGCTTCATATGCAAATGCTGGAAAAATGGGCGTAATGCTCCGCGTGAAACGGAATGCTACGCTTTTGAGTAAATGTTATGCAATCATGCAAGGAAATGCCCTAGCAAAATAAATGCTGGGAAGAGGAACCATCCACTCGGGGAGAGTAACCATTATGCTGAGGAAGAGCTACCCTTTAAGGGAGCTGCATTTTCTGCCGATCTCATCTGGACTTACACTTGAGGATGACGGGCTCCTCCGAAGAACACAGCCCATCAGGCTGATCAACACACTATCCTCTGCTATACTCTGCATGGGGAAAGCGATAAACGCCCTGAACGGCTCTCTGGGAAACGACCCTTCTAGGGAACATAGCCTTCAGGCTACAAGACACTCAGGTCATCGAATTCTCAAACTGACGGGATAAACAAACTTCAGCTTGCTGGACAATCCTTCAGGATCTGCTTGGGGAAACATTTCATCTACCACTCATGGCTGTGCTCGACTGGGGATATCAATCTGCCTGCCTACTGCTGGGGAAGTGCCAACCACCTGCTGGGGAAAAGACCCCCACTCCGTTGGGGATTCCGGGAATCGTCCTGAACTAAAGACTTCGCTGGGGTCTCGACTTTCTTGGAGTTTCAGGCATTGTCCTGGGCGATCTTCGCCGGGGACGCTACTGGGGAGCCCAAGAATCATCCTAAGCAAACAACTCGGGAAACTGCGCTGAGGTCTTAAGAGTCATCTTAAGCAAACGGCTCTGCTGAGGGATTCGAGAATCATCTCGAACTGAAGACTTCGCTGGGGATCTCAAAAATCATCTTGAGCTAATGGCTTCGTTGGGGGAGAATATCGGGAATCATCCTGAGCAACTGACCTTTCGGCAGGACACCTGTAAAACAAGAGTGATAATAACCTAGATCATGTTTATGATGCATATGCTTCGGCGCCATGCCCCACACGGTGGTAATGCTATGCGTTTATGCTAAATGCTATGCAATCATGCACAATGCTATGCAATCCCGTCAGCAAAATAAATGCCGAAGGGGACATCCTCCTGCCAAGGAGAAAGAACTACTCAGATAGAGGAATCATCCTGCTGAGGAGAACGTGGACACGCCAATATCAATCGGACTCTGTCTGGGGAACTGATCTTCCGTTGACTGCTGCAGGGAAAACAACTTCAGTTGATCTGCTGCAGGGGAACGAAGTTCTACGAGAACTTGGACCTGCTGAAGGAATGCGATGTCAATCGCGGGAGTAAACTGCGTGGCCTTCTCGGCTACTCTTCTGGGGATAACCACTCTGTGGGGAAACAACTTCAGTTGCTCCACACTCCACTGGGGAAAACCAATCATGATCTGATCAACTTCCAAGGACTCGACTCTCTTGGACGTCTGCAAACTCGGTTGGGGAAGGAGAAGTCATTCTGCTTCGCTGGAGAGAGTGCGAATCTGGGGAAATACAGCATCAGCTGTTCAATATCTGCTAGGGAACATCCATTCAAGGTCCCAACTGCTTCCAAGGATTCTGCTTTTCTGCGGACTCAGCCGGGGAGAGAAATCATTCTACTTCACTGGAGAGTACGACCCTGGTGAGGAATTTCAATTTCGCTAGGGAAGAAAGAATCATCTGACTTCGGGGGAGAGTACAACTCTGCAGGGGAATACAACGTCAGCTGTTCCAACACTCTACTGGGGAAGAGGGAATCATCCGACTTCGGGAGAGAATACGACTCTGGTGGGGAATCTCAATTCCGCTGGAGACTTCAGTCTGGCGCCATTAGTTACTGCATATTTTGGCGTACGAACAATTCCCTACGAAACCTGCACTTGTGACCCGGTGCTGGGGCAACACCTGCTGCGGCGACTTTACTGGGGAAAACACGAGCTTCGGCACCCGAACATTTCTATGAAACCTACACTTGTGACCCGGTGCTGGGGGAGAATACGAGCTGCTGCGCGCGACTCAGCCGATGAGGTGGCGTTCCTTCAGGACGCGTCCGCTTGGGGACGAGAATCCTCTCTGCCTGGGGGAGACATATCAATGCTCATGGCTTCGCATTCAGACTCTGCGGAGGAGAGACTACTGAACTCTGCTGGAGAAGGAGGACTTGCCCTGCTTCGGGGATATCAATCCTGGTCTACTGAGGGCAATCTTGACCCTAATTTGATAAGGGATAATCACTATCTCAATTTGCCGCAGTCTCAAACTGTACGGGGGGAACAACCTTAAACCGTACATCTCTGCTGAGAAACGATCCTGGTTCAACAACGTCAACACAGGGAATACAGACTACCAATCATGGAACCGAGTAACAGGTTAGGCTGTAGGATAACAACCCAATGCCAGCAAGGCTTCTTCAGAAGGCTCAGGTTTTGGCAGGGTAAGGACACGACTCCCCGACACTCAATTCTTGCTAGGGCAAACAAACTCGTTTGAACAACTTTCCCCAGTACAATTCAACTTGCCCCAATCCGACTTTTGGGAATAATTCATTCTGAACAATCATCAGAAGGCTTGCTCCAATATCTGCACAACAGAAGGATTTATCCTCCACCAATCAACTCTCAACATGGTCGGCTTCAATATCTCTGAAGTAGTTTGCCCCTGAACGAGCGATGAGCGACTCAACATGCTCTGATTGCACGCTGGAGGGATCTGCCCTCAAATCGCAAGAATTCTGGATAACTGCCCCTGATTGGGTCTCGAGAAGATTCACTCCCGACCAACCGCTTTTTGCATAAACTGCCCCATAATCAACTGATGCTCCGGGACTTGTCCTCAGACAAACTGATTCCAAACTCACAGGAAGTTATTGCCCCAAATTCACAGGGCTTCACAGCACACCATTCTGATCCAGACCTCTGACGATTCAGTCCTGATTGACTATTCCCTGTTGAAGTCCCTTCGTGTCAGCTACTGACCTGCAATTAAAATTGTTTATTCACGAATGGTAATTTTAATGCAGTGTTCATGCAAATTTCGAAAAAATGTTGTACTGTCACTCATTTACGTGTCATGCTAGTGAGTGACGAATGAACTCAAGAGTTCAAACGTAGTGCTGATATAATCAGTGAAAAATGCAATAAGGATATGATTAGCAAATCATGAAGGAGTCAGGTTACTCAACCTTATCGTAATGCGCTCTCAGAATAAACCCTGCCTCAATTAGGTCTTTTAAGGGTTGTATCGTGGTCGGGTTCACGGTTCGTGAAACAAAGGATATTTGGCTCAAATTATGATTTGTACCCACCCCTTCTACGTGATGTTCTCCGATCCTAAAGTCCAGTTAACTTAGCTCGAGCGCTCGCCTCTTCGAGAGGTATGTTGAACATTGGGAACAACTGGTTAAAGAACTCACAAGGTGTTTCGGAGTGACAGTTACTCCTTTTTCGTTTTCGGCGTCTGTGTCTACACGACTTTGTCCTTGTTTGAGGATTTTTCTCTTTTTTATATCCTTTCTTTCTCATTCTTTTGATTCCCTAACTTTTGCCTGGACTGACTCCTTTTGAGTTCTTTTCGATCTTTTCTTTTTGAAGTCCAGCGGGATGCCCTGATTTTTGCCTAAGTATTTGCTTTCTAGCTTTTCTTTTTTACTTAGCGGGCTTTCTTATTCCTTTTTCTTTTCTTTTTTTTTTGGAACGAGTCGTGTGACACTGGCTGTCTGGATTTATCCGAGAGGCTTGTAACTGTCTCACTTCTGATTGGTGAGGCTTAACCTTTGTGGTTGATGAGGTACGACCTCTGGCGAGGAATATGATGTGATTGGTCCTCGAAGGACAACACTCCTCTATAAGACTTGAACGCTCGATCAAGCTAACTGACAACTACCCTACCCCGGGTTAAGATGTGAGGGTTAAAAAGTCCGAAAGAAACTCCTACTTCTCGGCTTGAAGTAATTAACAAGGGATTCTCTTCCTTATCTCTCCGGTGTTTAGGGATTTGAAACAATGCCTTATACGTCATCGGCAAAGTTTTATCTGAAAGCAATACGATCATTGGCTATGAGTATTCGGTTTCATCATCCTCCCTCCGCTCATTGCTAATCATAGTAAGAAATCGGAGTAAATAAAATGCAAGTGTCAGTGTAATGCAGTAAATGAGTGACAACGACATAATTAGTTCAGAAAAAATGCATAGTCACTTTATTAACATCACCATTCGAAACATACAATGTTTAACAGCAAGTAGTAACTAACAGAAAAGAAACTACAAATGCAAATGGTAAAAAAAATTCGAGGACTACCAATGCTGAGGACGTCTGCCTGTCTGGACCACTGACTTCTGGAAATAACCCTCTGAATCTGCGAGCTCAAACAGCTGAGAGGTTGTCACGCACAACCAAGACTCCATCTGGGAAGGAAATACACTCTTGGTCGATCAATTGTTGCACTTTCGCCTGGAAAGCCTTGCAATCTTCAGTTGAATGCCCCGGAGATCCACCATGGTAACCGCACTTAACATGAGGATTATACCCTGGAGGGTAAGGCTCTGGCACGGGCTTGAGAGCTTTCGGTTCCACCAAAGAATTCTGAATCAACTGTGGAAGAATTTGGCTATACGGCACAGGTACCGGATAAACAGGAGCATTCCTTCGTTCTAAGTGGTTGCGAGGCCTCTTTTGATCCTGGTGTTGGTATTCTTTCCGCCCAAGAGGTCGTCGTTTCTGAATGGCAATGGTCCCTTGTTTAGGCGCTTGTGTCCTTGAACCTGATCCCGGTAGAAACTGCGAGCGAGGCGATGCAGTCACCAAAGGTCGTGGGACGTATTCGAGATCTTTCTCAGCTTCAGGCAAAGGAGTGGAATCATCCACCTCTTCTGCAGGGTAAGGGATGAACTTTCCCGATGCTCTTATGTCGCCCGGCACAAGCCTAATTGTCCTCGAGTCAATAAGGTCTTGAATCTTATTCTTGAGAGCCTTACATGTTTCAACATGGTGCCCCGGTGCTCCTGAGTGGAAATCACAATGTATGTTGAGATCAACGTCTGGTGACCCGTCATCTGGTGGATCTGAGGTCCGAAGCTTGAGAACACAGTTCTGAACCAGCAGAGGCAACATCTGGGCATAACTCACAGGTATTGGGTCCACAGCTCTATCAAGTAGCTTCTTCTTTTGATTATAACCTTCAGGGTTATTCTGAGATGCCCGACGCGGCTGCTGACGAGACAGGTCTTGAGCTTCATGCTGTGTAGAGGATTTATGAGGTCCATTTGGCTTCAGCACAGGTGGCACTGCCGGTAACGGAGGAAACACTTTGGGCTCCACCTTGGGTGCTTGATCACTCTCCTTTGTTAGCATACTCCTCACCACTCCCATGAGAAAGCTCAACTGATTCTGCAGCTGCTGATTCTCTTCTCTGAGTACTTGCTGATCCAAGCGCATTGCCTGTATGTCATTCATGACCTGCCCCAGCTGGCTTTGGATTTTCCCCAGCTCAGCTTGTACCTGCTTCATTAGTCCGAGTTGCTCGATTCTGAGTCAAACCTGCAAACACAAGGGTTAGAAGACAAGTCCCGGCTTCTGCCATGCAAGATGAATTATGCTAATGCCATGGGTGTCTGTACGTTTAGGAGATCACCCCTAATTCTGGTGTCAACGTGCCAACATAGTGTCAATGCAGTGATAAGACTGGATCCATTCATGGAAGAAAATATCTCATATTGCTCGGGACACCAGAATCAGGGTACGAAATGCGCCTGCAGCACAGACACATGCTAATGGGATGCAAACATGAATATGCAAGCTAATGCAAAATGCAGGCATGCAATAATATATTCGGATAGCTGCTGTGGCGATTCTGTATCAACAATTACTGATGAGAAGAAAACCCCGGTGGAGGACCACAGCTCTGATCTGCTAAGAACGACCTTCTGATAGGACCTTATACATAGGATCAAAATTCTGCTCTGTCGAGAACAAAAGTCTGATAATAAGGACCCCGGATGTATGATCAAGAGATATCTGCTGATGAAGTCTTCAGACCCCGAATAAAAATCTGCCCTATCAAGAACAAACACACAGCTGATGATGAGATCTTCAGACCCCACTCAAAATCTGCCCTATCAAGAACAAATAACATCTGCTGATGAGATCTTCAGACCCCACTCAAAATCTGCCCTATCAAGAACAAACCACTGATGACAATACTCTGATCAAAACCTGCTCTATCAAGAACAGACAAACACCCGATGATAAGATCCTCTGATCAAAATCTTGCTCTGTCAAGAACAGACGAGTCTGCAACTGAGAAACCTGGTACCAACATAACTGATTCACTGTCAAGAAAACCAGGTAGTCTGAAGGTCAAAGTTTCCTGCAATAAACCCGATCCCACTCACAGGTATGGACCTAAACTAACTCAAGGTACGGCATCCTATGCGGTCGTCGGCGTCACAGACTTTCAGGGTTGATGATACGATTCCTAGAAGGAGTGGCATCATCAAATCCTGAAGAGGCCTCACTTAGCCAACTTCCAAATGATCGGTCCTCAGAGTCGACAATCCAACTAACCAGCAACCCGAGCCACCCAAAGGGCAGGACAGGAGGCCAACCAGAAGAACCTCGTCTGAGTGTAGATTTCGCGGGACACTAGGACATGCAAAGCACGTGCGCGCCCACTAATCTCTACTCTAAGTCTAGGTGCACTCAAGTCTGGGTCTGGCTTCTCACTCATCAGAACTCCCATCCCACAACAGCACAAATAATCATATTATACTGAAAATAAAATGCGGGAAATAAAGTGCGAGAAGTAGAAACGCGATAAATAAACGCAACCCAACAAGCAAACACACAAGCGGTAGGATTGACTCTCTTAAGGGACGTTGGATCCCAAAACTGACTCGCTTTCGGGACGTTGGATCCCTAGGACACTATCAGGTCCCCAGCAGAGTCGCCAGCTGTCGCTTGCGCGAAAATAAGGTGCCGGCATGACAGAAGAGTCGCCACCTTTCGTTATTTATCCCTCGGAGCGGGAAAGGAAACGATCGGAAAAACCTGACGAAAAAGGGGTAAGACAAGGTCATCGCAACCATTGTCTGGGTTCGGGAGTCGGTTACGCAAGGGGAAGGTATTAGCACCCCTCACGTCCGTCGTACTCGACGGGATCCTTGCTTGTTTGTTTACTTGGACGGGTTGGTTATAATCTATCTACCTATCAAGGCTGGCTGAAAAAAGAAAAGAAAAATGACTCGGCAAAGCGTCGCACTTTATGCCTACGTATTCTCATCAGAGAATGAGAAATCAGAGTCAACGTAGTTCGGCCTAACTACGGGTGAAGGTGGGGAAGGTTGCTCGCTAGGACGTCGCATCCTATGCCTACGTACTTCCACACGGTATGGAAGATCAGAGCAAACGTAGTTCGGGCTACGCACAACACAAGCTGTTCAAGTGTCTTTTATGAAAAATCTCACCTTAAACAAGGGTTTTCTTATTGCAAAAAGGTTGATGTCTGTTCAAATCTTTTGACGGAAGAAATGAATTAATCTCTGTTATAACCTTTATTAATGTTTTTCTGTTGTTTTGAAGGAAGAAGAGATGACACTCTACAAATCCTAGGGTTAAAAGGGAATAAAATCTACCCTAATGTTATCATGCATGGGTTAACTCCTAATGTCTATCACATCCTCCCTTGAACAAGGAAGAATGGAAGTCCTACGGGAAAGGAAACGAAAGGAAGAAACGGAAATACAAGTAATAACCGCATACAAGTGAACATGAATATAGCAATGGTAAATGCAATGCAAAGGAGGGAGGAAGGTTCATCTCAACCTCAAGCCCATTCATGGATGGAATAAGAAAATACCAAGTGATCATATGCAAAGAATCGAGTGAAAACTCCGAATGAAACGCGTAATCCACTATTTGGAATCGCAACGTGCTATCATGCAAACAAGTCGATAATCGGGCAAGCTACACATACAAATAACAGCCACCTAAGGGTCTTCCAATACCTCTAACCTATCTACAATAAGAAATATAAGCCACGGCGTTCATCACGCAAACACAAAGCGACCGTTGGAGCCTTAACAAAAATAAAGTCCGTTCGGAAGTCCAAATTACAAGTTCGAATACAAAACATAAGAAAAATAGCAAAAGGTGCTAAAAAATTCAAATAAAAATCTCCAATGCCCTACATCAAGACACAAACCAGGGGTGAGAGATACCACAAAAATATCCAAAGATAAATGGTCAAACAAGATGAAAACATTGCAAGATATCTCATGTATACCAAAGGAAAGATTAAAGTGGAGCATGTTAAAGAAAGCATCCAAAACCAATTAAAATGGTACAATAAAATTCCCACAAAAATATATCACAATACCTCAACGTGTGTATGAGATCCCTGCAAAAGGATTGACATTTAAATTGTGTTTTGATAGGTCAAAGAAATTCAACAAAATGATAGCACCAGCATTGGCCTTTTTATGACGACCCAAATGTAAAAAATCCAAAGAAAATGTCAAAAAATGGTAAAATTATAATTCCAGTTTTATTAAATCCTAGACATCTTAAAGATTCAGAACAAAAAAATGGGGATCAAAAAGACTAATTTTCCTATTTTTTATGATATTTAGAAGTCAGCATACAAAACAGAAAAAATAAAAGAAACATGATAAGAACATGAATATATGAGAAACATAAGGAAATGAGAGAATAAATAAAAGTGCAGCTGCCAAGGATCGAACAGGGGTGTGGGGGGGTCAAAAATGCTGAGTTGGCGTGCCACCTCAATTAATGAAGCGTGATGTGGCACACGACGTGGAAGCGTGAGAGGCGTCCGATTATGAGGCTCGGTCAAGCTTTCCACATGGATCCGACGATGCTGGTATTTCTTCTCCAATTTACACATCCAAGGCTGAAAAATGCAGCAGCGGTAACGGTAATGGCGGACGGTATTCCGGCGAACTTCCTTCAAGCCTATCTCCCTCAATTCTTAATGAAACGCAACGATTCTTGAACCAATCTCGAAGGAAATTTCGCAAGGATTATGAATATACCATTTGTTTTCACTGAAACTTCCTCTAACTCCAAAACCGCATATGCATCAAGAAATGCCAAGAACACTAAACTTCCATGAAAATGTCCAAATTGATACCAGAAATGCAATACACATTGAGGGGATTCCAAATATATAAAAAAGGCTCCTTAAAGATTACTATAACATGAGTTATCTTGAAATTTTAATACCTCTGAAAATTGCACTATAGAGCTTCACTCATCCACTGATTCTTCAAGGAAATGGTAAGGAATCACTCAACAATGCTTGGTGAAGATGCTTGGATCACTGAGAGTGCTTGAATTGATGATGAAAACAGAATTCGAATTTGAGTTGCACCTCACTTTTTCACATTACTACAAGCTTGTTCTTGCACCAAAAATGGCTAAAAAATGGTGGAAAAAATTCTATGGAGTATATTGAATTAATTGGTAATGAGAAAGGATAAAAAAATGGAGAGAAAAAAAGATTGAAAAAATGGAAATTCAAATATGTGAAAGTGTGGGAAAAAATGGAAAAATGATGGAAGAGAAAAAAATTCAATATGATTTGCAAATGGATTCAACATCAACTATCAACAACCTTGACCACATTGTGATCTAACCAATATATAGAAACCAATGGAAGAGTCTAGACTCATCTAGAAACTTTGAGAATCATTTAGAAAGTAATGGAACTTCTCTTGTCATGACATATTGTATTATCTCCTTTCATGCCTTAAGCCTTTCAATCTTGTGTCAAAAACTCCTTACATGAGATATTGGGATTGAATGAGTGAAAAAACAAGCTAAACCTTGCCTTATGCCAAGTTTCTCAAAGGTTCCTTAATATGCAAGCAAGAACTTTACAAAGTAACATCCATTTTAAGACCTCAAATCAAAATTCTACTTGAACCATTGTTTTTAAAATGATGTTTGGATTCAAAATGACATATTGGATGACCTATTTTGGATTTGTGAATCTCCCAAACCAAAATTCCATTTCAACTTTTTCAACTTATAAGCCATTTACAAGCCATTTGCACCACTTTTAAAAATCCATGCTCTAAGCTTTTCCAAACTTTCACACCCTCTTTTCTAGCCTTAAAATCCCATTTTGAACAACTTTGAGGTTTTGAGTTTTTTCATTTGAGGCTTGGAAATAGGAGATATGGCCTTTGCTTAAAATGACCTATAACTTCCAAATGACCAAAATACCCCTGTCTTGTTCAAACCATAAGTTGAGTTCTACAAATCCTATCAAGGACTTCTAGTACTCTCTAGAAATCTAAGAAGATGCTCTTAAACATTCATGTTGACCAAGAAATCATAGGAATCATCCTACTAGGGCAAAAGTTGTCTGCAAGTTGGGTGACTTTCAAGGACCCAGATTCACACACCTCAGATGACCTGTAATTTGTCAAAACCATAACTTGAGCTCTGCAACTCCTATCAAGGACTTCTACCACTCAAATTAAAGCTAAGAACAAGCTCTACAACATTCATGTTGTAGGGAAGATGAGATATCAATCACATCTTGAGCTAAAACTGCCTGGAAGATAGGGATCAAATTAGGGTTTTTTCACTGACAATCCTTGGAAACCCTGACTTGAAACTTCTCAAACTCCTCATTCATGATGAGTTGGTCTAGGAATCATCTTTATAACATCTCCATACATCATTCCATGATCTCATGTCCCTTGGATTAGGTCTCAACCTTCTCCAAATCTTCAGCTGATCTAGGGTTGACCCAGTCAAAACCCTAATTCTACCATTCATGGTTGAATTTTCTGAATTCTTGCATAATGACCTCTATAGGCTCCATGATGGCTTTCAAGACATCTCATAGGCTTTCTCAAAGCTTCAAGTTCAATCTCAAAGTCTCAGAATCATCTGAGGAGCTCACAACTCTCAAGTTAGGAGGCACACAACTCTGGTTTCAACCAATTCCTCTGAGGATCTCTTGAACTTTCTGATGAAGGTATCAACTTTCAAACACTTGATAGGTAAATAATTGTTGGTCAAATTTTGGGGTGCAACAGCTGCCCCTATTCAAACGGCTTGAACCTGACTGGGTGAGAAGCGAATGGCTCTCAGCCAATCAAGGTGCGAGACGATTGAATACCGGTAAACCCGAAAATTTGCCAACTGCACGAGCACATGATACTCTGTGGAGAACAAACCTTCGAACACTGCAACACTAGCTGCTCAACAACTAGCTGGAGAAATATCGATCTGACATCGCCGTCAGTTATCCACGTTAACTTCTTCTGACATTGCCTTCAGACAACCACGACACCCAACATCACCGCTGGAAGACTAAACCTGATATCGCCGTCGAACAATCAAAATACTCCGCATCGCCGCTGGAGAACTACAACACTGAACAACTCTGCCCTGGGGTTCACCCCTGGTAACTGGAACAAAAGGTACACTTGCGTATTTGGAGCTACTCTGCTGGGGATGAGAGACTCAACCAAGCACACTCTGATCTGGGGTTCACCCTCAGAACCATAACGAACATCCAAATATTACTGCATACTGAGAAACCGTAGAACTTCAACACTACAGATATATGAAACCCTGGCCCCTGGCCACTTCCAGCTTCAGCTAGAAAAGATCTTTAAGTACTTCTGAATATGAATGAAACCCTGGCCCCTGGCCACTCCAGATCCCCTGGAGACTCTTCAAGTTCTTCTAAAGATAGATGAAACCTTGGCCCCTGGCCACTCCAGATCCGCTGGAGAATCTTCAAGTTCTTCTGAAGATAGATGAAACCCTGGCCTCTGGCCACTCCAGATCCGCTGGAGAATCTTCAAGCTCTTCTGAAGATAGACATCCTTGGCCTTCAAGGATATAAACCTTGCCCGTCGGCGATTCCAGCTTCAGCTAGAAAAGATCTTCAA